>JAJHSJ010000011.1:981206-1063748 GCA_021015155.1 Magnolia officinalis | reverse complement strand
CATTCAGTCATTACTGTTTCTTACAGTGTTGTCCACATGAGATTTTGATCTTATTAAATTTCTAGACCATGGGCTAAAATGAGCTGGAAAAATGGATGGAGAGAATGGATATACAACACATCATCAAGGTGAGCCCCACAGCCAGATCCCGGCTGCCACTTAATCCACTCTCAAAACTTGAGTGTGGATCCTCTGTTTCCTGGAGCCAGGGAGTACGTTTTGATTGGTCTACGTCACTGTAAGTGCCATGTCATCAGATTTTTTTAATATAATAAATACATTAAAACAGCTTCACTTGGAAATCGAATTGCATGCCGATTACGGCAAGCTCTTGCTCTCACCGTAGGTAGGCCCACCTTGTATGTATGTTGTCTATCCAGGTCGTCCATCCGTTTTTCCATCTAATTTAAGGGTTGAGCCCAAAATTAAAGTATATCCAAATATCAAGTGGATCACACCGCTGTAAACAGTGGAGATAATGATTTCCACCGTTGAAACCTTGCTAGGCCCCACGGTGATGTTTATTTGTCATCCAACCAGTTCATAAGATCATAAACGCATGGATGAAGAGAAAACACAAATATAAGCTTGATCCAAAAATTTTGTAGCCCCAAGAAATTTTCAATGGTAAACATTCAATTAAACTGTTTCCTATGGTGTGGTCCACTTGAACATTGTATATGCTTTATTTTTAGTCTCAAGCCCTAAAATTATTTGGTAAAATTTATAGACGGAGCGGATAAAATACATAAAATCATGGTGGACTCCATGGAGTTTACTAAGTAGGCTAACATAGTAAGGTACTCACCACGCAATCAGCGGAAATGGATTGGCTACTCCCCCTGCCACTACCCAATGGCTGGTGGTTGGTGCTCTGTGGGCCCCAACATGATGTATGTGTTTCATCTATACCGTTCATCTATTTTTCCAGATCATTTTATGGTCTGAGAAAAAGAATGAGATATAACACAATCTCAAGTGGACCACATTACAAGAAAGGAAATAGTGTTGAATGAGCGTCGACCATTAAAAACCTTTTTGGGGCCATAAAAGTTTTGAATCAAGCTGATCTTTATTTTTTCCTTTCATCTAGGCCTGTATGACCTAATCAAAAGATCGGATGTCAAATAAATAGTACAGTGGGCCTTAGGAGGATTTTAATGGTGGATATCCAATCACTATTGTTTTCATGTGGTATGGTTCATCTGAAATTTATATACCTCTAATCTTTGGATAAAGCCCTAAAATTATATGTAAAAATGGATGACCACCAGCCACCGGGCCGGTGGCTAGGGGAGTAGCCAATCCGTTCCTGCAATCAGCTGCATTCTATTTGAGGATTCGACGCACAGATTACGTAGCAAGACTGCTACTAAAGTGATGTCACATAGTTATGTGGGACCCACCATGATGTATGTTTTGTATCCACACCGTCCATCCATTTGGAGAGATCATTTTGGGGCATGAGCCATAAAATGAATCGGATCCAAAACTCGAGTGGACCCCAACACAGAAACAGTGGAGAGAGTCATGTCGGCCATTAAAAACTTCAAAGGGTCACAAAAGTTTTCCATCAAGCTGATATTTGTGTTTTCCCTTCTTCAATGTTTATATTAACTTAAGGTCCAATGTGATTTTTATTTAAGTTTTCATTTAGGGATTCAGTGCACAGGTTGAGTAGCGAGACTCGTTACCAAAGTGACGTCACTTAGTTATATCGGTCCCACCATGATGTATGTTTTGTATCCACACTGTCCATTCATTTGGAGAGATCGTTTTAAGGCATGAGCCAAAGAATGAATCAGATCCAAAACTCGAGTGGACCCCACCACAAAAAATAGTCAAGAGAGTACACTCACCATTAAAAACTTCTAAGGGCCACAAAAGTTTAAGATCAAGCTGATATTTGTGTTTCCGCTTCTTTAATATTTGTGTTAACTTATGAATAGGTTCTATCTCAAATAAAAATCATGGTGGACCTTAGGAAGGCTTCAACGGTGGACGTCACTCTCCTCACTATTTTCTATGGTGGGGTTCACTCCAGCTTTGGATCTACCTCATTCTTTTGATCATGCCCTAAAATGATCTCTCCAAATGGATGTACAATGTGGATACAACACGTACATCATGGTGGGCCCCACAGAACTTGGTGGTGTCACTTCAGTAGCGAGTCTAGCTACTCAACGTGTCGGTAGCTAAACCACCTCTAATTTCTTTCTTCTAAAATTTAATTAGGTTATGTCATCTCACGATAATTCGATAAGATAAAAAAATATTTACAAAATCTACTTGATTAACAAGGAATATTAGCTACAGCCCAGGATGAGCGATGTCTATAGGATTCTCACCGTGGGCCCACCTTGATCTATGTGTTGTATATCTACTTCATTCATACGTTTTCTCATATTAGTTCTTGACCTAAATCGAAAATTATGATCGGGTCAGATTCAGTCCGAAATAGTCTAGGACAGACCCGGACTTGGATCGGGTTAGGCATGTTGGACTCCGTACCGAGTCAGGTCGAGTTCGGGTTAGGCCTATTTCAAAACTGAATCGAGTCGGATCGGCCTTAACTCAGTTTGAATCGACTCGATGCCCACCTCTAACCTACATTATATAGGGCACAATTCAACGTGGGCCTTAAATCATGTGGGGCCACTGACAAAATGACGGGATTCATTGGACAGAGTGACGAGGTTATTAGACAAAGTGATAGAGTTGTATTAAACAAAGTGACGAGGTTGCCCGACAAAGCAACACGATTCCATTAAACAAAGTAATAAGATTAAACGAGACAAAGAAAATAGGGTTCCATTAGATAAAGTTATAGATTCTCGAAAAAAATGATGGACGTTGCCAGACAAAGTGATTGGGTTACTGGACAAAGTGATGGGGTTTTACTAGACAAATAAACTATGTAGTAAGACAAAGTGACAAAGGTCTACTATATCAAGTGACAAAGTTCTACTAGAAAGAGAGTGACGAGGTTGCTAGAAAAAGTGACGGGATTTCACTAAATAAAGTGAAAGAGGTGCTAAGTGACAAGGTTCTACTAGACAAAGTGACGTGATTATTGGACAAAGTAATGGGGTTCCATTAGACAAAGTAACGATGTTTCACTAGATAAAGTGATGGGGTTGCCAGACAAATTGATAGGGTTTTGCTTGATAAAATGATGAGTTTTCAAATAAAGTGACTTGGTTCCACTAGACAAAATGACGATGCTACTGTGCAAAGTGAGAGGATTTCACTAGATAAAGTAGCGGCTTGTCAAATAAAATGACGGGGTTTCAATAGATAAAGTCACGGGTTCATTTGACAAAGTGATAAGGTTGCAATACAAAATGACGGGGTTACAGCACAAAGTAACGAGGTATAGTAGACAAAGTGATGAGGTTGTAGTACAAACTGACGGGGTTCAGTAGACAAAGTGACGAGGTTGTAGCACAAAGTGACGGGGTATAATAGATAAAGTGACGAGGTTGTAGTACAAAGTGACGGGGTTCAATAGACAAAGTGACGAGGTTGCAGTACAAAGTGACGGGGTTCACTAGACAAAGTGATGAGATTGCAACACAAAGTGACGGGGTACAGTAGACAAAGCGACGATGTTGCAGTACAAAGTGATGAGGTTCAATAGATAAAGTGACAGGGTTGTAGTACAAAGTGACGGGGTTCACTAGATAAAGTGACGGGGTTGCGGTACAAAGTGATGAGGTTGCAGTACAAAGTGACAGGGTTCTATAGACAAAGTGACGGGGTTGCAATACAAAGTGACAGGGTACAGTAGACAAAGTGACGAGGTTGTAGTACAAAGTGGCAGGGTTCAGTAGACAAAGTGACGAGGTTGTAGTACAAAGTGACGGGGTTCAGTAGACAAAGTGACGAGGTTACAGTACAAAGTGACGGGTTATAGTAGACAAAGTGACGAGGTTGCAGTACAAAGTCACAGGATTCAATAGACAAAGTGACGGGGTTGCAGTACAAAGTCATGAGGTTCACTAGACAAAATGACGAGATTGCAGTACAAAGTGAAGGGGTTCAGTAGACAAAGCGACGGGGTTGCAGTACAAAGTGACGGGATTGCAGTATAAAGTGACGGGGTTTAGTAGACAAAGTGACGAGGTTTGGATTGGATTTAGTCGTAATAAATGGTGGGCGTGACTCTCTCCACTGTTTTCTGTGGTGGGGTCCACACGAGTTTTGGATCTGATTCATTCTTTGGCTCATGCCCTAAAATGATCTCTCCAAATGGATGGATGGTGTGGATACAAAACATACATCATAGTGGGACCCATATAAATAGGTGACATCACTTCAGTAGCGAGTCTCACTACTCAATGTGGCACTAAACCCCAAATGGAAACGAAAGCGGATTGGTTACTCCCCCTACCACCAGCCCAGTGGTGGTGGTCGGTGCTCTGTGGGCCTCACCATGATGTATGTGTTTCATCCATTCCGTTAATCTATTTTTACATATAAATTTAGGGGTTGATCCCAAAAATGAGAGGGATATAAATCTCATATGAACCACACCACAGGAAAACAATGGTGATTGGATATCCATCATTAAAGTCCTCCTAAGGCTCACCGTACTGTTTATTTGACATCCAATCTGTTGGTTTGGTCGTAAAGACCCAGATGAAGGGAAAAAACAAAGATCAGCTTGATCCAAAACTTTTATGGCCCCCAAAAAGTTTTTAATGGTCAACGTTCATTCAACACTGTTTCATGTAATGTGGTCCACTTGAGATTGGGTTATACCTCATTTTTGGTCTCAGACCATAAAATGATCTAGAAAAATAGATGGACGACATGGATGAAACACATACATCATGGTGGGCCCACATAGCACCGAGTGGCAAGGGAGTAGCCAATCCGTTTCCAATGGAAACCATAGATGTGGATTCACTGGGCATGAAGTTCCAGCGCTGGGATGTATGGTGGGGTCCACTGTGATGTTTATAAGAATTCCAATCCATTCATCCATTTTTAAAGCTCATTTTAAGACATATAACCAAAAATTAGGATGATCAAAAACTCTATTGGGCCATACCGGATGAAACAGTGGAGAAAGAAATTCCTACCGTTAAAACCTTCCTAGGCCTCTTGATGTTTATATGCCATCCAAACTGTTTATAAGGTCATTTTTACTATGATGAAGTGAAAACACCAAAATATTAGACCGATGCAAAACTTTTATGGCCATATACATATTCCAACGGTGGACACTAAATCCCCACTGTTTCTTCTTGTGTGGCCCATTTGAGTCTTGTATACACCTTAGTTTTGGTATGATGTCCTAAAATAATATCTAAAAATGGATGAACGGGTTGGATTTATCACAAACGTCACAGTGGGCCCATCCAGAATCCTTGCGCAGGATCTTACCGTAAAAGGCTTTGGCAGGAAATGCGCGTTCCGTTAGACACGTGAAATCGGATTGCATACCGAGTCTTATTGTACTGAGTAAACTCCGTTGGGCCCACTGTGAATTCATGTGATTTATCCACGCCGTCCATCCGTTTTTTCAGATCATTTTAGGAGTTGAGCCCAAAAATGAAGTATATCAAAAGCTCAAGTAGACCATACCAAAGGAAATAGTGGAAGTATTGATTTTCACCATTGAAATGTTTCTAAGTCCCCAATGATGTTTATTTTTCATCCAAACTGTTCATAAGATCACAAAGACATAGATGAATGGAAAATACAAATATCATCTCTTGATATAAAACTTCTGTGGGCCCCCAAAAACTTTTCAACGATAGAATTCAATTCACACTGTTTCAGGTGGTGTGGTCTACTTGATCTCTGAATATGATTAATTTTTATTGTAAAACTCTAAAAGAGATGGATGGAGTTGATACAATGCACGAATGACTGTGGGCTCCACAGACTTTACTCACTGCGCTTACTATACTGAGATACTCAGCACGTGACGATGTGGCATTTACAGTGACGTTGACCAATGAAAACACTGAAGTCAGGGAGTTCCTGATCCCAGGAAACAGAGGATCCGCACTCGTACCATTGAAAACTTCCTTGTGCTATAGAAATTTTAATCCAGTTGATATTTGTATTTTTCCTCCATCCAGGTCTCTGTGACCCATGGAACAAGTTAGGTGGCATGTAAACAAAGCTGTGGACCTTGGGAAGGTTTCAACGGCGGATGGTTATTATCACTGCTGTTTCCTCTGATATGGTCCACTTGAACTATGGATATGCATCAATTTTAGGGTCATGATCTAAAATAAGCTGGTTAAATGGATGGATATGGCGTGGATAATGCATATACATCACGCGTGGACTTTGAGAGTTTACTCACTATGCCAAAGTACGTAGGTTGGCAATCCGCTCTCGAAAGTAGTGGCAAATTCTAGCCCTTGATCCGGCGGTATTAATCTCCAATCAACAGCAATAAATTCAAGCTCTCGTATCTACAATCATTGATGACATTGGGGAATTAAGCCAGCATCTTTTACTCTCTAAAATTTCACATGTGCGTTACTGTGAAGGATCATCGTCGGGCCTGTTTGATTTTCATGGTGTAGTGAAATCACGGGGATTTCACCATCATGAATGCGTATCAAGCGTTTGGTACGAAGAGTATTTTCAGGTGTAGTGAAATCGCAGCTAGAGACGGGCGGGGCCGCGTTCCTCTTTCTTCCGCTTTTGCTTTTTCTTTATTCAGTTCGTTTTGCATCCGGCGGGAGTCATGGGGAAAACATGTACTGTCACTTACTGGGTCCGTGTGATGAGATGGTCTTGTGATTTGAACTGTTAATTTTCTGTTTCTACCATAGATGAGTTATTTTCCCACTGAAATTGAGGTAAAGTGATAATCTTAGCCTTCGATTTTTAATATTAAATTTAGGCCACTGAAAGTCTGGTTGTTGTTATTCTGGATTTATCTATGGATTCCGACAGATAGGACTGTCCGTTCCGTGGAAGTTTCATGCAGTGGATTGTGTAGTGTAGATTGCAGAATATGGACAGTTCTGATCAGTGGATCACTCAGAATGTGCACCCCAGCTGGTAGATACATTGCTGGTTCGTGTTTCGCTGAGGCATGTTCACACAATGCCCTCCTGCATTTTCCGTAACTCATCAAACGCGGGAATTGCAAGTTCACTCCGTTTTTTGGAAAATTTTCAAACACGTGAAATGTGAATGAACGATGACTTCCGACACTTCACTACATTTTCCTGAGAGGTAATAATGCTCAGGCAAAATGCATTTACCAGCGAATTCGAAAAACAAACAGGCCCAGTCTACGAGACGAACGGTGACTGTTTCGTTGCCTGACCAGGCCAGTTGGCCTCTATAAATAGAGAGACATTCAACATAGAAGTAAAAAAGAAAGAAAGCTTTGAACTGAATTTCTTTCTTGCGAGAGAAAAAAAAAAAAAAAATTGTGAGAAAAGATGGCCGCTGTTGAGGCTGTTGTTTCCCAACTTCTCACAAAACTCGCTGATAACCTCATTCCCTTATATGATGTTGAAGACAAAGTCGAATTGCTCGTCATACAATTTAGGGGGATGCAATGCTTCTTGAAAGACGCAGACGACAAACAAGAAGGAAATGAAGGTGTGAAGAACTGGGTGCTGAACGTGAGAGATGCTGCATACGAAGCTGAAGACGTCATCGACAACTTTATCGTCAAGGTAGCACGCTTGAAGCGAGCAGGATTTATGGGCTGCATTACAAGGTACGCTTGCATCTTCTGTGAGTTGATAGCTCGCTATAAGTTGAGCTCGGATATCAAACGGATAAACAATAAGATCGATGTTATCTCCAAAAATAGGTTGGATTTAGGAATTAAAGATATAAACCAGGAAGCTGCAGGGACAAGCTCCGCCGGTCCCAGCCTCCAAGAATGGAGGCTCGCTTCTCCTCTTTCTCAAGAACCAGATTTTGTTGGTTTTGAGAAAGATTTGGAGTTCTTGGTGGAGAGACTGACTAAGGGGGAATCACGCCGTTGTGTTGTTTCTGTAGTTGGAATGGGTGGTCTCGGTAAGACCACTCTTACGAAGGAAGTTTATAACGACACTCGTGTTAAAGCATATTTTCAATTTTTTGCATGGATCTCTATATCGCAAGAGTATGGTCTGAGAGATCTTCTTTTGGACTTCATAAATTTCTATATGGAGCTCTCAAAAGTTGAGCTTAAGAAAGTACAAAAAATGAATGTCTCACAGCTGAGGAATAAAATTTCAGAGTATTTGAAAGGGAAGAGATACCTGATGGTGGTAGATGATATATGGTCAAATGAAGCTTGGGATGCTCTCAAGGATGCTTTCCCAGATGTGAGCAATGGAAGTAGGGTCATGCTCACCACGCGCAACAAAGACACAGCTTTGCATGCAGATGCAGCCAGCCAGCCCCATGACCTGCGAATTCTAAACCGTGAAGAGAGCTGGAAACTGTTCTGCAAGAAAGTATTCCTAGGGAGAGATGGCAGTTACCCTCAGCAATTTCAGACTTTGGGAAGGGAGATTGTGGAAATTTGCCATGGTCTACCTCTTGCGATCATAGTCATTGGGGGCCTCTTATCAAGAAAAGAACCATGGGAATGGGAGAATGTTCGCAAGAGCATTCCCTGGCAACTAATCACAGAACAGCCTCAAGTCTCTGGAATATTATCTTTGAGTTATAAAGATCTGCCTTGTTACTTAAAATCATGTTTTCTCTACCTAGGCAGTTTTCCAGAGGACTATGAATTCCAAACCAAGGATTTGATTCGGCTGTGGACTGCAGAAGGGTTGCTTGAAGAGAGAGGGGAAGCAACATTCGAAGAGGTTGGAGAAGATTGTCTGCAGGAGTTGGTTCGTAGAAGTTGGTTCAGGTCACGAGAAGAAGTTCAAGTGGGGGTATTAAAAGTTGTCGCCTCCATGATCTGTTGCGGGATCTCTCCATTTCAAAAGCTAGGGAAGGTATGTTTCTCGAAGTTCACCGTGGTAATGTGAATAATCGTCGTGCTTCTCGTGCTCGTCGACTTGCAATTCACAATAACAACTTAAGTGAGTACACATCCTTTAGCTGTTTCACTTCAAACCTTCGCTCTGTGTTGATCTACACCCAAAGCGATACATGGCTTCAAAGGGAACAAGAGAAGTTTCTGTACGGAGGCTTTAAATTGCTTAGGGTGCTACATCTACACGGTGTAATCATTGAAAAGTTAGACAGTCAAATAGGTGAACTTATCCATTTGAAATACCTCAGCTGTAGCGACGGTCATTTAGAAAGCTTCCCATCGTCCATAGGAAAACTTACCAATTTACAAACTCTATCGCTGAGTTCTTTTGATGTTGAAATCACGTTACCCAGTAAATTCCTGAAGATGCAACAGTTAAGACATCTTCAAGTGGGAAGTGTGGGTGACTCGATTTATTTGGGATGGTGGGGAAGGTGGGCAGTGATAGAAGGGCATCCAAGGCTCCAACAGATAAGTAACCTCCAGACTCTACCATGCGTTTTGGCTGGCAAATGGATGCATGGTTGCTTGGGAAAGCTCACCAATCTTAGAAAATTAGGAATATGTTTAGATGGTGAAGAAATGTATGATGAGGTATTGAATGAATCGATTATCAAAATGGACTGCCTCCAGTCTCTGTTGGTAGTGACGAGACGCCCATTCCCAATGTTGGTGCCTTTTACACGTCTTTGCAAATTAAAGAAGTTGCGTTTGGAAGGATCGTTAGTGAAGTTACCCGAGGCTCGTGAATTCCCAACAAATCTCAGCAAGCTCACCTTGGCACTATCCTTTTTAGATCAAGATCCAATGGCTACGTTGGAGAAGCTGGAAAACCTTCGCATTCTCAGATTGTTTGGTAATGCATATTGGGGAAAGGAAATGGCTTGTACTGCAAAAGGGTTTCCTCGACTGGAATTCTTACATCTTCAAGAATTAGGTCAGTTAGAGGAGTGGAGAGTGGCGAAAGGAGCTTTGCCTAGTCTTTTACATTTAAGGATCTTCAACTGCCAGTTTTTGAAGATGCTTCCGGAAGGACTGCAACACGTCACTACCCTCGAGAAACTGGAGTTTCGGGTTATGCCAGCTGAATTCAACAAAAGGCTTCGAAAGGACGAAGGAGAGGATTGGCAAAAGATTCGGCACATACCCTCCATCAACAAATGATAATAAGGTGAGATTCTAGTTATATTGTTTAAGTAATTTGTTCCTTTAAATGCTTTAAAGTCTTGCTATGAAAATCTACTTCTAGCTTCTTTCCTTTTATAGCTTGCATCCATACATCTTAGGGCCTGTTTGGGAGCATGGATTTCATCCCCAATGCATTATGGCCCATTTCTGCTCATGAGTTGGTTTAGCATAAATAGGAGTATATCATTTTGAAGTTTTAATGATAGATTTTGTGATATATAAACTCTTGCTTTTATAGGAGAAGCTACGTTATAATTATTAGAGATTTTTTGATACATAATTTCTTGCTTTTATAGGAGTACTTGGCATGAGGGAAGCAATTGGCCGTGACGCAGAGAATGGTCTTGAATGACAATTTATTTCCCTTTTATGATTTCTCTGATGGGTTCCTCATGTATGAATGGTGTGAGATATTTGGATGATGTTTTCAAACTATAGCATGACATTGTCATGCATGCACTTTGTTGGTTTTTCATTCTTTTTTTTTTTTTTTTGGATGTGGTTTGATTTAGCTATTAATCTTCAGTACTTCAATATAATAAGTTGTTTCAGTAATGCTTGAGATGTATTACTTCTTCTATATTTGGATGTAATATGCTTATTCAAAGTGGAAGAGTTATTTCGAGTGTAAGCTTGGGAGGAGGCCCACAATGCTTCATCGCAGAGCTGACATGTGTGCATGATCAAAGCTGCTTATTAGGTGCAGGCCACAATCTAGCTTCCCCTGCACAAAATTCAGGTCAGTCTAACTTTTATCATCTGATAGGCCATACATATAGATTAAATGTAGCCTGTCCATTTTTTTAGCATACGTTGGTGCACTTGGTTTGTGACCAACCTGATTCTTGGACCTAGGCATGAGTTCTGAGTGAGGTTTGCTAAGCCCACATGTGGGCGGAGCCTTGCACAACATGCAAATTAACATATATGTGCTAATATAGCATAACATGTGAGAACAGAATTTTCCATTTAAGTGGACCCGCTTGTTTAAAACTTTTGGCTTAAAAGTGTTGTTTCAAACCACAGGTGGACCTGTTTTCAAAACAAATGGATGTCCAGAAAAATATCTATTACCTTATTGTGCCCCATTGATGAGCAGAACAACCTGTTTTACACAAGAAGATCTAATCAGTATTGTCGTCCTAGCGGAAAGCTTGGCTAAACATTTTTTGCAGACATCCATTTTTTTTGTGAACAGGTTCAACTGAGGCATGAAACAACTCGACTTTTAGGCCAAAAGTTCTAAACAGTGTTGCCCACTTGATGGAAGGCTCTTATCTCTTACCGTATTCTAATTTGGCAATTCGGCACATGTGGATGGGCAGGCCTCCACATGTGAGTGGGAGTAGCAAACCTCTGTCTTAGATCTACTTCCATCATATGGCATTAATTTGTTTTGGTCCTTGTATTGGCATTGGCTTTACAATATAGAAAACTTATCAAGGAGCCAATACATTTAAACTTGTTTGAAGTTGGTCCATCCTTTGAAGCCAATATTGGATGAAAATATTAATTTCATATCCCGAGCTTAAGATTTGGTTCATGTTAGTAATATTTCAACCACATTTAAACACAAGTTCCCTATCATCCAATACTCATGCCATTTTTTTCATAGATAATTTTTGTATTTTTTCCTGACTATCTTTTGTAGGACATTGATCGACAGATTAGGAGCTTTAATTTCGAAGATGTTTCGAGCATTGTCCATCTGTGGTAGAGCCTATCAAATATAAGTCTAGATCTCCCAACTACAGCCCCACTTGCACGGATTGCTCGCAGAAGGACACTTCAGCCAAACAGATAGGAACTTATATTCCTATTTTATCCATAACTAGTTTTAAAGTAGATACTAACTGATTTTTTGGTTTTAAAGCAAACAAGTTCTAGCATGTAACTTAATTTTCTTTTCCCTCGCAGGAGAGACTGTGATGACCCACACTTGCGACGTGATGAGATGGATGTGGAGAATGGTGGCACAGGAGTCTATTTTCCTTAAATGATTTCTTTTTTCACTTCCTTTTACCATAAATGGCGGTAAGATGTTTTGATGACAAGGTTTTCAAATTGCAGCATGAGAACATCTATAGCTTTTGCTACCTATCATTTAACATGCTATAGCTTTTCACTTCCTTTTCAAATTGAAATACACACAATTAAAATGACATTTGATTTATGTTGTTCCCTCATTGACGGCTTTTTAGTCTCAGGGGTTGTCTGATACCCTATTTATTGTTGTGTTTTGGTTAGGTGGTATGCCAAGCTTGTTTCTGCAGGAGATATTTGTGTGCTTGAGTCCTTGACTCATCTATTCCAACCTTTGGCATTGATCCTGAGGCAAGTCTCTCTCCCTTATAGCTAAGTTTAATGTAGTTGTATTCTAAGGATAGCTTGCCAAAGTGTCAAATTGAGGATCCAGTAATATCTTTTTGAAAGAGGCTCCTTAGTCTTGTATAGAGTTTTTATAAGGGGTTGGGTTGTTTCCCCTCCCCTGCTGGTTATAAATTTTGGCCTCATGAATAAAATTCAGATGGTGTGCTCCCACCTTCTTCAAAAAAAAAAAAAAAAAAAAAAAACAAAGAAAAAAAGGAATTTCGGAGCATATTCCATCCAAGGGAGGGCCTATCTGACCAATAGTTTGGATCTTCCAAGTTCCAACAGCAGCCCCATTTGTACAGATTGTGGCACGTGGACACTTACTCCCTCCTGTTTTATTTGGTATAGGCTTCAAATGAGTTTACAGATTTAAGCTAGCAAATTCTAGTATGTAATTATCAAGTTTTTAATTGTGGATTGATTTCCAGATTCTTTCTTTCACATGATAGACCGTGACGACATACAGATGTGAAGCAACTGGACCAATAAGGAGAATGGTGGCATGGGAATTTACCTTTCGATGGTTTCTTTCCTCGTTTCCTTTTGTAATGAAGGGTGGCTCGAGATGTAGTCTGGTCTGGTGATCGTGGGAAGAATTAAGGATGAAAAATACCATAAAGCTTCAAAGGCCTTTCCCTAGCATCTCTATGTGGCACATGGAGTGAGATTTTGTAGTCCATTTCAATTTCTCATGGAGATAATCCTAGACGCCCAATCAAGAGGCTGGCAGGCGGGTCTTCAAATTGACGGTGATTGGTGCATGAGGATTTGGATGACACTGCAAATTGTAGCATGAGGATGTATGAAACTATGTTTTCCTAACAATCTTTTGATGTGTTACCCTGTGCCATTTTGGGAGATGCATTCAATAGCTTTTACGAGGGTTGTGTAATGTTTGATTTGTAATATAGAATGCATATTTTCATGTAATACTCCTATTGAGAGTTGAAATGGAAGCAATTTTATTTTTTTTAGAGACCACTCTTTCCTTTATGTATTATACAGTGCGTGATGGAGAGTTTCTACAGTGCGCTTTGGTTTTCAGTTTGGACAAGTTGAGCCCAGTTCCACCATTGATTTCAAATGCACCATTCTCCCATATAGAAATAACCTAGCAGGTGTAACTTTGGCCTTGGTTAAATGTGGACTGCTACCACATTTAATTTCTTTCATAACTGCCTATCTGGTTGCCAGTAATTGCACAAGGAAGTTCACATCTGGAAGAGTATTTAATAGTTGGTGCATTGCATGGACCTTCTAGACTATGGCCCATCAAATCAACAGTTTGAATCATGTAAATAGAGGACGCACTTGCACAAGCTGAAAAACCCTTGTGCTTCGTTGAAATTCTCTGTTCCAAGTTTTACGCTACCACTTCTGTTTAGGTACCATATATAATGCTCGATCGAAAGAAACAGGAGTTTTTGTGATTGGCCCCGCAATGTTTCAGGTAAGGCCCACTGGTCAGATGGTCGGGATTGCCTGACCACTGATTTTTAAGTAATGTGCATCTAGGTTACTTGTACATGTGTGTGTGGGAATAATTATATGATACACTTCAGAAAGTCTCTCTGCTTAGGAGAGACTGCGGCCTAGTAGAATAAGAATCTGAAACAATTCAGAACTATCACTAATGGCGAATCAATTTTCAGCACAAATAGGTAATTATCATTATGTAACATCTCGAAATTTCGCGGCCAAAGTTTATACTCATGCTCGAGAAAGCCATGTGTTAATGATGTAAAACTTGGATGCTTTAGAGATTGCATCTTATAATTGTTATAGATCTCATCATATACATTCAAGAATGTAACATTTACAAGAATAAAATTAACTATATTCTTTATTCCAAAATCAAGTAAATCGTCAAATGCTCTCACAATGGGAGCTTATTACAAGTTCTGAGTTGCGTAGCAGAATTATAAAGAAAATAAACCATAAACTAATTTTCCTAGCCTATTCAGTAAATTCTTCTACTAGGGTCTGGTCTTCCGGGTCCTCGACCTGTACATCACTTACAACATCTGTACGTTTGGGAGAGGGTTAACGCCCTACTCATAGTAATGGTTGTCCTTTAAGATTAACAGTAATTCAAGAAATTCACAAAACAATGTAATGTTTCTGATACGTCTCGTACTCCACAACTACAAGAGGTATCAATGCGCAATCAATCCATATGAGATGCATGCCTAGCAAAGTATATGCAGTTTATCACACTTATCGATCGCCACAATGTGGAATATGATTAGAGTTATCCGACTTGCCCCGCATCCCATACTACGAAGATTAGCCGGCATATCCCACGTTTAACATGGATTTATGCGGTTATCTCAAGACGGACACAACACATGACCAGGTGAATCACGCAACCCGTTTGGAGTGACTAATTACGACAACCAACCCCTAAAAGAAAAGAATTGATGAATCACGTATATATAACGATTTACATATACCTACTGGTGCACCATCACCTATGAAACATGGAATTACGTGCCGTCCCAGGGCCGCTACCGAAAACGCATTACGTCCACGATATTTATTCGATCGCTAGAGGATGGATTCCCAACATAGTACTTGCACCAAGAGAGAAATCCTTGAACTATGGGAGTTTAGGAATATTAAGACACCTACCTGAGCTTTTAAGGTAAATAAGAGACAAGTGGCAATGACCAGCTCAAATAAGAGGCGAGTAACGAAGGTCAACTCAAATAAGAGATAAATGGCAAAGGCCAACTCAAATAAGATTAAAGGCAAGAGCAGGGCTTGTATCCATAGCCCCACATGAATTCAGGAAGACTCCTTGCAATGGACATCACGTCATAATCTCAAAAGGGTCAATAATTGTTGATGACAATTGAAACGAAAACAGAGAGAGTCCTGGTAATCCGAGAACAGGTAAAAGGCATGGAAAATGGCATGTAAAAAGACGAGATAAAATGCATCAACTCAATTAAAGTAAGCTTAAAGGAATAAACCTTCACATAAATTCTGAAAGGTCAGGGATCATTACTCATAAATCACTATTTTCAAAGGACAAACAATGGATGGTGGTAAAATTAGTTATTTGTAGAAAGGATTCAAAGCATGTAAGGGAACCGAATCATTTAGACTATCTTAAATTATCGTAAGCTTAAAGGAAAAACCCTCTCCTTAAACGCGACTCAACTTAATCCCGACTCAAACCTAGCACTCGCGAGTCAACTCGGCCTCCTTCCTCTCTTTCTTTCTTTCTTTCTTCCTCCTTCTCCCTTTCTTTTCTTTTCCCTTTTCCTTTCTTTCCTTCTCCCCTTGCTAGACGGCTACAATTCTAGCGAGTAGAGCTTCTCTCCTTGTTGCCGCTTAGCTGGTCTCTCTCTCTCTCTCTCTCTCTCTCTCTCTCTCTCTCTCTCTCTCTCTCTCTCTCTCTCTCTCTCTCTCTCTCTCTCTCTCTCTCTCTATCTCTCCCGTTTTCTCTCTCTTTCTCCTTACTATGATCCCACAATGGTGGGATGGTGAGCCTTTTTATAGGCTGCCTATCCCCTTTGCGTAACTCTGTTTACGCAACTAGGGATAGAGGTGTACACAAGTCGAGTCAAGCCGAGCTTTGCCCAGTTCATGCTCGACTCGGACTGCTCGAGTCTCAGCTCATGCTTGGCTCGGCCCGGCCTTCGAGCTCAGAATAGTAGCTCGTGCTCGGCTTGGCCGAGTTCGAGGCGAGTTTTCGAGTCGAGTTCGAGTCTTCGAGCCTATTTCGAGTCTTCGAGCAAGTGATTGCTGGTCAGAACTGGCTAGACTTAATATACATTCAATAGGTCCGTCCAGCCAGTGGTCGCTGGTCGGATGGGTTTCGCTACTCGGACGGCCGGAAAAAATTGAGAGAGTGGAGGTCGGAGGATAGGACTCACTTTCAAAAGAAATGTGGCTAGACAGACGCTGGACGAATGAAATGCCGCCGGACAGACGCTGGACAAACAAAATATATCCAGACGGACGGCCGATTTGGGCGATTTGGGGCGATTCGTGTGAAAGGGAGGGAGAACGGGTAGGGCTTGCTGGTTTGGGCGTACGGGTAGGGTTTTTTTAAAAAAAAAACTTTATATATAACTTAAAGTCGAGTCAAGCTTAATACCGAATCGAGCCGAGTCGAGCTACGTCTAGCTCGAACTCGACTCAAAATGTTCCGAGCGCCTAAAATATGGCTCGACTCAGTTCGAACAGCGTTTCGATCCGAGTTGAGTCGAGCTTTTTCGAGCCAAGTCGAGCGATAGTTTGCAGCTCTAGCTAAGGAGTTGGTTTAACGTCTTACGTAGCAACCTCTGCGGAGGATACGATCACGGTGTTCTTCCTCTTTCTCACGCAAGATTTCGGAAGTTGGGGTTTCCGCATCATGGCCTTTTAGATGAATGTCCCAGATGTCTCTAGACGGACACCTTTGGCCCCACCGAAGTACCTGGCCCAGTCGCGTTCTGATCGGATGTGCAAATAGAGCTCCGTGAATCCGTTCCCAGCGTGAGAAGTGGCGGAGATCTCCTTCCGTTTCCTATTTCTTTTTTTTAGAAATCTTCGCTGTGATCGGACGTGGTTTCCTTTAGTTTTGGAAGCTCTAGATTGCTCCACAAAGTCCGTCCAGGGTTCTCTTACGCAACGGAACGAAATCTCATCGCTGCCTCCTTTCCTTCACTTGCAGACGGAAGTCGGAAGAGAATCGGTTGGCCTTGTGTGTTAGATGGATTGTAAAAGGACCAGGTTGGTCAGTTTTCTTCCCTGATCATGATGGATGGAGTTGATCATCCATCTGATCGTCGAAGTGGGCCATCGCGCCTTCTAGCGGAGGCTACTTGTTTACGCGTCCAGTGCTATCCGATCTTGGTCTTTGGGTTCTACTTAACAATGGAGATCACATGGGTCCCGTAGGATTTTCCATCTGGAGGCTCTGGATGGTTTAAATCGTTTATATAGACGGTGATCCATGGCCACGGCGTTAACAATGGACGATTGTCCGTTTCTCTTGCAAACGCGGGAGAGAATTCCTCACTCTTTTCAAATTTCTGTCGGGTCAAGTTTGATCCGACTCTTGGTTCGGTGCACCACTAGTGCACGTGAGTTGTGTACATGATCTGTAATTGGGGCCCACTGTTATGTTTTCAAACGAATCCACACCGTCCACTTGTTTTTTCTATCAGATTTAAGGGTTGATACCAAAATGGAAGCATATCCAAAGATCAAGTGACCCAAAACCGACATTTAGTGGCTGATATGTCCATTGGGTCATTTCTACAATGATCTAAGAGCTTAATTTCGACGTGTACGATTAATTTTGGGTTTATAGTCATATTATAAGATTTCACACCAACCGGATTGTGGGAACTATGTGATCTAGAATTCAAGGGCCTAGTTTAATGGCATTTTCGTAATTATTGCTGATCTAAGTTTTTTGTGAAATCCTATGGTTCCACATGGTTATAATCACATTTCTAAGAAATTATTATAAAAGAACGTATATCTAAATCATTATAAATAGGAAGTTATTTGTCATGTCATTCTTGAAAAAGCATTTACGTCAAATCACATGATGAATGGTCTTGTCTTGAAATCAACGGTCAAATGGTTGGATCTATTGAACGGAGGTAATTCCCAGCACTTAGATTTGTGTCAGGGCGAGGATGTAAAGCTAGGATGGTTGGATTGGTATCGTACACACGTATATATATTACGTTGAATCTTATGGTAACGCTCGAGAACTTTCAATGCTCGACTATCGAAAAGTTCGGGGCTTTACACATTCTCATTCAATATGGCTTAAAAGTTTATCCACAAAGTCCAAACATCTCCGCTCTTCCATAAGTAATTACAATACTTCCACCAAAAGGAAAATTACAATTTCACATATTGTATTAAAGATTTAGGTTAATCCACTCATAAGGTGACCTCCTACAGAAAGTATTTACATTTTAAATAAATTTGCTAGCTGTGCTAGTTGAACATACATGCCCGGCTTGAGTGGTTTGTTAACCAGCCCGATTTTTGCACAAGGTCGTTTTCATGAGGTGGGACACTTTATACACTGCTCAAATGTTTGATACACCTGCCAGGATGATGTCTACTGCAAGAAAACATCCCCCAGTGTCAATTTTATGATATAAGAAGCAGAAACAGAGGAACATGATGACATGATTCATGCGAAGACGCAATCTGTAGCACATATGCCAGCATGGCACTGATCTGGATTGCTCATCAGGTGGGGACTACTATAAACATGCCATATCCCATAAATAAAGGTGGTCCATCCATCAGGTGGGCCACATGTACACATAAATTTAGACAAAACATTCCATTTCTCTTATACAGTTCTTGGCCACCTGATGAGTTGACTCGTCTGATTTTTGGGCTAGGTCAGGTTCATGGTGGTTCTGATCACTTGACAAGTATTCCAGATTTCACTCACATGTGCCACAATAGCATGTGTGATGCGCACCATCCTCTTGAAGACAAAATAGCTTGGAAACAGTTTAAAGAGAGCATACACTTCGTCATGACCATGAACAGAAAAAGAAATCCATTTGCTAATGCATTCTTATGCCATTCTAAACAATAAAGTTCTGTGCTAATAGATTTGGTTGCCAATTGTCTGATTAGAATCAGGAGTGGGAGTGTGGCTTCAAAATGTTTATAAGAAAGATGAACTCCTGGGAAGTGTTTAGGGTGCTTTGACGCTAGACAAGCGGGAGTAGCAACCTTGAGAACCAAAAAAAAGATCGAGTTTGAGAGGCTAGTCACAGCTCTTTTGATAGGTGGTTAGTTACAATTTGATGCTATCATTTTGGCCTGCTGTTTTGGTTGTTTTTCCAGTTAACTATGATATGCAGGATGCTGCTAGGAGTGTCTGCAGGTCTGATGACTAGTCTTTCTTCTGTTACTTCCAGTCCAATCCATGCATGAAGCACAGATTTGCTGGCAGTCATGGTCTGTAGGCTTTCGATCCTGGACCTCTCTTGTCCCTGCATTCTTTCTTCTCACCTGCTGAGAGATGATCTTCTCAGTTTGCAGCCCACTGTTCAGTCTATAATACATGTCAGTTCCTTCTCTTTCTTTCTAGCTATGGCTGATGAGGGAAATTCTCTTAGTTTAGGCATCTATGGTGGTCTGGAAATTTTGGGAGAGCTGGTGGGGATCAGAATCACTGACTAGGCTATATGATGTATAAATGGAGTGGGTTTTGGGATGAGTTATTGTGGCCCTGGTTTTTTATGCTTTTCTATGCATTCTTCTTTGTTTCCAAATGTATATTTTGTGCTGTTGAAAAGGAGTGTGTTCGCGCTCACACGCGGGTGCCTGTGCATGTGTGTGTTTGAGAGCAGGTGGTAGGGTCTGTGTGTGTGTGTTTCTGTGTAAAAGATGCAGAAGCTTCGGAGGTGAGTTGAGAGTGTGTTTATGTATTAGTGTGTTGGTGGGCAGGTGAAGGGTATGTGTGAAATTGAGGTGTGCGTGTGTGTGTTTTGTGTCTGAATGTAAATCGATGCAGATAGATGATACAATGGTTTCGTCCAACCATACATTGCCCCATTAATGGAGCATCAAAGCTGAGGACCGCTAGCATGGTTAAGGAATTTTCTCAAAGAATCAGCATATGAAGATTTCCATATATATATATGTGTGTGTGTGTGTGTGTGTGTGTGTGTGTGTGTGTGGAATGAGATTTCCATTTAAAAATAATCAGAAACCACTTCGGCAAAATTATAGAATTCCTGACAATGTATGGATACAGACAGTAAAAGAAATGAAGAAGTTAGAAACAGTTGCCATATCAAGATTCTAAAGATTGTGAAAGAGAGTAAATTCTTTGATGAATATAAATAGAAATAAAATTCATATGCATATATTAACTTTATGTAACAGGGAAATGAAATTGATGAGAGGAAAGAAGTCTCACTAATGTAGCCTCCAAAGAGAGGAGATGCGAGTGCTGAATTTGATGTTATCACATCTTATTATTTTGGTTTGTTCATGGAAGGTATGTGCTTAATCTTATGCCAATCTTCTCAAAGCCCAGCATTGAATTCTGGATCCATGTGTGCTGTATATACACCTCCTGAAAGAAATTGCTTGAGAACAGGTAGAGAAAGGAGCATACACTTTGTTGTGATCATAGCAGTGGCTGTGGCCATGATGTTGGCAATGCCCTTGTCCATGTCAGAGAAGCTGATGATCAGCTAGGTGAAGAGTTACTAGATCGAGAATGCAAACAAAATGGAGAAATTGAGTCACTTCCATTGATGAGATCACCCCAAGCTAGTCTTTGATGATGGTTATTAAAACGATGAACTTGACTATCCAATCATGTTCCAGCTGCTCATGATGATTGCCATGTCTGCAACCAAATAATGCAAATAATATCTCAAAATTAACTATGAATTACAAACCTAATTAGAATCACATTTGAACTAGCAAACTAACATTCTTCTTTATTTTTATCGATGAAACAAGATAATTGAAAACAAAGGAAGGTGTGATAGCAAAAGAAATCCAGTGGCTACTACATCCTCACGCCGTATCAAATAAAGAACATTTGTGCAAGCAGAGTCCTTGAAATCCTCTGATTGGTCTACACATTGATGCGACCCGCATAACTGCATATTTGGATGATCCAAAACATCCTTCTGGTAGGTCCCATTGTGGATGATCACAGTTCAATAATCAAACTGACATTATCAACCTGGCTATTTGACCAAAGCCCTTCAAACAGGGCTGAAAACAAAAATGATCAAAGGGGGAAAATCCACGAAAAAAAAAAAAAAAACTAAAATTGTCCAATTAATGTGAATTTATACGATGTTCCACTAAAGAAGGGTCAACTAAATGGATGATACAATGGGTTCATCCAACCAACCAGCAACTTGCACCCCATTTATGGAGCGTTGAAACGCAAGAACTCAGCATGATTAAATACAAAAATGTTGTCGGTGGAGGCATTTCCTAGAACAATTAGCATGCAGATTCCTTACAGAAACAATGAAATGCTTTAGTAAAATACTTTTTTTCTTGATAAGTTACAAAATTTTCATATGATTTACTAACTTCATGTACCTATTAACAGGGAAATGAAAATGATAAGGGGAAAGATGTCTCACCAATTTGTGTATGTCAATGGAGGGTATGTGACGAATCTTACGCCAATCCTCTCCCTCGTCTTTTCGAAGCCTTTCTATGAATTGATCAGGCATGTACCATAACTCCAATTTCTTGAGGGTGGTAACATGTTGCAGGCCTTCAGGAAGGCTCTTCAAATAATTGCAAGACTTGATCTCTAAATGTAAAAGACTTGGCATAGCTCCTTCCTCCACTCTCCACTCCTCTAATTTCTCTAACCCTTCAAGATGTAAGGATTCGAGTCGAGGAAACCCTCGTGCAGAGCAAGCCATTTCCTTTCCCCAATATGAACTTGAAAGAAATCTTAGAATGCGGAGATTTTTCAGCTTCTCCAATGTCACCAGTGGGTCTTGCGTTAGATAGGAGTACGTCAAGGTGAGCTTGGTGAGGTTTCTTGGGAATTCACTAGGCTCGGGTAACTTCTCTAACTTTCCTTCCAAACGCATCTTACTTAACTTGAGACAATGTGAAAGAGGAGGTACCAACAACCCTTGGGTTATGAATTCATTGCCTAGTGCTGCTACCGACAGAGACTGTAGAGACGGGAGGCAGTCCAGATTGGAAATTGATTTATATAATACCTCAGCATCTTCTCTTGTAACTAAACCAATTCCTAATTTTACAAGATTGGTGAGGTTTCCCAAGCAACCCTGCACCCATTCACCAGCCACTACATGTGATAGAGTCTGCAGGTTACTTATCATGTCCAGCCATGGATTGCCTTCTATCTCTCCCCAACGTGCGATCACTCCGGTATAATTCAACTCATCTATGCCCTTCACTTGAAGATGTCTTAACTGCTGCATCTTCCTGATTGTGTTTGGTACTTTGATATCATGATAAAGAGATTGTATAAATAGAGTTTGCAGATTGAGAAGATTGCCTATGGACGATGGGAGACTTTTAAAATGAGCGTTGGTGAACCCGAGGTATCTCAAATGGATTAGTTCACCTATTTCTCTTGGTAACTTCTTTATTTTTACACAATGTAGATGTAGCACCCTAAGCAACTTGAAGCCTCTATAGAGAAACTTCTCTTGTTTGCTTTGAAGCTGAGCATGGCTTTGGGTGTAGATCAACACAGAACGAAGGTTTGTGGTGGAACAGTTTAAGGAAATGTACTCACTATTGGCATTATGGTGAATTGCAAGTCGACGGGCTCTGGATGCAGGAGCATTTGCATTTCCTCCATGAACTTCGAGAAATTTACCTTCTTTAGCTTCCAATATGGAAAGATCCCGCAAAAGATCGTGGATGCGACAACTTTTAATACCCCCACTTGAACTACTTGCGACTTGAACCATACTTCTCTGAATCAACTCCTCTAAACAATCTTCTCCAACCTCCTCCAGTGTTTCTTCCCCTCTCTGTTGAAGAAACCCTTCAGCAGCCCACATCCGAATCAATTCCTTTGTGTGGAATTCATAGTCCTCTGGAAAATTGCCCAGATAGAGAAAACATGGTTTCAAGTAATAGGGCAGATCTTTATAGCTCAAAGATAATATACCCGAGATTTTGTATTCTCCCTCGACAAACTGCCAGCTGATGCTCTTGCGTACTTTCTCCCACTCTCTTGCTTCTTTTCTTGATAAGAGCCCTCCGACGACTACGATAGCAAGAGGTAGACAATGGCATTTGTCTACAATCTGTCTTCCCAGCTCCTCCAAATCCTGAGGGCAAACACCATCTTGTCCTGAGAATGTTTTCTTGCAAAACAATTCCCAGCTTTCTTCATTGTTTAGAAATCGAAGTTCATAGGGCTGGCTTCGTGCATCTGCATATAAAGCTACATCTTTGTTTCGAGTCGTGAGCATGACCCTACTGCCATTGTTCATATCCGGAAATGCATCCTTCAAAGCATCCCATGCTTCTTTTGTCCATACATCATCTAGTACTATCAGGTATCTCTTCTGTGTCAGATACTCAGAGATCTTGTTCCTCAGCTCAGCAACATCCATTTTCTCCACCAATTCTCGCTCTCCTTTAGACAGCACCATACATCGTTTTGCGACGGTCTGCAAAAGATCTCTTGCAGCATACTCTTGCGATACAGAAATCCATGCATGAGAATCAAAATGCTTAGTAACAATATCAGTGTTATAAAGTTTCTTAGTAACAGTGGTCTTACCAAGACCACCCATTCCGACTACAGAAACAATAGAACGTCGCCGATCTCCCTCAATCAACCACGCGATCAATGCTTCCAAATCCTCCTCAAAACCAACAAAATCTGGTTCTTGAACATTAGGAGAAGTGAGCCTCACTTCACGGAGGCTTCGACCGGCAGAGCTCATCCGTTCTCCCCGGCCTATGTTTCCAACACCATAAGTTGCTCTTCTTCTGGGGATTTCATCGATTTGAAGCTTTATATGTTTGATCTTTGAAGCAATCTTATGGCGAGCTATCAACTCACCAATGATGAAAACACACCTCTTGATGGAGCCGATGAATCCTCCTCGCTGCCTCAAGGGCTGTATCTTCAAGAGAAAGGTGTCGATTGCATCCTCTGTATCATATGCAATGCCACGCACGTCTCGCACCCAGTTCTTGATTCTTTCACCGCCTTGTTGCTCGGCATCCACATCTTTTAAGAAGGCCTGCATCCAGTCCAGTTCTGTTTCGATCCATTCGACTTGCTCATGCAATCCAATCAAAGAAATAGTTTCTTGAATGAGTTTATCTCCGAGTTTCTCAACAATGAATGAAACAACAGGCTCAGCAACAATTTCCATCTTTCTTCTCTTCTTTCTCTCACAAGAAGAATCAGATTAGAGATATCTTCTACAAACAAGGTTGAATGTGTTTGTATTTTTAGGCTTCCAAAGGCATCTTAAACCGCTTTTTACTTTTATCTTTTCTTTCTTTTTCTTTTTTCTTTTCTTTTTCTTTTTCTTTTTCCTCCAAAGAAACTATGCTATTAAGAACTCATTACTGTTCTTACATTCACAAGGTCCTGTTTGGGAGTGTGGATTTGGTACCCCTGGATTTGAAATCCTCTTATTGTGTTTGCACTCTGGATTCAAAACCCCCTGTAATCCTAAAGTAGCTATGTAGTGTATTTATAGGGTTGAATTTAATTACAAAATCAACTTTAATATCTTTAATTAGTGTAAGTATGTAATGTTTGACATAATGGTTGTAATAAGCCCGTTGAAATATATACTTTGCCCAAAAATGATGAAATTCTAAGTTTTGAATGGGCTACAAGCATAAGATCACATCCGAGCGACTAACCAACAAGATTATTAATAGTTGATTTACAAGGACAATTATTGGACGGTGCATATCATTGTATTAAAGTAATTATAGTGATGCAGCTGATAATCTGATTGTTTTGGAAGATCAACAGTTGAGCTATGTGTCCGATAGAATAATAGCCCATAACACACATGTTACTCTTGAAGGATTTTTGACGTAATTCAAGCTTCACATACTAGGGGATTTCAAATCTCCGCAAACAACCCCCAATCCATAGTGCCAAACAACTCCTAAAGAATTTACCAGAAATGATAAGAGCATATTCAAAAATATTTATATGTGTGGGGCCCACCATGGTATTACTGGTGGGGAAAGGATTTCGTGTGCTATGAGCCCACGTATGAAATTTTGGAGTATAAAATGCATTACTTGATTCCCTCAATGTCTTCAATAGTTGAAGATACCAGAGCATGAATTTCTTGATGTTGAAGTAGGGTACTAATGCTGCCAGATGAAGGGCTAGGATTTTTGCGTCTGTGGGCCTACAAAATCATGTTTCACATAATCATAGACCCTACTTTTGTAAAATGAAACCCTCATGTTATTCTACTTGATAGACTTTTCACCTGAGCATTGGACAATACTTCATAGACCCGAGGCGGGGCTCGGGTCCAGGATTTACTTGGTGGTGCCGGGCTTGGAACTGAGTTGCAATAGATGGATTAGCTGCGAGCCTGACCCAGCCATGTTGCAACCCCGGGCTTGGCCCATGACGTAGGTTCATACATTAATCGTACTTTGAAATCAGGCTACAACCCACCCATGGCTGTCCATCCAGACCCGAGCCCATCATTTGATATGTAGAAAGAAAAGTGACAGCTGATCATGCACGCTAACTAGGCAGTTTCATAAGGTTCATGCATGCTAACTCAACATACAGCCCATAGTTCCTGCCAACTAGGCAGTTTCATTCATCATGTCGGGGCGCACCATCGAAATCAACAGCCCGAGCCCCGCATGGCCTACTTAATGAGGCCCAAGCCCAAACACACACACACACACACACACAAAAGTTTCAACGCATCCCAACTCGAAAATGGATAAAATCCGTCCTAACTTGAACCTTATTAATCCATCTGTTGATCTAGTGGGCCACACATGCGCAAAGAGATTAACATCTAGAGGAACCAAACCAGCATACATATATGTGAAGTCAACTTGGGTTGGGCTGGGCCAAGCTGTATTGGGCTAAAATGACCTGAACCCAAACCTAACCCCAAAATTGTATGGGATATGTATGTTAGGCCTCCAAAGCTGGGTCAGCCTAGGCACTGTTCGTTGGAAACAGGGAAAATACTTAGAGACGAATTAAGTAAAGTATACGCAATTGCACAACCAAGTCTGACGCAGGGGAGGACGTGAGGTCGAGCACCGTCTTCCTCAAGAGGATAATTATTCTGAATCTACGGAATTTCTCTGGACTCCTCACAGAGACTTTCTCGAATCCACGAGAAAAGAGAGCAGAAAATATAAATAAATTCTAATAAATTCGAAATAGATTAAAGAATAATTGATAATCTCTAATGTGCCTCCTTACACCATTAATAAAGAAAAAAATAAACTAAAATTCATAATTACCAAAAATAGCAAAATTCTAACTCTAATAAAAATCATAATTCTAATAAAACTCTTCTAAAGCCTAGTTTCTAAAAATAAAAATTGCAAATAAACTTTCTCTAGAAGAGTCCTAGTATAACTAAAAGTTATTTCTAAAAGGAAAGAAAATCTAAAACTTTAAAAATATTAAAAAATCGGAATTACTAAAAATAGTAAAATTTTCTTAAAATTTTGTTTTTGAGCTGAAAGCGCGCGTTTTCTGACGAAACGGACAGATGCGACCCACGTTGTGGGTCGGTTCACCTCGGATAGCCCATTTCAATAAAGATTGATAGGTGGTGCGCCTCGTAACGATACCCGGATCAAAAGTTATGGTCAATTTACGGTCCATCTTCTTTTGGCCCAACCATGCTAGGAACGTATCTGTGACACGTTCTACATCAAAGTCTAAAAAAGAACAATCCAAATTTTATGGAAAAAATTATTGTGAAAATAAAACTACATCACAAAGCGACAAATAATACACTATGAAAGCAGAAATTATAAGAGATAATATTTTACATATTTGAACAATCTCGAAGCTCCTTTCACAAGCTCTAGTTATATCATTGAACCCTTATGAATGAATTAAAAAGTCCTAGCATACCTCCCTCTCTTTCAAGTCCCGATTACACTTGATATTGTTATAAGTGAAATAGAAAACAACTTATGCACTTGAGCAATCCTACATGCATCTTCGATGGAACCTTCGATGACAACGACACCCCATCAAGAATATGTAGCAACACCAAAACAGTCCAACACCCAAAATGAATTTGCCAAATTTTTTCAATGACATTGAGTGAAATGACACCAACTTACTCTTGTTACTGCCATATTTAAGACATCAACAAAACTATACAAGTGTTATGTTGCACCTTGAAATTACCAAGAACAAAACTTGGACTAGTTCCTCTCGTGACGTGGGCCATACGGTCAGGGTCAATGGAAAACCAACGGTCTAACTCAACATAAAGTTATTATTGGATCATGACTTTTTCATGGCATACCTTACTTGATAAATGGCCCAGATCTCTCACACGTGCGCCATAAGCCGCTCACTGCATAACGACTAACCATGCAATGGCGTCTCTTATCATGGTTACATTGCAAGCGTACATATGGATCTAAGACCTGGTGAGTAGCAACTCGACTCATCTGGCTGACTCCATCTGCTTAGAGTCGAGTCGTGACTCACCGGAGTCAGAGGAGTTTTGAAACGGATCGGATTCAACTGAGTCCGATTCGACTCGAACGGGTCCCATCGAGCCGTCAATCTATGTGGTAGGTCGCTGTAGGCGAGAAATTACACTTTCCAGATGACGTTGATTTGCTAAGGTTGACTAATTCGCCAGCTGGCTAGTAGTGCCGAAATTGGAGAAGAATTACACGATCCTCAATCCTCGGGTTTCACTTCTGCATGTGGGGTCTGTGATTTGATAATCTGGACCATTGCTCTGTTGTATTCTTCCATGGATGGCCCATGGAAAATAACTCTACGTAGAACTATAGTAGCCACCAATTTCAGATCAGTGATTTATATCTCATCTTAACCGTCTGATTGCAGGCCATAATTCCAAGGCTTTGTACCTTTGTATTTAGAGTTATTTAGCGTATTTTCCATCCATACCTAGATACAACGAACCAATGGTCTGGATTGCCGGACTATGGGCCGCATTTGTCATAAATGAAAACCTGATTGTAATGTGCAATGACCCGAGTCAGTGATCCTAAATGCACCACATGTACGTGAAAGCAAGGCACGTGTGTGGAAAACCAGAGACGCTCATCTGGCAGTCCCTACGATGTTGATGATGTCCGGGAAATCTTGTCAATATGATACGTAGGTTAGCCGCTTGTGTACAAAAATGAGTTGTCTACAAAAATTTACCGAAACTCCATCATCTAAAGAATTTTCCCAAGGTAAATGTCACCTTTAATCCACTGGCTTTTCTAAACTATGCGAACTTAACTACTTTTCAAGACAAACCCCTACTGTGCGGGTTGATGAAACTACCTTTGCTTTTCACGGTGCCAACTTTGTATTGTCCACGGTGGCACTGTCAATTTAGAAAAAAAAATATAGATAAATTGTTACGGTGGCACCGTAATATTTGCGGTTCTACCGTGGAACTCTGTCTTGTCCACAGCGGCACCGTGGAATATTACGGTGCCAGCGTTTAACTATCATCATTTTGCCAAAATTTCTCATGGTGACACTGTGATATCTACGGTGCCACTATGAGTATTATTTTCCAAGATCTTGGCCAAAGATTTCGGGACAATAAGGGTGACGTAAGGTTAAAGGAACTAAAGAATAAGTAAAGTTAAATGAACTAAAGAATAATTAGGGTGTTAAAATTTTCAAATATACAACTAGATTTTAGATAGATATAAATGAATAAAATTCTAGTGGATGATATGTCATACTGGAGCTATGGAATTTTAAAGAGACGAGGAAGGTGACCTTAAAAGAGGGGATTCAATGCATACCAAAGCAATTGAATAATACTCGTAAATGCAAAAGATGTCAAAGAGAAGGTAAGTAGTCTCATATTGCATTTAGGTTCGATAACATGAAATTAACCAAGCTTCATATGAAATTGATCGAGCCTAATATGAAATTGACTAAGCTTTACATGAAATTCACCAAGTTTCACATGAAATTGACCAAGCTTAACATGAAATTCACCGAGCTTCACATGAAATTAACTGAGCTTCACATGAAAATGACCAAGCTTTACATTAAATTCACCAAGCTTCACATGATATTGATTGAGCTTCACATGAAATTGACCGATCCTAACATGAAATTCACCAAGCTTCACATGAAATTGATTGAGCTTTACATGAAATTGATCGAGCCTAACATGAAATTCACCGAGCTTCACATGAAATTAACTAAGTTTCACATGAAAATGACCGAGCTTCACATTAAATTCACTGAGCATCACATGAAATTAACCAAGCTTCACATTAAGTTCACCAATCTTTACATGAAATTGACTAAGCACTACATGAAATTGAACGAGCTTCACATGAAATTGACCGAGCACTACATGAAATTGAACAAGTACTCGGTCAATTTTCAACAACTTCTCAGTGTATTTCAACAAGTTCTAGGTAAATTTTCGTGAGTTATTCGTCAATTTCAAGCGAATACTTTTAATGAATTAGTAACTGAATTTGCATATGTAGTCGGTGAATTGTCAATTGTCGTTTATTACAATAAAAATATATTGATAAGATTTTTTTCATTATAAACTTGACCTTTAACCCACTAATTTTTTAAAACATTCTTACTTCCCATAGCCGCCGTACCTGTGAAAGTCATTTTGAAGTAGTAGAGGGTGCTTTGGGGTGAAATAGGATTTATAACCTTTTGAAAGATTGCAAAAATCTCTCATACATATTCGTAGCTTATAAATACAACTAATTTGAAGGAATGAACATAATCCCAAGCAAAATGGCAAATGGCAAATGGCAAATGTAAAATAACAATATTTAGACATTCAATAAGAAAAATTTAGGAATGATAATGATGAAAATAACATGCGTTCGTACGTTTTGGGTTATAAGGGATTGAAAGGAATGTACTTCATAAAGTAAGGGTATTTTCATAAAGTAAAGTTTGGAAAATTTTAGAAAACCCGGTGAGATTTACTGTCAGTCAAAACTCCAACATCTATGCACACGTGGCCCTGTGATGATTAGATCACGCTGATTTGTTAGATATAGCATTTAAACGGTGGGGAACACAAGATGATCGGCTCAGATCTTGCACACGTACCTTGTTTGCAAGCGTGAGTAGGTGTACTCGGAGCAGATATGCGGTATACTCGTTTTGGAGCATCGAATCAAATCGTCGGTGGATCGTAGACAGGAAATCAAGACGCTTGGACAGTTTTAACCGTCCGATTTGTCCACTAAATAACTATCCATTGGTTGTCACTGATCGGATGGTTGGATATTTCGATGGCCGTGATTTTTGGACTGTGTTCCATCCACAACGGGCCCCACATTTTGGACGATCTGATTGGCCGACATATGCATCCAAATCCATGTGGTAGGAAGGTAGACTTTCAAGGAAGCGGATTGGCTGGTGTACCACACACCACCGACCGCGCTGGTGGGTACGTGCCGTGCAAGACGAGCACGGACGCTCCTCAAGTTTCGAGCTGTAGGAACGATTCAAAGGAGAACAGAGTTATATGGGCCTTACGATGTCGTATTTATTACATCTACACCGTTCATCCATTTGGAGAGATCATTTCAGACTATAATACAAAAAATAAATCATATCCAAATCTAAATTGGATCACACAAAAATAGCAGTTGGGAGAATGATACTCATCGTTAAAACATTTATAGGGACCTCCATAGCGTTACATTTTCCATCCAATCCATTCAAAAGGTCACATAGACCTGGATGAAGAGGAAAAACAATTATCATGTTGATCCAGAGCTATGTGACCCCCAAAAGGCTTTCAATGGTAGATATTCAATTCCCCACTGCTTTTTTCAGTGTGATCCACTTCATCTTCGGATGTATCTTATTTTTAGACTCCAGCTCTAAAACTAACTCTTCAAATGAACGGACGGTTTGGATATAACACAGATCTCATTTTGGGACCCACAGAACTTGGTAACGTCAACACATTAGCCAGGTCGGTGGTGTGTAGTACACCAACCAATCCGCTTCCGAATTCTCTGCTACCAGGACGCGGATTGCGTCCTACCCCCGCCCGGACGAATTCTCTGTGGAGCCCACGGTGATGTAACTGTTTCATCCTGCCGTCCAACCAGTTTTTTAGAAAATTTTAATATATGAACCAAAAAATGAGGCAGGTCCAAGGCTTGAGTGGACCACAAAGTGGGGATTGAACGTCCACCATTAAAAGCTTCTTGGGAACCAGAGAAGTTTCGGATCAAGCTGATATTTGTGTTTTCACTTCATCCACGTCTACATGACCTTATTAACAGGTTTTATGGTAAAAAAAACATCACGTGGCCCTTGGAAAGGTTTCAACGGTGGGTGTTATATCAGTGCAGGTTCCTTTGGTGTGGTCCACTCAAGCCTTGGACCTGCCTCATTTTTTGAATCATATATTAAAATTTTCTGAAAAACTGGTTGGACGGCGGGATAAAACAGTTACATCACAGTGGGCTCCACAGAGCCCTGCCCGGACGGATTACCGTCCGGGCGGGGGTAGGACGCAATCCGCGTCCTTCAAGGAGCTATTTTCTTTCTTTAATTAAGATAACCACGTCCTGAAAGTCGGAAACGGATTGGCTACTCACCCTGCCACTAGCAAATGGCTAGTGGTCGGTGCTCTGTGAGCCCAAACCAGATGTATGTGTCTCATCTATGCCGTCCATCCATTTTTCCATGGTATGAACCAACACTGAGGTAGATCAAAATCTGAAGTGGGCTACATAGTGTTGATTGAACTCTCACTGTTAAAAAATTCTCTGGGCTACAAAAGTTTTGAATCAAGCTGATTTTGTTTTTATAGGTTGGATGTCAAGTAAACATTACAGTGGGGCCCAGGAGGTTTTTAACAGTAGTCATTCAATCACTACTATTTTCGCATGGTGTGGTCCACCTGAGATTTTAATATGCCTCGCTTATGAGACAAACCATTAAATTGATGTGCAAAAATGAATGGACAGTGTGGATCAAATACATATGTCACGGTGGGGCCATAGAGCACCGAGCACTAGCCACCTGGCTAGTGTAAGCGGGAAACGGATTGGCTACTCCCCCTGCCATCAGCCATGATGGTCGGTGCTCTGTGGGCCCCACCATGATGTATGTGTTTCATCCATGCCGTCCATCTATTTTTATAGATCATTTTATGATTTGAAAGAAAAAAATGAGTTATATCGCAATCTCAAGTGGACCACATTACAGGAAATAGTGTTGAATGAACATTGACCATTAAAAACGTTCTGGTGCCATAAAAGTTTTGGATCAAGCTGATATTTATTTTTTCCCTTCATCTCGGTCTTTATGACCTGATCAACAGATTGGATGTCAAATAAACACTACAGTGGGCCTTAGGAGGATTTTAATGGTGGATATCAAATAATTATTGTTTTCCAGTGGTGTGGTCCACCTAAAATTGATATACTTATAATGTTTTGCATCAATCCCTAAAATGTTCTGTAAAAATGGATGAACGGAATGGATAAAATACATACATCATGGTGGGGCCCACAGAGCACCGACCACCAACCACGGGGCTGGTGTCAGGGGGAGTAGCCAATCCGTCTCCGTGTAAGCGTCACTACCCAAACCGCGTCCCGCGGGAGGTAGGATACAGGTGAGGCCCCCTACCTTAAACATGGCATGTGCATGAAATCCATACCACCCGATTAGTGGGACCCACTGTAGATGGATTACGACCCAAAGAATACACTGGAGTACGATTCTAAATGGTTTATTAATGGACATCCAACGGACTGTAAAATTAAAATTTAGTAAGCCATCCAAATATGATCAAAGGCCAGGATTGTTCAATCAATATGATCTTCAGTATATGACTAATCTAAAGTGCATTCCACTAATTGAATGGTTCAGATTTGAGTTAGATGCCACGTGTTCAGCAGTAACTTAACCTGTATCCTAGCTAGAATGCACCCAGCTGCACTATATTGAAACCCTTAAATTAATGGGCCCCAAAAGGGAGGTTGTGATGCTTATCGTTTCTGATGCGGCGTTTCTCACTGCTGGGCAAGCATTGTTTTTATATTGACCACGCTGGAATGGATATTTCTAAGGCGATTGCAAAAATGCCCCCATCATTCCATCGAATTACAAAAGAACCTCAACTTTCCCTTCACCAACAAAGGTCACTCTCGGCAATTAAAACGACCATAGGTGGTCCTGAGCTTCGCAATGACAAATTCTCAGTGGGCCAGTAGAGAGGCTATCGACCTGGAATTACAATTTTTCAAGGTCTTAGTCCAACCGGTTGGACAGTAAGTTATGATCTTGCCTGTGGATAACTTACAACCTTTCATGTGTGTGCCCAATCCAAACCGTACATCATAATGATTAGAGCTATATATGAACCGAGTTAGCTTGATTAATTCGCTTGACTCGACTTAAAAAAGCTCGATTCAACTAGGTTCGAAACTGAGTTCGTGCCGGGTTGAATTGATTTTTCAAGGTCGAAAAAACTTCGAGCCACGTTCAAGTTTGCCCAAGCTCGACTCTGCTCGAATCGAACCTCAACTTGAATCGAGTCAACTGAATTAGCTTGGTGACTCGATTATTTTGATAATTTTTTTGTTCTTCAAGTGTTTGATGAAATCATGATTTTGATGTTACTTGTCAAGTGTTTGATTAAATACATGTATACTGCTATTATTGTTTTGCATTATGTGAAAAATTGAAGATCTGCTTTATGTTTGAGAAAATGTTGCATAGGCTCCAACTCAGCTTGAACTAGCCCGAACCGCTGATCGGACCGTACTGAGCTGAGTTCGAACTGGGGTTAGCTATTGACCGATCTGAGCTATGCCAAGCTTGACTCAATTTCATTGCTACTAGCACAACTACAAATCTCTAGTCCTCTTGCTGGCTATTGCTTAGTTATTGCTACTCCAATGACGACAACCCTATAGCATCAGTAATATAAGGACATTTTCACATCGGGCTCAAGTGGAGTAGCCTATGAGATACAGAGACACACTCGGGGTAGGCAGCTATGTGATGAGGGTGGCTCGTGGGAGGCGGGCCCATGTGAAGTGGGGCCCATGAAGAGGATTTGGCTGACATCCTAACCCATATGATATGGATCTCGAGTTATGAGATAAAATGATTAATTCATCATACTCTATCAATTCGAGATTTTAATGCATAATACCAAAAATGAAGATGATCCAAATCTCATCTTATCCACGCCACAGGAAATAGTGGTGACTGTGTAATAAAACTTCCTGGGCTACAAAAGTTTTGGATGAAGCTTATATTTGTGTGGTCCCTTAGTCCAGGTCTTCGTGACCTTATCAATAGGTTGGATAGAAAATAAACACTACAGTAGCCCCATGAAGTTTTTAACGGTGGGCATTTAATCACCATGGTTTCCTACAATGTGGTCCACATAAAAGTTGGATCTACTTCATTTTTGAGATCATGCCTTAAAATGAATTTTCAAGACAGATGGACAGCATGGATGTAAGGTAGTCAGGGATCCACCCACCTCCTGCGGATCCACCGAATCCACCCAACACTTTTGAGGCTGAGTCAGATTTTCATGCCCAACAGTAATGGGCTTGAACCGCAAGTTTGACAATTACTTCATTTTTGCAAGCGGATTCGAGCAATGCATTCTTTTGCAGTTCTCTCTCACACACGTGAACATGGAACACGTATACAACATCCACACCGTCCATCTGTGAGGCTTGGGCCACCAATATACATTCTCGTTAAAAACAAAAAATCAACATGACCTGGTAGGCCACACTTATGCTATGAGTGTGGACAGATGCAAATTTCTTTTGGACCGTTCATTTCTTTTATTACATGCCTGCGGCCCTGAATTTTAGCCTAAGGAATCTAGGCATTGTACCATCCACAAGCGGCTTAGATGTCGCTCGTGTTGGCCACGTTCGCATGTGTGAGAACAAGTACCTCCAGGCTCCAACGTTCAAAACGCGCATCGTGGTCTGGAAAGCACTTCCGTACTAAAAGAAGAGAACTGATCACCTGGAGGTAACTATACCCCAACATGTTTGGTAAAATGCCATCTTGTCACTAGGGTGATAAATATCACTTAAAATCTAAACAATATTGCAAAAAATATAGTAATATCTGTTGGTCTACAGATGGTTGCCGCCAGTCATCAATCATGACTTTTAATCTAGATGTCGGTTAGGATTTAACAGTCTTACTGGGTGGCAATAATCTATGCTTTTTTATTATTATTATTATCTGAGGAGGGTTGCGGGCGAAGCAAGAGAGTGCCGCAGCCAAACTGCCAAATGCTCCGCCTTTACATTTTTGTACCAGGACATGTGTTTAATTTCAATGTCTTAAAAATCTTCCAACAATTGCAGTATCGGCCGGCAGTAGGGCAATAATTCCAACTTCCGTAATCATTTTATTTATCACTAGCTTGTAGTTCTGGGCTATTTACTGATGCATGGGTGAACGCGATGCCTTTTTCAAGGATAATTACCCTGAGATTTTAAGTAGCTTCTCTGGACTCCTCATGAAGACTTCTTAAATTCACAAGAAATTTCAGAATCAAACTACAACTAAAACTCCTAGAATTCACAACTTACTATAAATATTAAACTTACTATTTATAGATAGTCATGATGCTTACTAGTGCGCAAGGTTTTGACCCAAAAATAGTAAGTGTTCTATTTGGCTTCATGATGCTACTCTCCTAATTATTATAAGTACTTTTCACATTAGATGCAACTCTTAAAGCCTAACTGATGAAGAGTTATAATTAAACTAAAACTTACTATTTATAGTACAAACGGAATTAAAATAAGGAAATGATCGTGAATCCGATGGTATTTCGCAAATTTGGCTCACACAACCCATCATAACAGCGTTAGGTGGCTAAAGTAGCTCGTCCTACCCAAAATCATATATTTTATGTCCAATAACTCATTCTAAATTGCGAGATACATCATTTTCAATGTCTAATAGTCCGGATCAATTTTGTCATTGACCGGGCCTTTTCTGATCCATCTTGGTCATGAAACCGTCCCCGCCCCGCTCTACATCATTTACAATCCTATAATAATAGTGCATATTGTGTTATTTCTTCCTCTGTTCACAGCAGCAGCCATGAACGGACCTTGGTTCACTACCATGAACGACCTTCATCGCCACAGCCATGGCAGCTTCTCTCTCTATCTCTATCTCTCTCTATCTCTCCTCCTTCTCGGCTCTTGTGTCGTGTGTCTGTTCACAGCTTCTTTGCAATCGAAACCCCATCATCTCCTCCTGGTGGTCGTGAGAGCATGATGTGGACGACGTGAAGGAGGTGTTGAAGGAGAAATGCATGAGGTGGAGATGGAAGATGCAGTATGAGCTCCTGGGACTCTACTTACCTGCGAGCAGCAATGTGGGTGGGACATTGAGCATGGGGCTCACCTCAATGTATGCATTGTATATCCACGCCGTTCAACCGTCTTTCCAGCTTATTTTAGTGCATGGTCCCAAAACTGAAGAAGATATAAATCTCATGTGGATAACACCACAGAAAAAGTGGTCATTGAACGCCCACCGTTAAAGACTTCCTAAGGACCACCGTAATATTTATTTTGCCATCCAACCTATTGATAAGGTCAAACACACCCGGATGAAGGGAAGACTCAAATATCAGCTTGATCAAAAACTTTTATGGCTGATAAAAAGTTTTTAACGGTCAATGTCAACTTCTCAAAATTGTGTGGTCTACCTAAAATTTTTATTTTCTTTATTTCATGTCCGATGCCTAAAATTAGCTAGAAAAACGGATGGACGGCATGGATATACAATGCATGCATTGAGGTGGGCCAGACGGTCAGGGTCCTACCAACATGGCCGGCTCCCGTGTCTGAGTGGCCACCTTGATGTATGGACCTATCCACACCATCCATCCATTTTTTCCTACCATTTTAGGAAATCATCCCAAAACTGAGGCATATCCAAGGCTCAAGTGGACCACACCACAGGAAGCAGCGGTCATAATGATTCTCACCGTTGAAAATTTTCTAAGGCCCACCGTGATGTTTATTTGCCATCCATCCTATTCATAAAGTTACATAGACTTAATGAATAGAAAACACAAATATCAACTTCATCCAAAACTCCGGTGGGCCTCAGGAAGTTTTCAGCGGTAAGAGTTTAATCCCGATTGTGTAGTCCACTTGAGCCTCGGATCTACCTCATTTTTTATCGCATGGCATAAAATGATGAGAAATTTTCAACTGTACGACCAGTATATGGGCCAAAAACATTTTTAAGCCCATTTCTTTTAGTTGCCAAGAATACTCCCCGGGTGTACGGCCCCATTTCTCTGGTCGAAAATGCCCCTGCTTTCCTTCCTGAGGCGGATCGCCTGGTGCTCGAAGACGAGCGCTACGCTCCTCGAACTCTGAGTTGAACGAACGATTCAAAGAGATCAACGTTATATGGGCCCCACAGTTATGTATTTATTATATCCACAACGTTCATCCATATTTTGAGATCATTTCGAAGCATTATACAAAAAAAAAAAAATTCATATCCAGAGATCAACTGGACCACACCACAAAGAGCAGCTGTAGACACCCCACCCAGGCTAATCTTGATTTTGTTAAGACAATCCGAGAACCATGATCATATCCTAAAACCTAACCCTAATCTTAACCTGAACTATCATGAGTCATCATTCAATCCATACCATGTCCAGAACCGATCCATTTCTTGAGTCACTTTCGGGTAACAATTGAGCCAATTTCAAGCCATTCTGAGCCAAATATCCAAAACGAACTTTGTTTCGCTCTAAGGACTCAAAAAAGGACTCACCAGATGAATTTCGAGGGAAACCGTACCGAGGTGGTAATCCGATTACCGCCGGCGGTAGTCGGATTACCGCTTCCTCCCAGAAAATGCACACGGAGCCAGTCACACGAGTTCCGGACTCAACCGGGTCCGGGCGGTAGTCGGACTACCGCCGGCGGTTGTCGGATTACCGCCGGCGGTAATCGGAATTCCGCCGCGTGCGGCGGGAGCAGGGACAGCTGTCCCAGCATCCAAAGTCAACTCTTCCTGGAATTTACCCCTCCCATTCCCACTATTTACAGTTTTACCGGCCTCCATAGCTAATGGGAGCACGCCACGTGGCGCCTCTCTCCTCTCTACCAATCACCATGTGCCACATCAGCATTCACCCCCTCTTCTCTTTATTTACCAAAAAAACCATTGGAAAGGGCTATAAATAGCCCTCTCCTCTTTCATTTCAACACACAACAAAAAAGAGAGGGAGGAGGAGAGTGAGAGGGAGAGTGAGAGAAAGAGAGTGAGTGAGGAAGAGAGTGAAGGAAGGGAAGGAGCTCCCAAGCCTTCAAGCCCAAGTTTTTAGCTTCCCCCTAGCCTTCATCTCAACCCTTCCAACCTATAAGCCTAGCCCAAAATGATCATGGTTCAGTTCATGTCTTAGCCTACTCAAGAATCAAGCCAAAGATCCATCATCTACAAGCATTCAACATGACATCTACTCCCTCTAAACCCCCCTGCTTCTCTAGATCTCTAGTGGACGTATGCTCTGACTTGCCGTACATCGGATTCTGTCACATCAGAAATTCCTAGTGATCTAGTCCACTTTTCTTATCTTTTTGCATAAGCATCATCACACGCCCTCTAGACACATTGTCGGACGTATGCTCTGTAGCCTGCCGAAATCTCGGATCTTGCTACATCAGAAATCCACGTGTGACTAGTCCCATCATGACTGTAGCATCATCATCATCCCTTGAGATTATTTTACCACACTAAGTTGAGACCGTACACTTGTACGGGCAGAGAGGGTGCCTAACACCTTCCCTCTTTGTAACCGAGGTCCCTTACCCGGAATCCCGGATCGTAGACCAGGAGTCAATCTAAGGTCGGAGAATCTCGGATTTCTCCAACCTTACGTATTCCGTGGTTCTAGCCGACCGCGGGATTCTGAGATCATTCGGCTAGTGGCGACTCCAACAATCATAAATCAGCTTAATCACCCCCAGCATTACCATAACATCAACATTTTATAGCAACAACTGAACAACGTGGACGCCGATTTTTTCAGTGTCTACAGAATGGCGACTCCGCTGGGGATAGTGTAGAATGCACTAGCTGAGACCCGACTCGACAACGTGTGGTACTAATCTCAAGGGACATTTATCACTGCATACATACAAACAAAAAAAATCTCTTTGGCTTACACTTGCTTAGGCAAAGATCCGAACCATGACCACTCGATCCCGTGCAGCCATGACTTCTCAAGCGACCCATGAAGAAGAGCCGGCACCTCAACCAGCTCCCGAAATATCCGCACCCGCACCCGCACCCGCACCCATGCCTACACCCGTACCCTTACCAATAGCTCCGACAGATTGCCAGCCAATGTCACCACACAAGAGCTATTACTTCGAACAATGCAAGAGCTACTGCTTCGCCTAGTGCCAGGTGCCACACCGAATACACAAATGACCCAGCCTAGTGTGCAGAACAGCTCACTCCCTCAAACTCCTTTTGCTTCTCTCTCATTCCTCCAGCAAATCCTGTGCTCCCTCTCCCAGAAGAATCAGCACAAGACCAACAACAGCAAGCAATCGGGAGCAACCCTCCCCCACATCTTACTCAACACATCACAACAATCCGGTCACAGCACATGCAAATCACAGACAAGAACTGGCGGATGCCATGAAGGGGGCCAGTTTCGAGTCCAGCTCACTCCCCCTAACGGGAGTAACATTCCCGGAATTGGCAGATACCCCAGGCGGGAGCCATTTCCGAACATCCCACCCTCCTCCAAAAGGGAGTGGTGTTCAATTCCAACTACCTCCCACCACCGGAAGTCCACCTTCTTTTCATCAAACCCCCATTCTGGACCCATATGAAGAAGAAGCGGCACAGGCCCTACAGCAAGGGGCAAGATACCCACAGCAAAGTAAGTCAGAGATTGAGGAGCTACGAGAGCAGCTACAAATGATGCAAAACCAGCTTCAAAGGCAGCAAGGAGTGGATCATCCATCCACCAAATTCAGGGACTTATGTCCCTTTCCCGATGCCAAGGTACCTCAAAACTTTGAGGTTCCAAAATTCAAAAGGTATGATGGTACGGGGTGTCCTATGGACCATTTAAGAGCATTCTGTGGAGAGCTTAATACTCTGGCAGGTAATAATGGAGCGTTGATCCGTTTGTTTCAAAAATCCTTAAAAGGCGATGCGTTAGATTGGTACACGTCATTAGACTACCATCGAATTAAGACTTGGGAACAACTTTCTCAAGCTTTTATTGATCGTTTCGTGTACAATCTTAATGTAGCGCCCAAAAGGGCGGATCTTGCTACCTTAAGGCAGAGGGATGATGAGTCATTGTCAGCTTACGTTGGACGGTGGCGAGCAATGGCCGCTAGAATGAAAACACCCATTGATGACGAAGAGCAAATCTACATGATCATCCACTCGGCAAACCCGAGTATCTCTGGATACCTCGTCTCCTATCCATATGCCAACTTTACCCAACTCATCCGTGCTGGGGAACGAGTCGAAGCCGGAATAAGGGCTGGGACAATCTCTCCCTGGTGGCCTCATCAGGCCTCCCCAGTACAACATAATGTGGAAAGAAGGCCTACTGGATATGAGAATGGTAACAGAAGTGTTCCTGACCTCCATCCAACAGAAGAAGACAATCTTGTCGCCTCCACCCAAGGTGCGCAATTCGCTCCTCAAGAAGGACAATGGCGACAACGACAGCAGAGAGAGATTCCTCAGTACCCCAATCATGGTCAGCAGATGAGGATGACCCGGGAACCTAGGCAGTTTACACCGATAGCCCAAACGTACAGTGAGGTACTAGCCACGCTAGTCCAAAGGCAAATACTTACACCGCTACTGCCTAGGCTCCCACCAAACCCTCTGCCACTAAACTATAATGAGAATGAGTACTGTGCATACCACCAATCCCGAGGCCATACAACGGACCATTGTTTCACCCTGAAACATGTAGTCCAAGATTTGATTGACAACCAAACGATTGTGGTTACCTCTCCTGTTGTTGCCACCACCAATTACACCCTCCAAAATCCCCTGCCGCTGCATCAAGCAAGCCCCACCTCATTGGGCACCCCTGCCACTAATATCATTCAGGGAGAATCACCTTGTCATCCAGTCCAATGCATCCATTCAATCACTGCCAGCCTAACAACAATACCCCCAAGTCTACAAGGGGGACACCCTGCCAATCCAATCTCTTCGCTCTCAAATAAGAAAGGGGCATCTCCAGTCGGTCCAGTCTCCATTCCCCCAAATATGCAAGGGGCATGCTCATCCAATCTAATCTTTGCTCCCTTAAATATGCAAGGGGCATCTCCAGCCGGTCCAATCTCCATACCCTCGGAGCCACCCTCAATCAATTCAATCCATACATCCTCCGTCTCGCAAGGGGCACCATCTGCCTATCCGATCTTTGCTCCAACCCTCGTGATCCAAGAAAATCCTCCTTCTTCGATCAACATACCGCATGCCCTAGTAAAATCAGGGCCCAACTTCAATCATGTGGTAACTTTTCAAGAAGGACATTCTGCTACTCGAAGGGATTTGTCTAGCTCTGCTCAGTCTTCGAACCTTCAAGAGAAGAGTCTGGGACAAGTAGTTCCTCTAGGAGAAAGGTCGAGGAAGAGATTAATGTCGAGATCTTGATTAGCCCCAAAACATCAACCATCACTTTTCAGGTCTTTGACATCACAGCTTCATTTCATCTGCTCCCTGATCGGTCTTGGATCCATAGAGTCAAGGCTCTCTCTTCGACTCTTCATCAAAAGGCCAAATACATTTTCGGAGACAAGGCGCCAACCATTCTGGATGATCCCGAACAAATCTTTCCGATGGAAGCAGTCAACCGTCGAGAACTGGATATCCTGATCACAGACATACAATGCTCCGATGAAGATATCCCATACTATAGTCTTGAGTTCGAGACTGCGAATTGCATACCTCTTGCATGTCCCATCGGATCAAACTATATCTTCCCTTCAGTCGAGCACCAACATTGTTATTATCAGCTCGAATATCAAGAAAATGCAAGCATGACAGGACTGGGATATCAGCCTCCTAAGGATGAGATAGCAAAGCACAAATGTATCAGAGGAGAGCAAACTTGGCAAGAGGAAGTCGATCCCTTCATCCACACATCAATCAGATCCATCAGAGAAGGGATCATCCATCTGATTGGCAGGCCAAGATCCACCGTGGAGGATCAAATGAGCAAAATGAGCCCAACTGGGCTGTTTGGAAATGACTTGGGCAAGGGGCAAGAATTGCCTTTGATTGACTGGACCATAGTCTGGGTCCCACCTGAGCAGGAAGAATCCAAAGACTCACAATGCATCGAGGATGAGCTGAGGAAAGTGACATCCAACACCAACTCAGAGCCCAATCCCAAACTCATCACGACATTTGGGCACAACAATGAGGGCCCACCTACTAATCCGTCTGGCCCTGCCTCCTGAGGGGAGGGAGTGCAGGGCAATAGCTGGTTCGCAATCCCCAAGACGGCACAATAAAAGAAAATAATGTTTGACTCCTCAGAATCAGGCAATCCTTGGTTCACATCGCCGTCTTTTTAAAAAAAAAAAAAAAAAAAATCAGAAAATTCTAAAAAAAAACCAAAAACATTAGATATTTTCGAAACACCAAAAAAATCATATACTTGTCAAAATCGAAAAAAAAAATCAGAAAATTCTCAAAAGGCCAAAAACACTGGATATTTCCGAAACGCAAAAAAAAAAAAAAAATCATACACTTCTCAAAAAAAAAAAAAATCAAAAATTTTCAAAAAGCCAAAAACATTAGATATTTTCGAAATGCCAAAAAATTCAAATACTTGTCAAAATCCAAAAAAAAAAAAATCAAAAATTTTCAAAAAGTCAAAAACATTAGATATTTTCGAAATTCAGATACTTGTCAAAATCCAAGAAATCAGAAATTTCTCAAAACACAAAAATAATAGAAAATCTTTCAAAACCCCCAAGCAATAATGTGCCAAATGCGTCTGTTACAACACCCAAGTTTAAAGTCGACTCACATGATTTCGATCTAGAGTTAAGACTTCAAACTCTTGAATTTGGATGAAGCCCAGGATGTGGAAAATGATTATTCGACTCTCGAGCTTGAGGATTCCCTCAGAATGTTCGAAACAAAGGTCAATGTCGTGACGAACGATTTTGAAATTGTAAGCTTAGGATCCCCTGAGCTCCCTAGAACAGTACGCATCAAGAGATCCTCGCCTTCTGAATACAAGCAGACAATGACAGAATTCCTGAGGCCCGGGGCTATCTAACTTTGGGTCCTCCTATGGAGCCTTACTCAGATCAAATGAAGAGCTAGTCATACACCATATGCTATGAAGCCTGAAGTCAAGCCCATCAAGCAAAGCTGTCAAGATCATGTCTGAAGTCTACGATGAAGTCCTACTGATGAACGATGGAGATAAGCTATTACAACTTGTCAGGAAGTGCTTCAAATATTCAAAGCTTGCATAACGGATCCATGTGCATGCTTCGAGTATTTATAACCTGACAACACTCAAGCCCTTCTTCATTATGGGGTATGGACATCATCGAAAGAATGAACCCAAAGGCATCCAATGGTCATGAACGCATTCTCGTATCAGACAAAAGCAGGCGGCAACAACATCCTACATCATGAATACAAATGAAGCAGGAAGTTAAGGAAAATGATTGGTGGTAAGCTCGATGCAACCAACTACATCTAGAAGACATAAAGCAAACAACGATCACCAGGACCAACGACAAACAAGTTTGAAAGAAAGGCCATCCTGAGACGGTCCGCTAATCATCCGCGAGGTTCTTCCAGAAGGTGCCCTTCGTCTCACCATCACTGGGGGCAAAGATCTTCTAGAGCCCACCAACGCCGACAACGTGAACATCTATCACGGGTAAGCCTACCTGACTATGTCAACAACTACAATCGTAAAGCTGAAATCAAACGACGAAAGGTTAGCATCCTGAGGTACATTCCATCATCATTCCTTCTCTCCAATAAGTGTTCCAAAAAAAAGGGGTTCAAAGAAAAAAAAAAAGAAAAAAAGAGACAAGCGAGCAGTCCAAAAAAAAAAAAAAAAAAAAAAAACAAAGACAAAAAAAAAAGAGAAGAAAAAAAAAGAAAAAGAAAAGAAGAGTCGAACCCAATGAATGAGAACACAAGTCATCAACCCATTTCCCCTCAGGATAGTTTAACCTAATGTCAATAGCTTTACGATCGTGATTGAAGACAAAGTCAGACAACTTACTAGTCGCCGGCAATGAATGGAGTCTAGCCTCCCTCCTTTGCACAAGGAAAAGAAAAATCAAAAGAAAAGTAACATGCCTAAGCAAAACGGGCGAGGTGAAAACTCGAAAGGGCGCCTCGAGTAAAAACAGCGGGCATGTAGCGGACTTGGTGAAAACCTGAAAAGGCACCAAGGGTAAAAAGAGCACAGCTGCCAAGGGGCAGGCAAGAGCAAAAACTCGGGACATGGTGAAAATCCGAAAGGACGCCATGGGCAAAAATGACGAGAAAGCCAGTCGTGGTGAAAACCTGAAAAGGCGCTACGGGCAAAAATGGCTAGAAAAGAAAAAGAAAACAAAAAGTGCAGGTATAGGAGAAGCCAAGACAACAAACAAAGTGAAGAAGCACAAGAAAAAGATAAGTCCCGGATCAGAATTTTGTCAGACTCTACCTAAATTCAAGGGGCATGATCCTAGTATGCGCTACTCTCAGGGAACCGAGATCCCTGGTAAACAACTCAGAATACCGGATTCGACGTGGGCTAAGTTCAATATTCTGATCCCAATCATCCAAAGCACAAATCCAAAAGCAAACACTGGTCAATTTGGCACAAATAAAATTTTATTTTCTGAGAAAATCTTTTTACAAGTACTTTGTTTTCTTTCTTCATAAAAACAAAAATAAAATAAAATTTTCTCATGCATACGGGACAAGCAGATGATCAACATCGGGAACTACAGGTAAGCCCCAACCTCTCATGTAGCTATAATCTCTGCCTGAGCCCCTCTACCTTCATGCGCAGATAGAAGATCTCATCCTTCTCCAGACGGTGTGCCGCGAACATACTATCATCATACCGCCGACGAGCCATATCCTCACAAGTATGGCAAAGGACAGTGATCTTGGAGATCAGGTGACCATATGTGGTCAGCAAGGAGGATGGATCGACGAAAGGGCGCTCCCAAAGGCCTCAAAAGAATCGATAACACAAGAGGAAGACGAAGCAGTGCCACCCACCCAAATTTGATCCATAACCATCCCACCATCCATAGCCATCCTCCCATCCATCAAGCCATCCATACCATCCATAGCCATCCTCCCATCCATCAAGCCATCCACACCATCCATAGCCATCCTTCCATCCATCAAGCCATCCACACCATCCCAAGCCATCCACACCATCTATAGCCATCCTCCCATCCATCAAGCCATCCACACCATCCATAGCCATCCTCCCATCCATCAAAGCATCCACACCATCCATAGCCATCCTCCCATCCATCAAGCCATCCACACCACCTATAGCCATCCTCCCATCAATCAAGCCATCCCCACCATCCATAGCCATCCCTCCATCAATCAAACCATCCAATCCCATCAGCCCATTAGTAAGAACAGGATCCAAGCTATAAATGGTGTTCATTCCTTTAAGAGGGCCCATCACTTCTCCATCTACCCCCATCAATCCACCCATAAATCCCTCATCATTTATGGAACTACCCACCTTTTCACCATCAATAGACCCACCTAACCCATCATCATGATTGGCCATGATGAATCAGAAAAGGAGAAAGGAACAAGGGATGGATGAGACAAAGAAGAAAGGACAAAAGAGAAGGGGACAAAGGAGAAAGATCGGACGGCCTAAACAAAAGGAATGAGCAGAAAGAGACAGGAAGGAATGAACAGAGAAGAAGAGGGCTTGCTGGAAGAAAAAAATGAATGGAGGCGGTAATCCGATTACCGCTAGCGGTACTCGGAGTACCGTTTCAGAACAGAGGTGTCATCACTGAATCACTGTGGCACCTGACAGGAGGAGCAGAATGGGCAAATGTCAACGGGCGGTAATCCGACTACCGCCGGCGGCAGTCCGATTACCGCCCGGGCCCACTTTCAGGCAAAATTCGGACAGGGCCCACTTCAGAAGGCTGGGACTACAGAGCGTACCTCCGTATACCAGAAGGGGATCGCATAAAGGATCAAAAGATTGTCCAAAAAGGCAACAGCCCGGGCCCATCTTCCAAGGCCCATTTCCAAAAAAAAAACATTACCCAGGCCCACTTCAAAAAACCCATCTCAAGGCCCAAGCAGACCCATTTCCAAGGCCCACTTCAAAGAGCCCATCTCAAAGCCCAAGCCCATTCCGAGGCCCAGGCTCACTTCCAAGCCCATGTCATAAAGCCAACCTCAAGGCTCAAGTCCATCCCAAGCCCATTTCAAAAGTCCAAGCCCATTTCAAAAGTCCAGGCCCATCTTCCAAGGCCCATTTCCAAAAATTCTAAAAAAAAAATTTTCAAAATCCCAAAAAAAATTCCAAAAATTCCAAAAATTCCCAAAAAATTCCAAAAAATCCCAAAAATCCCAAAAAGCCAAAAAAATTCCAAAAATTCCAAAAAGCCCAAAATCCCAAAATTCCCAAAATCCCAAAAAATTCCAAAAAAATCCCCAAAATTCCAAAAAATCCCAAAATCTCCAAAAATTCCAAAAAATCCCAAAAAACCCAAAAAATCCCAAAAAATTTCAAAAATCCCAAAAATTCCAAAAAAAAAAAATCCCAAAAAAATCCCAAAAATTCCAAAAAATCCCAAAAAATCCCAAAAAATCCTAAAAATTCCAAAAAAAAAAAAAAATAATAATAATAATAAATTTCAAAAATCCCAAAATTTCTCAAAAGTTTTCAAAGGTCCACAAAACCTCCAAATTTTCTAAAAAGCTTGTTAGCCCCATTAATTTATTAGTGGAGGCCATCTGACTTTTTACAAATAAAAAAATTAGCCCCATTAATTTATTAGTGGAGGCCATCTGACTTTCAAATAAAAACTATTAGCCCCACCAACTCATTAGTGGAGGCAATACGGCTGTTTACTTATCTTTCAAAAATAAAAACCGAACGACAACGCCCACCCGCGAGATCGAACGGATATTTTTCAAAAATAAAAAAAATAGTTTTAAATAAAACCCTCAAGGAGCCTAGCTCCAAAGAGGATAGTTTTCAAAAACGCACGCGTCGCGCAGTACACTGAGGAATCTTCCATATTCTCCAGTTGCGGACAGTGCAAACAGTTAAATAAGACTCGATCTCTTCCGGTTTCCCCGAAGGACGATCGAGTCCGTACATGATATATGTATGATTGGCCAGACCTCTATGACTGGACAGTCGTACAAATGCTAGTAAGATGAGTGGATCTATCTCTGGAAAAGAATAATCAAACTCGAAGTGAAGACGATCCATTGTAACCAAAGTGTCAGACTCAGCGGATTGCATGGCAAACAGATTACCTGCACATACCTAGTCCGGAATGCTCGTAAAATTTGATCGAGTCCAAGTCGGCGTAGTGAGTTCCCCGTAAGGCCGCACCAATGCGCAGGGCAGCTAACCACTTTGACGATCAAATGGAACGAACACTCCTAGGGTGATTACATAGCAAAGGAACAACAGACCTAACAGTACGGGAATCCTCGTAAAGCCGCGACAAATGCGCAGAGGCCCTTACTTTTCCGACTTACCCTCCAATGCTGTAAACAATCCGATGTGAAAGGGTTGTGATTGGTGATCCGTAAAGCCGCGACGAATGCGCAGGAGGCAATCGCAACGTTTTCCTCAACCCTCGTGGCATGTGCAAGTCATCCTTTTCCAAACAGTCAACTGACAATGATACAATGGTAAGCAATAGATTTGAATCGCTACCCTTCATTCTGACCAGAAGGGTGGGGTGTCCACTTGCTTTGACCTTCGGTTGCTTGCAACCTCGGTCAAAGAGGGGCATCTGTAGACACCCCACCCAGGCTAATCTTGATTTTGTTAAGACAATCCGAGAACCATGATCATATCCTAAAACCTAACCCTAATCTTAACCTGAGCTATCATGAGTCATCATTCAATCCATACCATGTCCAGAACCGATCCATTTCTTGAGTCACTTTCGGGTAACAATTGAGCCAATTTCAAGCCATTCTGAGCCAAATATCCAAAACGAACTTTGTTTCGCTCTAAGGACTCAAAAAAGGACTCACCAGATGAATTTCGAGGGAAACCGTACCGAGATGGTAATCCGATTACCGCCGGTGGTAGTCGGATTACCGCTTCCTCCCAGAAAATGCACACGGAGCCAGTCACACGAGTTCCGGACTCAACCGGGTCCGGGCGGTAGTCGGACTACCGCCGGCGGTTGTCGGATTACCGCCGGCGGTAATCGGAATTCCGCCGCGTGCGGCGGGAGCAGGGACAGTTGTCCCAGCATCCAAAGTCAACTCTTCCTGAAATTTACCCCTCCCATTCCCACTATTTACAGTTTTACCGGCCTCCATAGCTAATGGGAGCACGCCATGTGGCGCCTCTCTCCTCTCTACCAATCACCATGTGCCACATCAGCATTCACCCCCCTCTTCTCCTTTATTTACCAAAAAATCATTGGAAAGGGCTATAAATAGCCCTCTCCTCTTTCATTTGCAACACACAACAACAAAGAGAGGGAGAGAGTGAGAGGGAGAGTGAGAGAAAGAGAGTGAGTGAGGAAGAGAGTGAAGGAAGGGAAGGAGCTCCCAAGCCTTCAAGCCCAAGTTTTTTAGCTTCCCCCTAGCCTTCATCTCAACCCTTCCAACCTATAAGCCTAGCCCAAAATGATCATGGTTCAGTTCATGTCTTAGCCTACTCAAGAATCAAGCCAAAGATCCATCATCCTACAAGCATTCAACATGACATCTACTCCCTTCTCAACCCCCCTGCTTCTCTAGATCTCTAGTGGACGTATGCTTTGTGACTTGCCGTACATCGGATCCTGTCACATCAGAAATTCCTAGTGATCTAGTCCACTTTTCTTATCTTTTTGCATAAGCATCATCACATCCGCCCTCTAGACACATTGTCGGACGTATGCTCTGTAGCCTGCCGAAATCTCGGATCTTGCTACATCAGAAATCCACGTGTGACTAGTCCCATCATGACTGTAGCATCATCATCATCCCTTGAGATTATTTTACCACACTAAGTTGAGACCGTACACTTGTACGGGCAGAGAGGGTGCCTAACACCTTCCCTCTTTGTAACCGAGGTCCCTTACCCGGAATCCCGGATCGTAGACCAGGAGTCAGTCTAAGGTCGGAGAATCTCCGGATTTCTCCAACCTTACGTATTCCATGGTTCTAGCTGACCGCGGGATTCTGAGATCATTCGGTTAGTGGCGACTCCAACAATCATAAATCAGCTCAATCACCCCCAGCATTACCATAACATTCAACATTTTATAGCAACAACGTGAACAACGTGGACGCCGATTTTTCAGTGTCTACACTTATTCTATCTACTGCAATTGGAAACTTTGCACAAATAAATACAAATTCTAATCTTTAAATAAAGTAGTCTACAAAAATTTATACATTGCTTTTTTGCAATACCATCTCACTTATTAGAAGTGCCAGGCTATTCACCACACACTGCTCCAATTTGGTATGGACGTGTGAGATCAACTCCATTCATCACAAAAATCAGACCTATCAAATCATCAAGTGGGACATGCCATATATTTTGATGTACAGTTGTGGCCCACCTGATGTGTGGTTATTGTTTTTTTGGGAGAAGGTAAGGTATGTTCATGGTGCCTGCTTATGATGAGCGGCTACGATCCTGCCAATTCAGCAGGTGTCACAGAATGGCCATTACATTCTAAAACGAGAATCTATCCCCACCATTCATCATATCAGATGCTAGATGAGAACCGGTTACATGGAAATGGAGGTTAAAAAAAAAAAAAAAAAAAAAAGTACAAAATCGTCATCTTGATGGAGGGTTCACATCCAAGATTGGATAGGGTAATTGCACATGAAGGAATTCACTCCACTGATATGGGCAAAGATTTCTGAGCAATCAAGCATCTCCTCTTCTTCTTTCACCCCTACCTACATAAGTATTAAAAAAAATGTAAATTTTCTTCAAGTGCTTACGTGGCATATGGGTGAGAAATCCAAGCCGCCCATCAAGTGCACTATACAAGTGATTGGTTAAAAACCAAAGTGGTCCACTTATCAGGTAGGATATATATGTACTTTGAATGTGGACTGTTGGCCGGGCTTACCTGATGCGTGAACTGGCCTACTTTTGTGCTTGGGTAAGCAGATGGACGGATGTGATGAACAGCTTGGATCTAAATAAACATGTGCTATATTAGCATGGATTGCTGCATATATGTAGATCAGAAAACTTCAATGAAATTAGAGGAATGATGACATACATTTAAGTTGTGTGGAGCCCTCGCCTGAGAAATTAACTTCCAGATGGATCATATGCCATCCAATCCATTCATCAGGTGGGCCAAAAGGACATGCAAAAAATCAGGCTAGCTGTAAAACATTCAGGTGGGCCACACCACACGAATATATTGGTTTTAGGCGTGTTGTGGCTTGTCCCACCTAGCAGGCCCACCAGATGAACGGTTTGGATTCTAAGGAAAAACATATGGGTGGGTCCCACAGCTCAATGTATGGTAATTAGTATTAGGCATGTGACCGTCCACTTGAAACTATGGCATTTTGGAAAATAAAGCTTACTTCATCGTCATCTTCATCTTCATGATTGCTGTAGCTGGGCCTCGCCACCTCTCCAAATTCGTCGCTCTTTGCGAATCTTCCCCTGACACGTGGACGGCTGTCGGCTAGCGTCTTCCGGCATGCATACTGCAATTTTTATTGCATTGTTAAAACTTAGAAGAGAAACACGCAATTCACATTCCACTCCTAACATTAAAATGAAATGAATTGACTTTGAATTTCAGACATTCACGTGATACATGCTAGGCATGTCTCCCCACACGAGCAAATGTGGCACGTGTGCACCAGGACAGGCAAAGTTCATCAGGTGGTGTGTGCGTGGCACGAATATCAGGTGGGCCACGTGTGTATGTTGATTAATGTCGACCGTTGGTCGTGTTTGTTAAACGTTGACTTCGTACATGTGGTCCACATGATGACTGTACAGGCCTGATTTTTAGACCAAGATGCATACTCTAGGAGGCCCACTGAATGAACGGCGATGATCTTGCACACATATCCCTCTTTGTCCGATATCGGCTGAGTGTGGTTTCCGATGGCTCAGATGGCAAGTGGTCATTCCATTTCTCAAAAATTAGTAAAGGGATGAATTGCAGTATCCTGACAAGGCAATTAGTACATGTGGGGCCCATCGATCTGAGATCAGGGCCGTTTATCTGAAGGAAACCACAATGGATGGGTGAATCCTAAGAAGCCAACCAGAATAGACAATTGTAATCCTTGGTTCATTGGCCTAAAAATAAATGGTTTGGGCTTAAAAAAGAGCGGTTTGATCATCAGGTGGGCCAAACCATCAAAAGGTCTTGGCGGTTGGATTGGCCATAAAAATCATGTCATGGTCCCTTTGATGATTGGGTTCACTTGATGAGTTTTGGGCGTCCCATTTTCGTGGTAGGGTACACCTCTTGGATTGTATGTTCGGCATGTTTCCATACCATGGGGATCCCCTGAAGGGCCCACCAGGCCGACGGTCTAGATCTAAATCAACTGCCTGTAGACCCATATGTAGTTGGGCTCCCAACTATTTAATGCTTGTTTATTGCAGGATGTGCTATAGTAGGCGGGTACGATTTGCCTCCATTGTGTGGCCATCTGACAAGATGAACGTCCAGAGGTCCATCACCATCTTCCTCAGGGGTAATTACTCTAAATCTACCGAGTTTCTTGGACTCCTTACATAGACTTTTCAAATAGAAAAAAAAACAAAATAAAAATAAATTCTATAAAATTTATAATTTAATTGATGAATGAAATAAATAATTAACTACCCTTTAATTTAATTAGGGATAGCAAGAAATGACAGAATTTACAAAATCATATTACAACTAAAACTTTTATAATTCGCAACTTACTATAAATAGTAAACGTACGTGCGCAATGTTTTCAGCCAAATACATACTTGCTTCACCGGTTCTAAAGGTATAAAGAGTTATAATCAAATTAAAACTTAGTATTTATAGTAAAAAAGAATTAAAACTTAGTATTTATAGTAAAAAATAATTAAAATAGGAAAACGGATGTCGACCTAGTGGTATTTCTTAAATCTGGCTTCCACAACCTGGCATAGTGGGGTTGGGTGGCTAAAGTAGCTTGTTATACCTCAAAATCATATATTTTATGTCTAATAACTCATTTTGGATTGCGAGATACGTTCGATTTAATGTGTGACGGTCCAGATCACTTCTATCGTCAACTAAGCCTTTTTTGATCTATCTTAGCCATGAAACTGTTTGCGACCCGCTCTACATCACCATCTACTGGGGCCCACATGCTGGTCTGATGATTTGAACTGTCCAGGTTTTATTTATCCTATGTTCACAGTTCAGCAATGATCCTAACCTTTGATTTTAGAATTGAATGCGACCTATTGAAAATTTATCTTTTGAATGTTATTAATTAACAACAGACAGTAATGATCCCAACCATCCGCTCAGCAGTAGGTGGTCCATAAAGCATAGATTCCACAACATGGACCGTTCCCATCATCGTCAGATGTGGGCCCAGTGAGCAGGGACATACTGAAACCCTGGGCCACTGGACCCCACATCTGATGATGATGGGAACGGACGGGCTCCGGGAGGCCAACATGATGTACGGATTTTATCCACACCATCCATCCATTTTTGCCATATTATTGTACAGTTCAAGCCCAAAAATAACAAACATGGAGAGAGAGTGAGAGAGATACCTTGATCTTTTTAGTGAAATTCCTCTCATTCCTCTTCTTGAGGTATCTATGAATCTTCTCTTTTCTTTCTTCAACGGAGAGTCTCTTTACTTTGAACGCGGACTCGTCAAAGGCGGACAGTTCGGATGTAAGGTGCGCTGGACTTCCACACCCGCTCACCACCAGCTGCTGATGCTTTTCATTTATGGCCTTCCAAAATCAACGACCAACAATGAGAGAAAAATAAAAAAACAACCCTTCAATTTAATTACGAGGAACGATCACATAAAACCCTCAGGACATCCACACCCTGTGATCTTCTTTATGGTTCCCATCTTTTTGTATGGCTTAGATGTCTCCAACATTTCTAGTTCATTTCAAAAAAAAATTTGAAAGTTTTATATTAGGGTCGTGGCACAAAAGTCTACTGGACAGTGATGTGGAACAACATCCTCTGTGGATGGACTGTTGGATATTTTAAAAACGAAAATGACCTTTTATGGAATACCTGTAAAAAGTAGAGAGGATTGCGTACCGAATAACTCTCTATGGCCCCCCATGTTGTATGCATCTTATCCATGCGGTTGATCCTTTTTATCAGCTAATTTTAGGGTATTATGCCAAAATTGAAGCATATCCAAATCGCAAGTGGACGGCACCAATGGAAACAGTGGAGATAATGACATCCACCGTTGAAACCTTTATAGGGCCATAGTGATGTTTATTTGTCATCCATCCTGTTCATAAGGTCACACAGACATACATAATGGGAAAGCACAACTATCAGTTTGATCCAAAACTTCTATAGCCCTCAAGAAGTTTTTAACGGTAGGTGTTCAATTCCCACTGTTTCCTGTGGTGTGGTCTACTTGAGCTTTGAATATGCTTCAAATCAGGTCTCAGGCCCTAAACTTAGATGTAAAAAATGGATGGATGGCTGGATAATTCGCATTCATCATGGTGGGCCCCACGGAATTTATTAAGTATGCAACGCAACTGACTCCAGCTAAATCGATACACCAGCCAATCGCTTCCTGCCTGTGACCCCGGGCACTGCCTCATATAGATATCCGTAACAAATTCACGTCCATCTATTTTGAAAGACAACAGTAGGACATGATAACAAATTCACGTCCATATGTTTTAAAAGACCACAGTAGTATGGGTGGATTTTAAAAACCAGACAAATTCAAAACTCATGTAGGCCATGCCAGGAAACAGTTAGGGATTGAATGCGACCATGTTTGTTCCTACGGTTTATTTGAGCAGTAAAAATTCTATGAACGGTTTGGATGGCATATAAACATCATGGTCAGCTCCAGTAGTTTCAACGGGGAACATTACTGTTCGCACTGTTTTGTTGGTATGGCCCACCTGAGCTTTGCATGGATAAGATGTCTCCGACATTTTTAATTCACTATAAAAATGATTCTTTCAGAGTTTATAGTACGGTCGTGGCACAAAAGTCTCCTAAACAGCGATATGGAACATCATCTACAGCTTATGAACCGTTGGATATTTTCAAAATGAAAATAACATTCTCTATATATTATCCGTTAAAAATAAGTTCGAATCAGAAAAGACTTCTTTTCAATTGAAATTTTTACTTATCCCACTTTTTAACAAAATAATTCTTTTTATGTATTGGATAAAAGTATTTTCTACGAAAATTCTTTTTCCAAATTGAGGGAAGCGGATTGCGTCCATGTTGGAAAGTAAACCGTCCGACCAGGGCTCCTATGGGGCCTACAGTTATGTATCTGATTATCCACGCTCTCCATTCATTTTTTTTAGATCATTTTAATGTATGAGCTAAATAATGAGGCAGTTACAACGCTCAAGTGGACCACACCAGAGATGATTCTTGCATTTAATGTATGTTGCATTTAATGCACCCAAGCTTACTATTTGGTGTGGTCCAATTGAGCGTTGGATCTGCTTCATTTTTCGATTCATACTGTGGGACCCACAGGTCTGGTCGGACGGCTGATTGTCTGACCAGGGTTCGGACTCAATCCGCTTCCCGAAGTGAGCCGTTGATAAAGCGTTATTGTCACTAAAGACTATGGTTGAAGTACGCACAAGGATTATTATTCCACACGCACACGCACGTGATGCGTGGGAAGTAGGCTGCTTGGGCATCTTTGGCGCGGACATGCATAGGGTACTATCCACAACCGTACTCCCTTCGTCCTCACTCGTGTGACATGGCCAAATTTTATTAGACGGCAAGTAAAATTGTGTACTGACATAGCCCGTGGGATTGTTACTTTTGGACGGTGCTCTATAGGCTACATAATGATGTATGTGTTTTATCCACACCATTCATCCATTTTTTATCATTATTTTAAGGTATGATCTAAAAATAAGGCAGATTTAAATATCAAGTGGACCACACTACTGGAAAAAGAAAAAGAAAAAGAAAAAAAAAGAGATGATTGAACACGAACCAATAAAAACATTTACTCAATTCAAAACTTTTGTGGCTCCAAGAAGTTTTAAATGGTAGGTGTTCAATCACCACAGTTCTCTTTTATATGGTTCTTGCCTTAATGTTGGGCTCATGCCCTTAAATGATCTAGAAAATGGATGGACAACATAAATAAACCATGGTTCATAGGGCATTGTTTTTAGCTACTTCCAGTGTTAGTAAATATGTGTTTATGCCATATTTCTTACAGAAGTATGCTATCCAATCAAATCTTGCAATGTAAACTAAATTCATAAAGAAATATTAAATCCGTGGACCTTTGGCAAACATTACACCGAAAAATACCCAGCCCGATCTGAAACATGATGCCAATTAGAAAAGAAGTTGGACAAGCTTCTGAACTTCCATATGTATAGGGTTTATGCCACTGTTTTATGCATTTGGACAACTATTTTCTTGAAAATTCATTTTCTAATTTCTTACGTTCCTCAAAACTTCCAGTGTAGTTTTATATAACATAGACACATGGTATCTGGACTCGCCGATTCAGATGAGCTCATTCAATCTCGAGTCGAGTCGGGGGGATTGTATATACCCACCCAACTTGCCCAGAGAGGGGACTGAATCCGAGTCCTAAAGCCATGCAAGAGAGCATGCACCGCTCAGCAAGTGTTGCAAATGAAAGGTTTGCTGAACATTTATAAAATAAATATTTTCTGTACCTGTATATCTTCACAGCTGTAAACTGATTCCGAACAATAGATGCTCCCGTTCTCTCCCTGAAATTCCAATTCCTGTGTCTGCAACTCTAAAATAGAACTTCCTGGAAACATTCCAGAACCTTCCATGGATATCCCATTTGAATTTCCCGCGAAGTAAGTGACCATACCAGAATTATCAAGAACAGAACATGGTGCCAATGCCGGATCCAGATTCACATAAGACTGCAATGGTGGCGGGCACTCCTCTTCAAAAGAAGGCAGCAACAGCGGTGGTGGTGCAACTTCAGAGCAATCACCGTTAATGCTAATGACATCCGTTAATGGGATTTGAGATTCTAACGTTGAGATGTCGAATTGCTCGTTTTCGTTTTCATGGGGAGGAGGAAGAGGAGGAGGAACGGAAAGCATCGTTAAGGTGGCGGAGGCATCAGGTTCGGTCTCTTGTTGGGAATCGAGGAAAAAGGTGAGGTTGTCGTCTTCGTTATAGTTGTAGTTGTAGTTGTTTTCTTCATTGTTGTTGTTGGTTTGATCGTCAGTACTAATGTTGTTGTTGCTGCTGCTGCTGCTGTTGTTGCTGAACTTTGTTATGTCATCGGATGTGAATGAAGGAAAGGTGAGGTCAGTAAGATAGGAGTTTTCATCGAAGCAGCAGGCTGAGGAGGAAGAGACTTGGGAGGGTTGGAAGGTTTCAGGGAAGAAATCATAGCTGGAGAAATCGAACATTTGAGCTGTGATGGGGCTTGAAATACCCTCCTGTAATCAACAAAACCTTTTCAATTCAAATCTTGGTTTTGCTTGTGTTATCATATTTTTAAAGCTTTTGCAAGCATCTCCACCACACAAGTGATAAGCTTCTAGAGTGCAATCTGAACCATTGATCTAGTGGGGGAGAAAATGGACGATTATAGAAAGCATCCCAAAGAATTGGTCCAGAATCAGTGAGGGGAAATTGCTTTGATTTTGGATGCTTTGAATTTCTCTAGATAAGTATCACATGGTGGTCCAATATATTAACGGGTCGGATTGCCTTGGACGTTCGTCAGATGTACGGTGGAGATGCTGGAGAAGTAGTATTTAAAGTGGGCCCGGATGGACTAGCCCAAGCCTGATTTATAAGTGGGCCAGGTTAACTCAGAGAGGTCAGGTTTGCAAGCTCCACAAGCGTGTCAGCCACAAGTAGGCCTACGTGCCAATATGGAACACGTGTGTGAGATCTGAACAATTTCCATTTGATTGGCCACAATGCTCAGTTCTTCTAGTGAAAAATCTGCCCGTTTCACTCCTTTGGTGTGTCCCCAATGTAAAAAGTGAACTGATGGCCCACATGAGGTGTGAAATAGCTTGATTTTAACATGAGAGGATCTAAACCGTGTGAGTCCACCTGATGGAAAGCTCAGCCTTCTTACACGTGTTCCATGATGCACGTTTCTGGAACTAGCAAAGCCGCTTGGACTGAACCTTTTCTTTAAAGAAATAACTATATAGTTCAGTTGCACATAATAAACCCCAATGCATGGCTGAGAACTGATTCTGTGGACCACATTCCAGTGGCCCCCAAGAAGTTTTTAATGGTAGGCGTTCAATCACCACTGTTTCCTATTGTGTGGTCCACTTGAGAATTGGGTCTGCTGCATTTTTGGGCTCATACCCTAAATTGATCTGCTGAAACGGATGGACGGCATGGATATAATACAGATACATTACGGTGGGCCCCACAGTCGGCGTCCAATACACACCCATCCTAGCTATTTTGCTGACAAGCAAGTAAAGAGCCAAATATTCTCAATATTTCTATAGTCTCACCATCTTTTGGGGGGTGCGTGATACGCACCTTCATGCGAAATGAAGAACATAATAATAGAAATCAACAAGTAGAGGAACATGATTAGGGAACTCCACTGAAGAAAGTGAAGTGGTTGGTCATGACACGGGAAAGAGGATAAAAAGCATGAAAACGACGAGAAAGTGATGAGAGATTTTTAGCTGTTTAATTAAGGGATGGAGATCTTCAATGGAAAGCTTAAAAGCATCATATTCCATTAAGATGGCCGTGACCCATCCACCTACACATGCCATACATTTGATTCAATCCACATTAATCAAATTGCGGGCCCCATTGTGGATGTAACATTTACCAAATTCATACTCGTTAAATAATATATAATAATAATAATAATAATTTGTCTCAATTCAATTGTTGAATTAGATGATCATATGATCATCTTATCATTCATGCGACATGGCCCGTCCACAAGTGGGCCCGTGACTTGGACAGTCTACTCATTATGATTAAACCTTAAACATGGCTTCAAACATATGAATGAAAGTCGTGTGAAAATAAATTTAGAGATGAATACTTAAGTCGGAGCATTTGGGACTATGCTGAAAAATATATTAAAAAACTCAAAAGAAATGACACTCGACGCAACTTAACCAGTTAATCATGAGTTCATTCAAAATTCTTGGAAAAATCATCCCAAAGAAACTCAGTAAAACTCGGTAAAACTCCAATTAGCATGACTAGACATTATTTAGAGAGCTTTGCTAGGCCCAGGTGCGTTTAAAATAAAGTTTATATGCCTGCATGAATATAGGTCCCATATCTAGCACACCTATTAAATCAAATAAGCCACGATAAGCAAATCAAATGTACGGCTCTAGTTGAAGTTTTCTAACCCATCCACCTGTTTCCTATATTGGAGCAACATGCTAAGCCATCCATGTTTTATTTTTTCTTCCGGAAAACATAAAAGTACAAACCAACTCAGTGGATGGATAGGAATAGGATTGTGCACCCACATGTGTTTGGCATGTACATGAGCTTTATTGTACACACGTGTGCACTTAGCAAAGCTCTCATTTATATATTATTTATACTTTTAATATTAAATATTTAGAAAACTGAGAATTGCACGAGTTGTCAATGGCTCACGTAAAATGTGGCTGCGAATGTGTAAATGAAGAGAGCCGCGATCGACTGCCCCGCAACAAAAATTGAAATGCTACAATGCAGCGAGTTTGATAGAAGAATTCTATGCAGCTCCCTCTTCACGGTACACATGGAGGAGTTTTCTAACGTCAGGTGACGGTGACTACTGCTCTGGTGGGCCACCATGTGGATTTCGTACGGCCCAATTATAGAAGAGACTAGACAACCCTGACCATCCATTTGCTAGAGGTTCTTCTGATTGAATGTGGACCGGTGCTCTAACCGTTCACTCCCCTTTTTTTTTTTCTTGGGTAATGCTAATCCACATGGTGGCCCACTAAAACAACGGTCGTGATGCTAGATATGTTTGCCACATATACAGAAAGGAGAGAATGCATAGAACTTGCATACATGGACCCGCATTCTAGAATTCCTCGTTTAAATGCATTGAATGTTAATGGCCTTGGGAGGCTGTTTCGGGTCGCTTGAGAAAAAACCAGGGCGCTTTCTGCAATGGGAATATGCTATAGAAAAGATTAAAAAATTACAGAAAACCCCAGAGGTTGAAAATTCAGGTAAGAAACAAGAAACTGAAATTCAATCCCAAGTTCCCGAGAGAGAGAGAGAGAGAGAGAGAGAGAGAGAGAGAGAGAGAGAGAGAGAATTATTACGAGCTGAAGCTGTTGCTCCGTCGGATGAATTGCGTCCTGTAACAACATTTCCATTGCAAGAATTCAAGCTATCTCGACCGTCGAAATTCCTTTCACCAAACAAGCGCACTGTTCATTTCATTCTCTCTCTCTCTCTTAGAAACTCGAAAAATCTAAGGATGGAGGTATTGTGGAGGGCGGGTTAATTCATTTATACACCTTTCTGAGCGAATAACGGCGTTTCCGTACTTCGCCGTCAGTACAGGGTGTTTCCGCCGTTAACGGGCAGCCGCGAGCGTTTGGGTCTCCTTATCAACCACGTGGTCGTGACACGTGTACAACGCGTCCGACCTGGCACCAGCGATTCCCAGTGCTTTTATTGGCTTCGGTTGTTTGAACGGTCGAGCAGAAAATGGAACGACCCTTCACTGTATTTTTAGGAAATTTATATACTGGGCACTGTCTCTCCGTTGAACAGAGCGATAATTTCTTTGGCGGATAAATAACTTTCATACTCCGTCACAGTGGGATCGATGATACGCAGGCACTTTTAAATTAGTTAGAAATTGCATACGTGGCATGTAAGTGATCCAAATTAGACTCACTAAAGTATGGTTCTCAGTTTAGATATGTCGTGAATAAAAGCTAAGTTTATTTGATTATCTGAATATCATCAGATTGGTATATATTTATTGGACAGTTTAGAATGAAAAATGATCCAATGGTACAATTTCAAAGAACAAGTGTCCACAGATCTGAGATTGGGAATGCTAACCCCACTATTTAGTCTGTTTAATTTTAGTTAGTGTATCCTAGGCGTACAATTTATGAGTGGCTGAGTATGAGGCGTTGTACTCTGCCAGAGTATAAAACAACTCTGACAGGCGAAATTAGCTAAAGTTGGTAGACGAAGCAGTACTGTATTTTTAGGATAGGTTTACGAGGAAGAGGACCGTATGATACGGCAACTCGCATCTTTGAATAGTCTTCACACGTGTTTCGAATTCTTATAAGTGAGACCCATGGTTCGGTGACTGTAGGGGGATCTGTGGGGCCCACATTGATGTATATGTTTAAAGTATGCCGTCCGTCCATTATGATAAATCATTTCTGGAAATGAGCCCAACGAGGAAGCAGATCGAAGCCTCAAGTGGACCATACCACATGAAGCAGTGAAGATTGAATTCCTGAGACAATGATTCTCAATAGGATGAAGGGACAACACAAAAATCAGCTGATCCAACAGTTTTCTTGGCTTAAAAAGGTTTCAGCAATGTCCGTTCAATCCCTACTTTCATGTGGTGTAGGTTATTTGAGTTTTGAATCTGTTTGATTTCTAAACTCATGTCCTAATAAAAAGGCGCTATAGGTTATGTTAGATTTCTAAACTCATGTCCTAATATAAAGGCGCAATTCGTTATTTGATTTTAAAACTCATGTCCTAATATAAAGGCGCAATATGTTATTTGATTTTTAAACTCATGTCCTAATATAAAGGCGCAATAGATATATATAGAGTGAATATAACACTGACATCATGATGGGCCATAGAAGTTTTGGTTACACAGGCTTTTTATTATTATAATGGAGTGGTAAGAGACTCGCGTCCCCATCCACCGGGAATTGAAGAGGGGAGAATAAGCAGACGTAGAACCATTAATTTCAATTTCTTGACAGGACACCATTGGTCTGGATTACGGAAATAATTATTACAGTCCAAAGTGAAAATACCTGTATATGCAAAGAAGCAAGAGCCGTTCATCTGATCATGGCTGGAAGAGGATGAAAACGGTCCCCACTTTACTGGACCCATATAAAAAGTTCAAAAAAGGGGGCCCACTTTTCCACCATCGTTCTCTTTGATCAAAGACTCACTCATGGTAAGATTTGGCTGTGATTGTTTCACATTTTATCATTTCTGTATACTGCATAGGGGGCCATTTTGGTGGATCTTCCTGAATTTCAGGCGAGTTCAAATTCACAGACGGGCCCTACGTACTGAACGGTCCTGATCTTGAATTCGAACGAGTTATGTAAATTGCCTCTTCAATCTCTTTTCCCGAGTCACATAGCATTTCTCAGCACGGATTGAAGACTCGGCGACTCGGACTGACAAGTTTCTCCGGTTTTAAGTCTGGACTCGCCTGAATTGAGTCCGAGTCAACTCAAACGAGTCAGAAATCCTTTTTTTTTTTTTTTTTTTCTTGGGTACAAATCTTAAATTAAAAGCTCCTGCAAAAGGAAGAGCTGTTACCCATGAATCCTTGAAAATTGAGAAGTCCTACTTAGGTAGCTTTACATCAATCGACCTGTACATGAGATTCTTAGCCATTAACAGCAACTGCCCCCCACAAGATTGATTTCCACCTTTCAATCTCAACCGTTATCCAACACATTGTGGGGCGAATGCAAGTGGGTCTATCCCCCTCCACTTAAAATGATTAAGTTCTTGCCTATCCTTATAGGGTCAAATTCTCATGATTAAGTTCGAGATCACTTCACAAATCATCTCAATTCCCATCCAGAAAGCGACTATCACCATCAATTTTAGCGAATTTCAGTCAAACAAAGCTACGGATGTGTCCCGTCTCTGCACAAATTCATCCGACTTGGACCAAGGATCGTGTTCTAGCATAGTGCAATTCGTCGTCGAAAATATTCCAGGTTCCAGGCATCAAGCACACGGAAACGCAATCATATTTACTTTCTGGGCCATTCCAGTCACATAGCAGCATTTATGCCGGATAGGGACGGAGAGACCTGCAGATGACAACTTGAGGAACGTACCAACATTCTCTTAAAATGGTGGTTATTCCTAACTATAGTGTACGTCGAAACTTGAAGCAAAGGATTATCTCCATAATCCTTACATAATTGATTACTAACCTAAGCTTCTTGACTTGTCTAATTAATGAACTGACAAGTGGGCTCTTCTTTCATTGCGCATGCATCTTTGTGTCTGATTGGGTTCGCAGTCGATCAAAAGCTGTGATCTTGACATTTCTGCACTATCTAGAGGTCGTTGATGCATTCGGTATGATTGGGCCAGGTGTCAGTTCATAGAATTTAAAAAAAAAAAGAAAATATCCCAGCTTAGCACCCGCCTGCCCAGAAAAAGCGTCTTGTGAGCCTGTTCTGAGTGACAGGATGCCAACTCTAGCCAACCTTTTTCCTTGAGTGTGGATCAGGGGGCCCACCATGAAGATGGCCAAGAAAAATAGGCTGATCTATTCATCAGGAGGGGCACATGACTACATTGAATTCAAATATGGGCCCCTTTGTTTTAAATCATTCCTGTTTCTGTAAATATGTTGGCCATCAGATAGGTTGACTACTTCAGGCCAGGCTATCCACACGGTGGGGGCCACCTGACAGGTTGGATTCCGTTGGCATGTTGCGTAGCTCAGAGATGGTTTTATGGGCTTAGAAAACTTCCAGTCAGCAGATGTTAAAATGTTCCAACCACGCCTAAATATGAATAACGCATCCAGTTTTTCACTCCTGCTGGCTTTCAAAATAATACCCCAGCAGCCCAACACTCACTGGGCACATCAACATTTATACATTAGCATCATCTAATCTTCTTTTACTCTGGCCAGCATCGATGTATCTAAAGCCCATATGACCCAACATCCGCAAATGAGCTATTGTTAGATTAGTGCTAACAATTAACATATGCATGTAGTTTCCTAATTCTTATAATAAAAAGACCAAAGTTACAGTTTAAATTATGTTAGTCTCACAGGATCACTTGTCATCTGAATTCAAGTAGAGGTGGTGCTGATGGATATAATCAATCACTTCATCCGCAGTCAGATATTTCACCGATAGTCCTCTCGCTATGCACTCCCTGCAGTAAGTTCAAACACAACAAAAGGATGTTCATTTCTTTCACATTACTTCCGACGAGAAGAAACCAATAGCAATTCACATACATTTAGCAACTGAAAATCGCTTTACCTTATTCTTGTTGAACTGATTTGATTTGGTACTAGCTCATCCACCACTCTGATGTTACTCTGAAATAAACATTTACAAATGTCATTCAAGAGGAAGCATTATCCGTGAGTAGGTTAAGTAGGGAGAAGGTCTGGATCGCTCCGACTTCCTATACCACACGTGCATGTGCATGATGATCCAAACTCCTCATTCACCACAGAATACCGTTAATGGGTCATGTGCCAAAAATGACATTGGCAAGGAAATCCCCAACCATTTAAAGAGTGTTGAACAAAAATCACTAAACTTTGGTTAACTTCTGTATGACATTAATATTGTTAAGATTGTCTGATAATTGTAATTTTTGGTCTATGGACCATTTATAGTCATATGATGAATGACTGATTTGGATCATCATAGGCCAATGCCACTTAAATGAATATACTGATTTGGATCATCTAGACCAATGCCACTTGTATGAATAGAAAGATGGCAGAAATAGGTGGACTAGATCTTGCCGAGTATTAATGTTTTCATATTATAATCAATTTTCAGGAATTAAAATGAACACTAGAAGGAAAAGATATTGGGGATGTCTGTTAATTCATAACCTTGTTCTCATACAAAATGTCATCAGTGGATATTGTGTTCTCAATATCTTTCCCTTCTCTGCGAATGCAGATCACACCATAGTCTCTGCAGATGGCTCTGACCTGAACAGAAATTGGCATGTGAGGCATTTCCAGTAAAGTCCTTTCCTTTGTCACTCTGTCATGACACTATAACAGCAAGTGCAATACGCACTACAGGTGGCGTCCATCTACCAATGTTCATTTCTTCAGCAAACAATCAGTTCATAATGGAAATAGAGATGTAGTTTTGTTTTTTCTTTTTTAAAATATTCTTGAATGGATATTATAATGTTATTAAAAGAAAATGGAAAACCAAAGAGGCCCACGCAACCAGACAGAGGAGCATAGATGATGAGAGATCATCTAGCTAAGACAAAGGCCAAGGATGCCACCCCCAAGGTACATGATACATCAAGAGACTCCTGTTACAGCCTTCAAAGACATTAAGCCCAGAATGCAATGGACAACCCTGCTCCTACTCCTAGCGCTTCGATCATGGCCCGGATACGATTTGGCTTTGCTACAAAATGTTCTGTTATTGAGCTTCTTCCAAATCGACCACAATCCCACAAGAAAAACCCCAACCTAGACCACGACCCAACCCTGACATCAACATGAGATCATGAATGAATTAAAAATTATATATATAAAGGTCACACCAGAAAAACTACCCGACCTGGATGGTTGCACCAGGTTAACTTGGACAGTTTGAATAGTTTCCTTCCCATACGTACTGTTATGCTCCTTCCAAATCGAGCACAATCCCACAAGTAAAACCCCAACCCGGACTATGACCTGTTTTTGTGGATGAGTTGAGCTGAACCAACCCAACCCTGACATCAACATGAGATCTTGAATGAATAAAAAATATATAAATAAAGGTAAAGGTCACAGCAATTGACCCTGGCTGTTGTACGAGAAGAACTACCCGATCTGGATGGTTGCACCAGGTTAACTTGGACAGTTTGAATGGTTTCCTTCCCATATGTACTGTTATTGCTCTTTCCAAATCAACCACAATCCCAAAAGAAAAACCCCAACCTGGACCACCACCTGTTTTTGTGATGGGTTGAGCTGAACCAACCTAACCCAGACATCAACATGAGATCTTGAATGAGTACAAAATATAAATTAAGGTTACACCAGTTGACCTAGGCTGTTGTACCAGAAGAACTACCCCACCTGTATGGTTGCACCAGGTTAACTTGGACAGTTTGAACAATATCATTCCCAAAATGGGCTTTTAGCGACTTGGCCCATTGCAGTGGGTGGGTAATGTCCAAACCACCTGGTTGGTTCCAGATTTTAAAACACCGCATGCAAGTGTCATGGTGTATTTAGTGCTTTGAGTAACAACATGGACCGATGGACCAGCCTACCAGAAGATATGATTGATCAAAATACGGCAGTACAGAAATAACATAATCAAATCATGTTCAGTTCTGAATCCATCACAAAGAAGATCAGTAAATGAAATGGAGAGATTGTCTTCTCTAGATTAGAAAAATTATTATGGCAAGGCTGGATATATACCTGCTCTGGAATCCAAACTCCAGGGACACTAACAGATTCAAGTAGATCAGAACCGCAAACAAGCATAACTTTGAGGGATTCTACATCAAGAAAAAAGCAACCTTTCAAATTATCCTCAAAAGAAACGCTAAATAAACTATACTTGCATGGAAAATGTAAGTGGACTGTTAAAACTAAAACTCACATGACGTCAAGAGAATGAAATTTGCAATGAATATCCCATTGATGTAAGTTACAGAGTGGGGGCCCTTTCTAGCTAGAGATCACTTTACAGTTCACAACAGACAGAAATATAGAATGTCATATCGCACATGGACTAACCTGAAAATTAGAAGTCGACTGAACTAATAAACAAAACTACTGTCAGTTGACTGCTGAACAAAAAATGCTGACACAAACTACCACTCAGAATCCCCAGAGTTTTGGCATAACCAAACCAGATATTGAAAACAAAGGCCAGGTCAGGTAAATGGGAAAAATAGCTATGATAATCTTTTTGTCACTATTGGTGCTATTATGTAATCCCTGGTATTCATTAATAAGAAAAACCTTAATGAACCTTAATGAATCATCCACTCCCTAATCACAACCTTCGTTATTTTGATAATCATATGTAACACTCAACTGAGATAACTGAATGAAGTTATCAGTTTCGAACTTGCCATGAAAAAGCACAGGGTGAGGTAGGAAGTGTGTGCGTCGGGAATATTAAAGAAACAATGAAACAAACAATGGAGCATGATGCGCTAACATCATGTAAAATATTAGTAGAATTTTACAAAAGATAAGTAAATGAACAGAGTCAATCTTATATAGCAAACAGAGAGGCAGAGGCAATATAGTGATTAAGTACGAAATTTAAGAACCTTGGATTCTGCAACATGACAACAATGAGCCTCTTCAGGTAGGAACTCAGGGATCACAAATCACTCCAGACTGTGGGTTTCAAGTGAACAATGGACACATAAAAGTGATAATAAAAAACCTAGGCTCAAGTTTTGACTTCAATAAACATATTCTAACACTTGCGATTTCCACAGGTGATCTTCCCCTTGTCCACCCAGATTGGTGGGTTGCCTTAAATTGTAGGATTCTTCTAGATAGGAAGCAGGTCGCAGTTTGGAATCTAGGAAGTTTCATGAACTCCAGGCCATAAAAGCTTCTATCAAACCACTCCTGCTTCTGAATTTCCTTTCCCTATCCATTGAAGGTGATTCTTGTATATAATCAATTGGTAGATTCTCCTCCTTAGCTCCAGAACCAAATTTTAAGTTTGTTTATGGATTTTCACCCTCATGTCTGAAAGGCCTTCCACATGCACTGGGAGGTATTTCTCAGCCATATTTTTCCTTTTCTTTTATTGGCAAAGGTTAAGCTTAGCAGTAGATGTTCTTTATCCTGTAGTGGATAATAATGCCTGAGATGCTGTCCTCGTTTGCAGGGAACTTCCATGCAATGTGCTATTGGCACTTTGAAATCTTGCTACCGCTCCAGCTCTAGCTGCAAAACCTACCCTTTCTACTATCACCACCTAGCACTACCATGACTCCATCAGAACCATGTTTGCCAAAATAAATTGTATGCTACTCATAGTTTTTGTCATTTTTCAGATATAAAAATGATATAGATCTGCAGAATTTTATTTTATTTTATTTTTTGAGAGAGAGTGCAAAATAGATACAACCACCTAGTTGCTTCCTGTATTTATTAATACAGATATAGATTTTAAGTCTATCATATTATCTTAATCTTAAATAGTGATTTCTAAGGCACTCCCGCTTACCAAATTTATTGAGAGCAGCCACCGCACCGCTACTGCTTATTGCAACTAAAATGTTGTCCAGCTTTTGCTTTCTTAATCTGAATAACTTCTTTGGAACAGAGAATTAAGAACCCACTTTCCAGGAATATAACACCAAAGAGAAGTAAAATTCTTGCTTCCAACATATGCAAAAATGGTCTGAAACAAAATGATTGCCATTTTATGCACCTTTAAATGTTTAGTGTGTATATACTATATAGTAATATTTGAAGAAGAAACAGACTTTCAGGTTCTTCAGTAAAACATGCACGCCATTAGTAAATGAACATGCATGAAGTTCAGAACTTTCTAATATCCTTTGGGTGGGTTAAAGGTTAACAATGTATAGCTTCCACACGATGAAAGTTAACAATCCCAAAAAGTTGGTAGCCAAAATGTTCGAGAACGTGTTCTAACAACCAAAAGGTGATGGCTAATCTAACTTCCAAAGCACAATCTTGCACAGATTGACATTTTTCAAAGTGATAATGTAATTTGACATATGCTCATATCCAACCAGTTGGACCACTGATTTGCCATCCAACCAGCAGATATTTTTCATACTATGATGTGTTTGTGATGTCCAACCCGTCCAAAAGGTTGACCCCACCATGAGAATCATCTTATGCAAAAATCGTCCTAATCCATCCCTTTTTTGTGCCACACCAATATATCTTAATTATATCAATAGATATCCATTTTTCTACAGTATGGCCCACCTAATATGTGGAATGGGTTGATATTTTCACCAGGCAATCGTCATGGTCGGATCAACCCGTTGGAGGGGTTGGATTTGACACACACACACACACACGAAAGGTTGGAAGTTAGACGCTGATTGGACAGTAACTTGTTGTCCAACCGGTTGAATGTGAGAATTTCCCTTTTATTTCCATTGCTAATTACAAAGGACAGAGAACTTTTAGAAGGCATTCATCAGAGTCCCAAATCTGCATCAATTTCATTGTAAATGTTAACAATGTAAGTTCTCCATTAAAAAGTAATTAGAATGGTCAGCATGACAGAAACAACATAAAGGTAAAAAAGGATAATCAAAGATCTTCATGGATGCTAACAAAATTAGACACTTTAAGCTAAATTGCATTGTCTTATCACTTCGCATACCCTAAATTGAGAAAAGTTTGAACATTCGATTACCCTTATCACATAAACAAAAGACATCCTTATGGTAGCTAACATAATGCTAAATGGAGTAGATGCATTTCAGTATGTAACTCAAATGCATGGGACTTCATACCTCCAGAAACCAATCCACTCTCACACAATGAACTCCGAATTCTAGCCAAAACAGTCAGGGTACGTTGATAGCTGCTTTGCCTTGCCTGCAACATAAGTTTAGAGTCATTAACTTTAAGCAATGTAATGATGTAAACCAAAGGACCTTAGCATTACAGAAGTCCTGATGCTTGACATAAAACATATACAACATGAAAAATATAGGAAAAGAGCATGCTGAAATATGGTGATGAAGATTATATGGGACTGTAGTCATGCTGTTTTCTGGATTCTCATTCAATTGGAACACGTGTATAAAACGGATCATCCTTGTTTCCCTTTGCCATGGCTATCCTTGGCCCCTTTGTTTTATTTATTTATTTATGAATTTTGATAAAATTTAAAGGAATTGCATAGAGATCAAGAAGCTCGATCTCCAACTTAGAAATGATCTATAGAGACCATCTTTGGCCGAAGAATCAGCATCCTCATTTGCTTCCTATTGGAAGAGTAAAAAATGGCATCTCAAGAGGATTATATATCATGGATCTGTTCACAAGTAATGTAAGTCACCAATGCATACGACTGTCACAGCTCGCGAGTCAAATCAACCCACCTAATAATATGTTAATAGGATCCCTCCATAGCGACCAGAGAAGGAAACCAAGAATACTTTGGTTCCTCCAGTGAACCATTATCAGAGTCCCAGATGACAGGAGGTGATGCAATCAGGCTCTCTTCAAAAGGGAATCATAAAATATCAAGAGTTGGCCCCACCTAATCACATCTGTGGGTCCACAATCCATGGCACACGCTTGCGCATGGGTCCCCTTTCATCACATGCCTGTTAGTAGTTGCTTTTGCTTCCAGTTATTTAGATGCTAGAATTGTCCAAAGTACCCTGTCATGTTCATTGGGAAATAAGCAAGCGTCGGGGGTATTTTAGTCTTTTCCATTGCAAGCAGGGTTTCTTGTAAAATTGCTATCATCTCAAATAAACTTCCAAACAAACTCCCACCAGATCGATGGTGCCACCAAGAAATTATAATTTTTTTTTTTGGAGAGATGAAATCATAGAAGTTAATTTCAGCATCCCTGATGCAGGACATGAAATTAAATATGAGGTGCAAGATTTCAAGCTTTAGATCATACCAATTTCTAAACAATCACAAAAAAATTACGTCCCACATACGTTCAAATATTCAACAAAGGGAATCTACGGAGGTCCAAGACTACACACGTTTAGGGTTAGATCAAGTAAAATTATAAACCAAACAATATCCAATGGAGTGTAGATTCATCCAATCCTGCAAAGAACTGTTCCCCAATTCAAGAGATTCACCATGTTTCAAATAGGGGAAAACCTAGGGTTTGCAAAAGTTGGAAATACTTAAAATCTGGGATTTTCTAGGGTTAGGGTTTGGAATTTAAGGCGAGAGAGGAGTGAAATAAGGGAGAGAATAACCTGAGACAGTCCACATGTGTGGACAGCAGCCCAGCCCAGCCTAGACACACGTGCGTGGGTTCCTGTCTGCACGTGTGTGGAGCCCACGAAACTGGAATCAGCCAGCTAGGGGTTGGTCGGCCAGGGGAGGTCCACCCTCATGCCAAGTTTCACGTCGATCAACGGTCCGGTGTGTGCGCGGTGCTCCGCCAAAGTTTCAGCCCTCCTAGAGGGCCAGAATCTACAAATTTGCAGTAGAAGAAGATTTGGATACAAAAAGGGGTGGATTTGAAGAGGGATGGCTTGTGGGAGATGAGGCATGTGGGGTGTAGGAGGTGGGGACGATTTAGGATAGTTGTATCTTCGCACCACGGTAGTTAGCCCTTCGAAGAAGGGAAGGTTTCACACCCAATTAGATTCTTTAACTCAGAGAACTAGAGAAGAAAAAAACGCAGAATTTTATTCATAAACTTTAATGAAAAAAACCTATATGGGGTTGCCTATTTATAAGAAAAACCCTAAACCCCAAAAGTCGCGCCATGTGCGCACACTATTACTTAGAGACGAAGTAACAAAAATAACAACTAATCAATGCAATCAAAACCGTTCATGATGCTCCTAATAACGATAAAAATCAAAACTCAAAATCCTAGATCATCTAGGGTAGTGGGCCACGATAATGAGATCCAATGGTGGAATCCCTATGATGATCGGGTCCACTCCAATGCTCCATAGCACAACTCCCTAACTAAGAGGTCCTCCATAGAGGTCGTCGTCGATCCAGATCGATAGTGGGGCTTTCCTCCTCCTTGCGTATGTGCGTAGGGTGGGGGGCGTGTGCGTGCGCGAGATGTCCCCATCAACTCTCCCTGGCTGCGAAGGTTTCGCCACTGGCGAAATAAAACTCCTAAACCGCTTCAAGATATTAGGATCAAGTCTCTGAAGCTCCTCCTTAGTGAGCCACATACAATTTGAAGCTAAGCGTGACTTCCACTTGACCAGGAACTTTTGAAATCCACCGTCCGACGTCGATACTATCTGATGGTCCAGGATATCCTCTATCTCCTCTCTGGGTGCGGAAAGGGTAGGTATGGGAGGTAGAGGCTAGGAAGATGGGTTGGGAATGGGCCATGGATCAAGGGAAAGGTCTGAGGAATCAGGATGGTTCGGCGAAAGGCTGGACAAGGTATCTGTGGTCCCCTGAAAGGTAACTAAATCATCCACATTGAATGTGGAACTAATTCCCAAGAAAGGTGGAAGATCTACCATATACGCATTGAGACCGTTTCGTTTTATAATTTTGAATGGTCCAGCGCTACGCGCGTGTAATTTACGAACGGCTCCCTGAGGGTACCACTCTGGCCTGATGCGGACCATCACAGTCCCCTACATTGAACTCCTTTATGTTGGTCTGCAGAAATTTTGTAATGTTCATTACTAGTATTGATCTTTTACCTGATTTCTTGATGCGATGAATGAATGTGATGTGCAAAGGACTCTAATGGCCTATGGGACAGGGACATAGGGACAAGATCAATAAGCTTCCTAGGTTTATGTCCCAAACTGAATAGGAACAACATCACACCAGTGTCTTTATATGATCCGAACTGAATAGAAACAAGATAACGGTGCGAGACTGGAATGGAAGTTTCATCAATCCAAGACACTCTATAGGGTTGAGAATGGGTTTCAAGCTTCAAACTCATACGGCTCACAATGCCAGTTGATGCCACGTTGGCACAATTATCGCTATCCACGATTATCTTGCAACTCTTATCACCACATTTTGTGTAAGTATCGGAGATCGTGTTACAACGCCAATCGTCGGTATTTTTTGCTTGTGCAAAGGCGCAACGCACAACTGCAAGGGTCGCGGACTCTTGCACTCCATCTTCCTCATCACTAGTGGTTTCTTCTGGCTCATATTCTTCATCCTCACCGTCACTTTCTGGGGGCACTACTTCTACTTGTCCCTCAATAAGGAACACCTTGGTGCCCTCTTTCGTGCCACATTGGTGGGCAAAGTGACCAAACCCCTGACACCTAAAACACCTAGTCACATCACTTCTGCGCGATTTATATCTGACAACTTCTTTACCCTTATCATCCTTGGGCCTAGACTGAGAACTATTGGAAGGCTTGTACTGATATCCAGTGCCAGGTTTATCCCCAGACGGGTTGGCCTTAGCGCCAGAATCACAAGACTCAAACTGCCTTCCCACAGATGCTTTGAGGTATTGCTCGACCTTCAACACCACTTGATATACCTGTTCAAGAGTGTCTCTGTCCTTGGCGAGCAATTCTCTCCTAATGTAACGAAGGCCCGTCTTAAATCGAGCAGGAGTGAGTACGGGATCCTCATCAACTTCACACTTGATCGAGTGCTCTTTGAACTTCTCAATGTATTCCGCCACACTCATGGAACTTTGTCGAAGAGATTGTCATTTCTCAACCAACCTCAATTGATAAGAGAAAGGGAGGTACTTCTCCTTAAGAGTTTCTTTCATTTATCCCCAATGGACTATTGGGGGCTTCCTCGACCTTTCTTTCTTTCGCTCAATAGTAGCCCAAAACCTTTGCTTGGCCCACAAGCTTCATCTTGGTGAATCAGACCCAACGAGCATCCGACATGTCATACCACTCAAAATAGTGGTCCATATCCGCCAACCAATCTAGAAAAGCTTTAGGGTCCAAGTGGCCATCAAACGTAGGGACATCTACTTTAACTCCCTTGAGGAGTTGCGCATCTGGGTCATAATGATCATGATGTCCCTCGCAGGGTGGGTGCACGGGTGCGCGCCCATGACCGCTTCTTTGGCCACCTCCACTCCTTGGTCTATCCTCTTGACCACCTGCTTGCGATTGGGCATCTTCCTCAATGGTGGTCTCTAGTTGGGTAACGTGCACATTAAGTTGATCCAAGCGTTGGTCAATACGTTGTTCCAAGCGCTTACTCAAAGACTTAAACTGTCGGGTTAGGTCGTTCACAGATTCTTGCAATTGCTCCATGTTTAGTGTAGGGTGCAAACCAAAACTACGACTAGTACGCGTGGGCATACAACCACTCACTCAAACATCCTCTAATGCAACTATATGCATCTAAATGGGACTAATGATCCTATAGGACTATATGAGGGAAACTACACAACACTACTAAAATTTCAGCAACATAACTACCCAAATAGTTTGTTAACAGAAAATTCAGCCATGAAAATTGGGGATTTTCTAACAACAGAAAATTCAGTAGTCCATGTTGTGAATGATGGGTCTTAAACAGCCCTATATGATGAGACTTGATGCAAAATAGACGTGAGTAGACTAAACCCTAAACATGCAATGCATTCCCCTATGAAAAACCTAGGCTTTGATACCAAATTTGTTGCAGGACATGAAATTAAATATGAGGTGCAAGATTTCAAGCATTAGATCATACCAATTTCTAAACAATCACAAAAAAATCACGTCCCACATACATTCAAACATTCAATAAGGGGAATCTACGAAGATCCAAGCCTACACACGTTTAGGCTGGATCAAGTAAAATTATAAACCAAACAATACCCAATGGAATGTAGATTCATCCAATCCTGCAAAGGACTCTTCCCCAATTCAAGAGATTCACCATGTTTCAAATAGGGGAAAACCTAGGGTTTGCAAAAGTTGGAAATACTTAAAATCTGAGATTTTCTAGGGTTAAGGTTTGGAATTTAAGGCGAGAGAGGAGTGAAATAGGGGAGAGAGAATAACCTGAGACAGTCCGCACGTGTGGACAGTAGCCCAGCCCAGCCCAACCCAAACGCACGTGCGTGGGTTCGTGTCCGCATGTGTGTGGGGCCCACGAAATTGTAATCGGCCAGCTAGGGGTTGGGCGGCCAGGGGAGGTCCACCCTCACACCAAGTTTCATGTCGATCCGCAGTCCGGTGTGTGCGCGGTGCTCCGCCGAAGTTTCAGTCTCCTGGAGCGCCAAAATCTACAAATCTGTTGTAGAGGAAGATTTGGATACAAAAAGGGGTGGATTTGAAGAGGGATGGCTTGTGGGAGATGAGCGATGTGGGGACAATTTGGGATAGTTGTGGCTTTGCACCACGGTAATTAGCCCTTCAAAGAAGGGAGGGTTTCGCCCAATTAGATTCTTCAACCAATAGAGAAGAAAAAAATGAGATGCCTATTTATAAGAAAAACCATAAACTCAGGCCAGCACACACTATTACTAAGAGAAGAAAAAAATGCAGATGTAATTTATTCCATATAAACTTCAATAATAATAATAAAAACTTACATGGGTTGCCTATTTATAAGAAAAACCATAAACCCCAAAAGTCAGGCCATGTGCACACACTATTACTTACAGACGAAGTAACAAAAATAACAACTAATCAACGCAATCAAAACTGCTCATGATGTTCCTAATAACAATAATAACCAAAACTCAAAATCCTAGATCATCTAGGGTAGTGGGCCATGATCATGAGATCCAATGGTGGAATCCCTATGATGATCGGGTCCACTCCAATGCTCCATAGCATAGCCCCCTAAGAGGTCGTCGTCGATCCAGATCGATAATGGGGCCTTCCTCCTCCTTGCGTATATGCGTAGCGTTGGGGGCGTGCGCAGGGTGGGGGGCGTGCGCGTGCGCGAGATGTCCCCATTAATTCCTCAAAGGCTTCCATATCTCCAAAGTCTTGAGAATATTGATCTCATTGTACGACACTTATTTCTCATCCCCAAAAATGTTTGTCACCCTTCTGACTTTAAACTCTAACAAAACATAATCCCTTAAATCAGATATCTTTTTAATCGTCACTCCAAAACTAATTGGACATTTGGCTTTGTTTATAAAAATAATGTTTCTTTCCAAAGCCTCAAAAATGACTGGTATGAGAATTCTCCATAGGATGCATGCTTAGAGGGGAAGCTCAATGACCAAGCATTAAGCTGGTGATCCATGTCCACATCAGCCACTGCATGAAACGATCTAGAAAAGCATTAAGCTGGTGATCCATGTCCACATCAGCCACTGCATGAAACGATCTAGAAAAGCTGTGTGTGTGTGTGTGTGTGTGTGTTGAAAGGTGCAATTTTATTAGACCAAAGCTGAAAAAAATAAATAAATGAAGCAAGGAAAAGAGAACAAAACAGGAGAAAGCAAACCTAGGCTAATAAAACAAAAGTACAACAAAAGCAGCCCCGAGGCCACACAAGAACCTGGAATAGGCCAAAAGGTACACTAGGCACACAAAGGGGCCCAATCCCTGAATAGCAGAAGCACTCAATTAAACACGCTTTTAGCACGACAGACTTTTGTCGCGAAAACACCAGTTGTTTCTCTCCCCAGATAACCCAAAAGAATGCTAGAAGATTGAGCCTCCGTCTCTCCCTGCCCAATGTTCCTCCATCTGCTGTGTACCAAACGAGCAAAAAATCTCCTATGGAAACAGGCGTGGCCCAACAGATGTTAGCTAAAGAAAGCATCCTGGACCAAATGACTGTCAAGATTGGGCAGTGGGGAAAAAGATGGGCAATGGACTTTGTTTCTCTTTCGCATAGGAGGCACATGTTCGGTAAGATCATTCCCCTTCCCGCTAGCCATGCAAATACCATGATCTTGGGGAGGACAACGTCCACATGAAGCTGGAAGAACTATGCGGACCTGGACCGCCGGCTTGAAGAGAAGCTTGTAGAAGGAACAGACTGTGAAGGAACCAGCACTTTTGGCTTCTAAACCAATGAGTTGTTCTCCTCCTAAGGAATAAAGGATCCCTGCAAGCGGGAAAGCTGACAATTTCATTGTTCCTCCTAAGGGCTTCCATGCCTCTTCCTGAAAAGCACTGGGCCACAGGAACATTGATATCAGTGTTGATAGAAGCCAAGTCCGGGAACTAGGAAATTAGAGGCTGCTCCCCCAGCCAAGGATCTAACCAAAACCTCACCCTTGTTCCGTTACCAATCAAGAATTCTAGACCTTTAAATACAGTTTCAACCACCTGGTTTATGCCTTTTCAAATATAGGATGAACGATAGAGTGAAGTAGGTTTCGTCCACCATCCCATTGGGGAAAGACCATATTTTGCAGAGACTAGAGATCTCCACAGGGCCGATTCCTCTATAGAGAACCTCCAAACCCACTTGCCCCAAAGCATTGAATTAACCAAATCCAGGTCCTTAATTATGACTCCTCCTTGCGAATAAGGAGTACATACCTCCTTCTAGTTTAACAAGGGGAATTTTAAAGAAGATCCCCTCTACCAAAGAAAATCTCTATGCATATTATCAATTCTGGCAATACTTGATTTCAGGCATTGGAATATGGACATGTAGTCTACAGGGAGGTTAGCCAAAGAGTCCTTAATTAAGGTTAGCCTGTCACTGAGAGAAAGCAGATTACTCTTCCAAGAGGAGAGCTTCCTCTCGATTCTTTTGAGAATCTATCCCAAAGGTACAAAGCAAGCTTTCCCACACAAAGAGGAAGATGAATTCCAAATAATTCACACTTGGATTTGTTTACTTTCAGTCCTGATATAGGCTCAAACCAGCAGTTAGTCATGCTAAGAAAGTCTACCATGTAACCTTCTGCTTCACAAAACAAGAGTGTGTCAGCAGCAAACTGAAGATGAGAAATACGGTAAGGAAAGTTATGAAAAAAAACCATTAAACAAACCAACTTCCTAACCACAGAGAACGGAAAAGAGATCCATTGATTAAAATGGAGAATCTTGCCAAAGAGATGCACGCATGGATCCAAGATCTTCATTTCCTACCAAATCCCAAACGAGAGAGCATATAATCCAAAAACGACTAATTCACATAGTCGTATGCATTCTCACAGTCCAATTTGCAGACAATACCAGATCCGTTAGCTCTAAAACACAAGTCGAGGCACTCATTTTCTATTAGAACACTATCCAGAATCTGTCAGCCTGCAACAAATCCACTCTGGAAAAGGGATATAATTTTCGGAATGACCTTACGCAATCGTTGACTGAGGATTTTTGCAATAATTTTGTAAGGGCTAGTAATCAGGCTGATGAGATGGAAATCCTTTAAGTTGACAATACCCTCTAGTTTTCGGATGAGGACTATGAAAGTACAACCCAACTTAGGGGTTAAAGAGCACAAGAAGAAAAAATTCATCGACACATCTAAGCAAATCATTTTTCATAAAATCCCAAAAAGCATGAAAGAAAGAAATGGGGCAACCATCAGGTCCCGATGCTTTATCCTTTTCAAGAGTTAAAACGGTTTCTTTAATTTCATCAAGAGAAATCGAGCTTTTGAGATATTCAGATTCCTCCTGAGATAAGGATTCAATATTCAAATTGTTAGGTCTAGGATGATCAAAGCCCGCATCCGAAAGAAGAGAAGAATAAAAGTGGACAATCTCATTACAGATTTTATCCTTAGCAAAAATAATCTCTCCGTTGATTAGAAGGGAAGAAATAGTATTAGCACACGGCCGAGCACTAGTTATACTGTGAAATTTTTTTAGCATTCCTATCTCTCCTGAAGCCAAATTGTTCGGGATCGTTGACGCCACTTAATTTCTTCCTCCCTAAGCCTAGCATTATAGTCGGATAGAAAATTATCTCTAAGCATAGAATCTTCGTCTGACAGCTGGCTCACCTCTTCTTTGATGTCCAGAACTTGAATGTTGGAGAGTATCTTATCCATCTCCTTTTCCCTGAGACCAAAAATCTCTTTACGCCAAAGTAAAACCAAGATGCCCTTTAATATAAAAGGAAAATCACCAATCATTTATTCCTACCGAGCAACTATGACCAGATATTGTTCCAGCAATACCAGAATTGCCGACAGGATAGCCAATCCATGAGGGATTACACAAATGAATTCTATCGCCTGTCCATGAGAAACGATTTGGTCGAGATTGAGTCACAATAGGTCGCCAGATTCATGGGTTACGTACGACGATCCAAGATTGGATCCAGATGCAGCTCATCTGGACAATGAACGAGGAAGTCAAATTGGCCACCCCAGTGGAGACAAAATTGGAACGTCCCAAGGCATGAAACTATGCTCCGAACAGGATAACCACTTTTGAGCCTTCACGGGATGCGGCACAATCCTGGGGAAAGGATCTGATGAGGGGGGCGTCCTTGACCTCCTCCAACTGCAAATTGAGATTCGGAGAGCGGTCAAGTTAGACCCCAGAGGGCAAAAACCGCTGCTATTGGTCTAAGTAGAAACCCTAACCCCTACGCTCCACCTCAACTGGACAAGTGCTACCGATGTTGCCAACGTGCTCATCAATCTAATGTGTGTCCTTAGAGGTAGATGGCTAATCTGGCCATTATCGATGGGAGAGCAGAAGATGGAGAGGACGAGCCGGAAGTCAATGATGTTCAACATGCTGAGGATGAAGGAAAAGGAGACAAATGGACTCACGAAAATCACAATGTCTTTGATCATGAGGAGGTTTTTGTACACGCTGAAGGAAGTTGATCCGTAGCAGCACAACATCTTTCGACTGAGGTGCACCGTGAACAAAAAACCAGTGATCTGATCATAGATGATGGTAGTAGTAAGAATATCATGTTAAAGATTATGATAGAAACGCTTCAACTAAAGACAGAAAAACATCCATAATTGTACACGATTGGATGGATTAAGAAGGTCAGCGAGACAAAAGTAACCGAACGATGTCGTATTTCCTTCTCCATTAGTAAAATTATAAGGACGAAGTAATGTGTGACATAGTTAATATGGAAGCTTGTCAAATGTTACTTGGTTGATCATAATAGTATGATGTTGATGCCATGCATAGAGGCCGGGATAATATATTTATTTTTGTCAAAGATGGTAGAAAGATTATCCTCACCTATATGAGAACAGAGAACCAATCCAAGACTTATAAAGTGGAGGGGCGGTCCCTCTTAACAGTACAAGATTTTGTAAAAGAATCCAAGGAGACGGGAGATATATATGCATTGGTCGTAAAGGGCGAGAGAAGTAGAGCCCATGAATATTCTAGAAAAGTTAAAACCAATATTGTAGGAATTTAAAGCGATCATACCCGATGAACTTCCCGATGGGTTGCACCCCATGCGAGTTATGCAGCACCGCATTGACCTTACCATAGGGGCAGACTTGCCCAATTGTACTTATTTTCGGATGAGTCCGAAGGAGTGAGAGATCTTATAGGGAAAAGTGAAGAAACTGATCTGTAAGGGTCTAGTAAGGGAAAGTATGATTCCATGTATTGTGCCAACCCTGTTGACGCCTAAGAAGGATGAGAGTTGGCACATTTGTATTAACGACTGAACCATAAATAAAATAACTGTGAAGTATCAGTTTCCTATATCACAGTTGGGTGACACATTAGACATGCTAGAAGGGGCAGAGATATTTTTCAAACTGGATCTGAGGAGTGGCCACCATCAAATTTGTATTCGACTGGGCGACAAGTAGAAAACGACATTCAAGACCAAATAGGGTCTATATGAGTGGTTGGTCATGCCATTTGTACTCTCGAATGCACCTAAAATGTTTATGTAGTTGATGAACCAGGTTCTGAAATCATTTATTGGGTGATTCGTAGTAGTCTATTTCAATGATATTCAAGTTTACAGCCATGATGAGGCAGATCATGTGAAGCATCTTAGGCAAGTACTTTAGGTGCTCATAAAAAACAAATTATGCCTCAATCTGAAGAAGTGTAGTTTTCTGATAGATAACCTCTTGTTTTTGGGCTTTATGGTGATGTGATGACATCCATGGGGATCCATGTAGACTAGGAAAAGGTGAGAGCCATCAAAGAGTGTCTGGTTCCGAAAAAAATTCATGAAGTGCGAAGTTTCCACGGGTTGGCGACTTTTGATTGTCGATTCATGATGAATTTTAATGCCATCGTGGCCTCTATTACTGATTACATGAAAAAAGGACAATTTCAATGGACTGAAGAGGTAGATTGAAACTTTGCAGAAATTAAGGAGCAATTGTCTACCACCTCGGTCATGGTGCTCCCTAACTTTAACAGCTATTCGAGATAGAGTGTGATGTGTTTCTTATGTGAGTATTAGAGGCGTGGTCTCAAGAGGATAAACCTATAACATTCTATAATGAGAAGCCAAGTGAGGTTCATAAGAAGTGTCGACATGCGACCTAGAGTTATATGCAGTCGTCAAGGGCCCTGCGTCATTGGAGAAACTATTTGATCAAGAGAGAGTTTATCCTCTATGCAGACCATCAAGCCCTCAAATATATTAACAATGAAGCTAATGTCAATTGTGTGTATGCCAGATGGATTTCTTTCTTGCAGGAATTCAAGTTCGTGTTGACGCATAAGCCAGGGTAGGAGAACAAGGTTGCTAATGCACTTAGTACACGAGCCACCTAACTGGTTACCATGACTGATGAGGTCGTGAGGTTCAAGTGACTCGAAATTATATGCAGATGATGACGACGACAACGACTTCAAGGACGCGTGGGCCAGATGCCAGGCGGGTCAGTTGAGTGACTTGCATATCCATGATGGTTTTCTCTTTAAGGAAACTAGTTATGCATTCCACGGATTTAGTTGTGAGAGCACGCCATTCAAGAGTTACATGGCGGTGGCCTTAACGGTCATTTAAGGTGAGATAAGATGATAACCCTTTTGGAGGAGCAAATATTTTTTACCACAGTTGAAGAAGATGTTAGGAATGGAATGCGGTGCAGAGGTGTCATACAGTCAAATATCTAAAGGGTGGTCACAAAACATAGACCTTTACACTCCTTTACCTGTACCTAATGACCCTTGAAAGAACTGTTTCATGGACTTCGTGCTAGGCCTTTTGCAGACCAGCGAGGTATGGATTCGGTATTTGGTGGTGGTTGACACAGGTTTCTCTAAGATGACCCATTTCATCCCGTGTAAGAAGACCCTAGATGGACTCACGCTGCTAATCTATTCTTCAGAGAGGTTGTGTGACTACACAGTGTCCCCAGACTATTACCTTAGATCATGATAACAAGTCCTCAGTCACTTTTGGAGGACTTTAAGGCGGTGATTTGATACCACCTTGCAGTTTACCAGCGCTTACTGCCCCCAGATGGATGGACAGACAAAGTGGTGAATAGCAAGCTCAAAAACCTCATACTTTGTATCTTTGGTGATAAGCCCAGGCAATGGGGATATTTGCTCTCGCTCAAACAAAGTTTGCCTCACAACATGTAGAATCGGTCCAGACCTGGTCTCGTTGCCTAAGTTATCGGGTATGAGTCTTATTGCAGAAAAACGGTAGACCAGATCACAACTCTAGGAAAGCCTCTTGGGGAACCATTCACTGGTTCCTGCACTGAGGTCACCTTAGGTCCTTCCTTCAAACTCTCCGAGGAACTAAGAGCCCACACGGGATACATGATCAACATTGAGCGCTACCTTGTATGGAGGAGAGGCAGCCGACAAGGTGATAGGTACGCTTCACTTACCTAGAAGAGCCCTTCACGTGATTTAACCTTAAAACCATGTTTTCATCCCATCTAACCTCGATCACAACAGAATCACAACCGTCCATGGGCACTTAAGGCAAGGCCGTGATCGACAGAAGGAACATCACCCTCGACCTGCTTCCATTAGGACTTCATTTCGGCAACCCAAGGGAAGTGATATGCATGCCGATGTTATTATTATTATTATTATTTTACAGGTTTAATACTAAGTACAAGGAAGAAGCTGATAAACATCGATGCTAGAAGGTGTTTTAAGTGGGTGATAACATGTTGGCACCTACACAAGGAAAGGTTTCCATCTGGAACATATTTCAAGCTTTGAAATAAGAAGATAGGTCTTGTTCCGATAATCAAGAATTCAATGATAACGCATGTGTTGTTGATCTTCTTAATGGCCTAAAGATCTCACGAACGTTCAATATGACAGATCTATATGAGTATCATGAGCCAAGTCTGTGAACTCAGGGAAAAGTTCTTTTCAAGTGGAGAGAGGACTAATGTAAAGCAGGCCACATACACATCATGACATAGCTGGACCAAAAGAAGCCCAAACGAAAGCGGTAGT
>JAJHSJ010000011.1:885396-981106 GCA_021015155.1 Magnolia officinalis | reverse complement strand
TGACTCAACTCGACCTGAAATCCAACTTGTACTAACTCAACTCAATCCGATGACTCATACATGTAAAAATAAAATAAATTTTCAGATTTGGCATTTTATATCTAAGATGCCGTGTAGTTGATGTTGAAGCTGCAATTCCAGTAGGTGCACGTAGATTCTAAGCTATGATTAAGCTCGTAGATACTTGCACCCGACTCAATAGCTATGATTGGGTCGAACTCGCTGGGTTAGTGCAGACTAGACCAGGACTCGAATTGGATCAAACATGCTAGAATCCGTGTCAAGTTGGGTATAATTTGGGTCAAGTCTATTTCAAAACCAAGTCGAGTCAGATCACTCCTAACTAGATCCAACCCGACTCACTGCCCAGCTTTAGTTTTGGATCGAAAGCCTAAAACTAGGCGTGGATTGCGTGGCGAACCTGCCACCACATGCTAGCAGGACTCTGTAGGCCCACCACAATGTATGCATTTTATCCATGCCGGCCGTTTCGCCAGCTCATTTTAGGCCTTAAGTCCGTAATTGAAGCACATCCAAAGCTCAAGTGGACCACAAGACAGGAAATGGATGGACGGCAGGTGTACACAAGTCAATCCGAGTCGAGTCGAGTCGAGCTTGGCACAGCTCGACTCGGCTTGGCCACTCCTGACTAGCCAACTCAGCTCGGTTTGGTCAGCAACTTAGACCAGTTCAAGCTGAGTTCGAGGCAAGATCGAGCCGAGTTCATTTATACAGCATTTTCGTAAATACATAAACTGTACTTTCAAAATCATGTTGTATGTAAAACAGCAGTAATGAATTTATAAGTATTTCATCAAACACCTTGTAAACAACATAAAAATCAAGAAAAAAAAAAAGTATTTATTTCATATACGTACCTTGCTTGCCACCAGCCACACTTCATTGAGTCATTTCATCAAACACTTGGTGAGCAACAACAATATCAAAGTAACTGAGTCACCGAACTGAATCAATCCGATTTTGATTCGAGTTGGGTTCAATCCGAGTCGAGTCGAGTCGAGCTGAGCTCGGGCAAGCTCGAACTCAGTTCGAAATTTTTTTGAGCTCAAAAGATCAGCTCGACTCAGCTTGAACTCATTTCAACCGAGTCGAATCGAGCGAGTTACCGAGCTAACTCTGCTCTTGTACAGCCCCAGATAAAACGCATACATCATGGTCAGCCACACAGTGACTGGTAGGCCCACTTCTAATCACAGTGACTGGTGGTAAAAGCTGTCTGCTATCAGATTTCCATGGTTTCAAAATCGCCAGATCAGATGATCAAGACCATCCATTTTAGTGTCTGCATAATAATCAGCAATACCATTTTTACGCTTACCATCCATTTTGCATCTCCTTAATCAGATGGCTTTGATCATCCAAAACTAGAATTTTTATGCCACAAGCAATCCACGGTGGCCTGCTCCTATCCAACCGTCTGATCATGATCGAAGTGGGGTCCACCGTGAGGAATTTCCACAGGAATAAGGTAACAACAAACTGATCACCTACATTCACCTGCATCACATTTTGTGGTGCCGCATCACCTTCCAGAACCACCGCATTTCACATTTTTGGTCCTTCTGCTTCAAGAACCATGGCCCACCAGTTAAAGAACCCCAGTAGATGGACGGCCGAGATCCGCAATTCTCCCCCGCCACGCGTAAAGTAGAGGTGAGTGTATACCATATTACAATAGAACCGATTCTATCATACCAATTTCACTCTCTTAAGCTAGACCAAGTGTCCCTTATCCAATTCCAACCAATCAAATCCATCCAAAATCTTCTCTACAGTGTCCAAAATCCTCCACCCTTCATTTCTCAATACAAAATCCACCCATCTCCTCTCCTTTCATTCCCAAACACCCAAACACAAGACATGGCCGCCACCTTATTCACACACCAACCTTCACACCTTCAATCCAAAAACACTCCCAATACACCCCAAACCACCAGTCCTTCAATGGCCTAAGACCCCTTAAACCCACAGACTCCACCCTCTATTCCCTCACCAAGGCCCACCAGTGGGCCCCACTCAAATCCATCAAGCCCAAATCAAAACTGGGCCCACGGGCTGATCTGAGCACTCCGCTCGTGATCAGCCTCAGCACGGGTCTATCTCTCTTCCTTGGACGGTTCGTGTTCTTCAATTTCCAACGTGAGAATGTGGCCAAACAGGGTCTGCCAGAGCAGAATGGTGTGAGCCACTTCGAGGCTGGGGACACCAGGGCTAAGGAGTATGTTGGGCTTTTGAAATCGAATGATCCAGTTGGATTTAACATCGTTGATGTGCTTGCATGGGGATCGATCGGTCACATCGTAGCGTATTACATCCTCGCGACGTCCAGCAACGGCTACGATCCCAAGTTCTTCGATTGATCGGATGCGGGTGTCGATCCAACGGTCACGATGTGTGCGTGTGTACAGTTGGAGAGATGTGCTCTTTTGTATTCTTAATGTAAGCTTTAATTGTTACTTACGTGTTTTTTTTTTTGTTCTTTTCTTTTCATTAAGGACCGTTGATGGATATAGGATTGTATTGGGGTGTGCTTGGCACGAATCCCAAGAAAAAATGGAAATGAGGATTAGTATTGCTTTCAACGGTGGGGATTATTTACTCGTGTCATTTCCTTTTCTTTGGCGGAGAGAGAGAGAGAGAGAGGGAGATTTTTCACCTAATCCTATGGATAAGATGTAAGGGGAATGATTTAAATGGATTCCACCTCGTTAGACAAGTCATTATCGATCTGAGGGGCCCACCGAGATGTGCGTATGGAATCCACTCCATCCATCAGGTGGGCCCCTCGGTGTTTGGTTTTGAACCAAGAAATCAGACCGATGAAAATCTTAGGTGGGCCACATCGTATGAAAATGTTGGGGGGTGACACCCACCATAGAAAACGTTGGAACTGGGTGTGGGGCCTACCGTTGTGTTTGTATGCCATGCAATCTGTTCATGAGGTGAGGTCCACTGGGATGAAGGGACGTCCTTCAAATCAGATCGATCCAAAACTCAGGTGAGCCACTACGCTTGAATTTGGCGGTTCTGGGGGAAACGGATTGGCTACTCCCGCTGCCAAAAGCCAATGGCTGATGGTCGGTGCTCTTTGGGACCCACCATGATGTATGTGTTTCATCCATGCCGTCTATCTATTTTTCTAGATCATTTTATGAAACGAGATATAAAAATGAGTTATATCCCAATCTCAAGTGGACCACATTACAGAAAACAGTGTTGAATGAACTTCGACCATTAAAAAAAACAATTGGGGGCCTTAAACGTTTTGGATCAAGATACCTTCATCTGGGTCTGTATGACCTAATCAACGGATTGGATGTCAAATAAACAGTACAGTGGGCCTTAGGAGGATTTTAATGGTGGATATCCAATCGCTATTGTTTTCCTATGGTATGGTCCACCTGAGATTTACATCTCTCTCATTTTTGGGATCAAGCACTAAAATGATCTCTAAAAATGGATGAACGGAATGGATGAAACAAATACAACATGGTGGGGTCCACAGAGCACCGACCATCAGCCACCAGGCTGGTGGCAGGGGGAGTAGCCAATCCGTTCTCGTTCTAGGAGAGTCATGTTACTTTGTTCGCTATGGTGGGGCCCACCTTAGTAAAAGTCAGCATCGAGGACTTGAATCGTTCAATTGATCAATCTGTACCGTTCGAAAAATCTAGCCAACATTTCATTGCCCATCATGCAAAAATCAGACCGTTAACTGCAATCCTAGCGATCCGATCAATAGATTGAAAAACGGACAGTCAGAATCATTTATACAAAGTCTATTCCCAAATTGAGCCAGCTACTTGGTGGGCCCATCTTGGACAGCTTGTGGATTTAAATACTCACTTTTAGCAGCCAATCCTGACCATACCAACCATGCATTGAAAAAGGAAGGTGTATTGATTCACTGCATTAGGTGTGATATTTTGATGGTGGGCGATGAAAAGTGTGATGGAGCTAATTGACAGTCCTGATATTTTAAAGTGTCTCCCACATGAAAAGGAGCATTATATAACTTACAGTGCTCGAGAGCACGGGATCATTTATTACACCTATATGCCAGGCTGGATCAGGGTAATCTGACCTGGTTGTGTGTAAGAGCTTGCAGAAGCTAGATTTAAAGGAATTGTACCCTGAGTTCACGTTTTTTTTTATTTTTTTTGGGATAGTGGAAATGTTTCTCAGTTACAGTTGTGCATCGTAGATGGGCTCTAGTGTGAAAAATTGAAAGTTTCTTTTAAAAAGAGATATGATATGTTTATTTTTAATTAGACAACCGTGAACCGACAAAGGGACTTATTAATTTTCTTTTAAGATGTTTATCGTCCACAACTACACTAATATAGTGCATTAATGTTTAATTATTTTTTTTGGTGTGGTTAATGTATGATAAGTTTTGTACTCAAACTTTAGCCGAATGAGCTGACGACATGAAATTAAAACCCACTACATGTGGGCCTCATGTTAAATGTGTGTGGGGTTCAAAATGTGAGACCCTTGTTGCACAAGGCCATTTGGCCATTTCATTTTTCAGTGTCTTCTTCCTTTTTTCTCACTTCTTACTACCACACGAAGCTTTGACTTTCTTCGACATTTGGTAGTTGTACTACCGGAGTCTACACCCTCCGAGCAATGACAAAAAACTCCGATCAAGGTCTAATACAATTCAAACCACTATCTGGTGCAATAATATATATATATATATATATCTATATATATATATATATAATATATATATATATATATATATATATATATATTTTAAAGTTTTCCTGCCACAATCTCTAAAGTAAAAGCTATGGTGAGCAAGGGTAAGTTTTTCGTGCTTCTTTGTGTTGTCTTTGATAATGGGTATGAAGAAATTAGTAAAAGAGAGTAGGGTGTGGTGGGAGTTTGTGAAAGGGAAGAGAGTGTGGTGGTTCCCATCCGTTCAACTTTCTATGACTTCCGATGCTGCTCGCAGGGCCAATACTTTCGTGATTTCTCTCTTTTAGTTATATTTGTTGATCGTGTCTTGTAGGAAGGGATGGAGAGATTGTTGCACATATCCACATTTAATCTAGAACTTTCTATGGTGAGCGTTACCCTCCCCAATGTTACCCATTGTTCCATTTGGTGTGGCCCACCCGAGTTATGTATCAGGTTGGATTTTGGTATAACATGTGGGGGCGAATCTAATGGACGGATTGGAACGGCTATGATCATTTCCCATTTTACCTTAGTCATGGGATGGTTACAATCATCAGATGGTGGATGTCGTTCGGATATCTTCCATTAACGTGGGACCCACCATAACTAATGGTTTGGAATCATCGGATAGTGGAGGTGTTTAGGATATCTTCCATTCACGTGGGACCCACCATAACGAACGGTTTAGATCGCAGAAAGCCGGGCTCCGTACTGGTCGATACTGGAAAAGCTCTGTGGGCTCCACCATGAGTATTTGTTTTATCCACGCCGTCCATTTATTTTTCCATCTCATTTTACAGAATGAGTCCAAAAATAAGGCAGATCTAAAGTCCGGGTGGACCACACAGCAGAAAGCAACGGGCACAGTGACACCCACAGTTGTAACCTTCACAGGAACATCGACCGTTTGGATTACACCAAGTAAGTAACTTTTTAAACTCATGTAAGTTGATAAGCTATTTTTCTTGAATAAGTTAATATGATTAGTTAAATAAGTAGCTGATTTTAAGAATCCAACCTATTCACCCGATTTTTCAGCTGATTTTAACCGGTGGGTCCAAATATAATGAAAATTCAAAACTAAGTAGACCAAGCAGCTTGAAACAGTTTTATTGAAACCCACACTCCTAAGAAAGGAGCTCAAAAAATAGGAGTGTCCTACCATAATTTTTAAGAAATCCACCTTGTTCACCATTTTTGTCGGCTCCTTTTAGGCTATGGATTCAAATATCAAACAGCTCCAACACTCAAGTGGGTCCCACTACTTAAAACAGTGGTATTGAACTGCCACAGCTGAAATAGCCAACACCCTGATCCATAGCTCAAGTGGTAGACTGAGTGAAAGACACCTCATTTCAACACAGAGGTCTTGGTATCAATCCCTAGTGGGGGTGGCTAACAGTGAAGTGTGATCTGACAGTGGGGTATACTAACAAGCTAACAAAAAAAATAAAAAAAATAGCTGAAATAGCCATGAGTAGAGTTGTACACGAGCAGAGAAAACTCGAGTACTCGCTCAACTCGACTCGTTAGTTGTTTGAGCCGAGTACGAGTACAATTTTGGTACTCGTTATTATTTCGAGTAGAGTACGAGTTGGGTAGTACTCGACTCAGTACTCGACTCGTATACTCGAATGGGTACTCGTCGGTACTCGAGACTCGTACTCGACCAGGGATTGGGTAGCCCTAAAACTAAAATCGTCCCCTCCCCTGTCACTTTCATCTTTCGCCCGCCCGCCTAAAACAAAACAAAAAACCCTCCCTCCCTCCCTCCCTCCCTCCCTCCAGCAACCAGCGCCCAGCGCTCGTTCAAATCAAACTTCTCTCTCTCTCTCTCTCTCTCTCTCTCTCTCTCTCTCTCTCTCCGTCTCGGTCACTCCCGTCCTGCCCCGTGGCCCGTCCCTCTCTCTCTCTCTCTCTCTCTCTCTCTCTCTCTCTCTCTCTCCCTGCCGCTCGTCCCTGTGGCCTGCCCGGTGCCCGAAAACTCGCCTCGAAAACTCGCACTCTACTAGACTTGATTTCTACTCGTACTCGAAATCGCCTCAAAAAATCGGACTCGACTCGACTCGTTAACTACTCTTACTCGGCTCGTACTCGGGCGAGTAGAGTACAAGCAGGGAGTCCTTGCTCGTTGGCCAAGTAGAGCCAAGTACGAGCAGCACTCGGGCGTTAAGAGCCGAGTACGAGTATCGCCCTACTCAACTCAACTCGACTCGTGTACAGCTCTAGCCATGAGGTCAAAATTGATTGGTCTCTTCGTATGATCTTATGAGTGTAGAAATGACCTTATGACTGGCACCAGAAGATTTCAATGGTGTTTGTTCAATCCCTCTTGTTTCCTTCAATGTAGCCCATTTAACTTTGGATTTACTTTATTTTTGAGCCCATATCCTAATTTGATTTGGTAAAACAGATGTATAGAGTGAATTTTTAAGAAACATCAGTGGTATGTGGAGTTAGGTTCACCCACTAATGGGCCTCAAGTGAGCATAGCAGATTAGGTTAGAGGGGGTAACAAACTAGTTGAGCCACACCACGATCATGGACTTACCTTTATTTATCTGTTGTATATACATGCCTTCCAGTCATTTTGCGAGCTTATTTTAGGACATGATCATGGACCTACCTTTATTAATTTATCTGTTGTATATACATGCCTTCCATTCAATTTGCTAGCTTATTTTAGGACATGAGCCCGAAAATAAAGCAGATTCAAATCTCAGGTGAACCACACCATAAGAAATGTGGTGAATGAACGCCCACCATTAAAAACTTCTTCGGGGCACAAAAGTTGTGAATCAAGATAGTCTTTGTGTTTTCCTTCAAAACCGTCTATGTGACCTTATCAATAGGTTGAATTGGAAATAAACATTATGGTGGGCCTTTGGAGGTTTTTAATGCTGAACATTCAATCACCACTATTTTCTATAGTGTGGTCCACCTGAAATTTGTATTTGTTTTATTATTCGGCCAATACCCTAAAATGATCTTGCAAAACAGATGGATGGAGTGGACATCTAACATATACATTTAAGTGGGCCCCACAGTTACGACATTATTGGATTGGGTGTTTCAACATACCATGTGAGACTTTCTTCCTCGTGTTGTAAAAGCATACTTAGTAAGCCTGATTAAGTAAAAAATAACTTTTATGGCTCACAGTAAGCTTTCAACTTTGGACATTCAATCCCTACTTTTTTCATGTGGTGTGGTTCACTTGAGCTTTATATCTATCTTTTTTCTTTTTTCTTTTTTTAACACACATGCACACGCCCCCACACACTCACACGGTAGTGGGATTTCACCACCTATGAATGCTCGAACCCTTGACCGGGTGTTGAAACTCCTAAGAGTCTTCCACCAGAGCAAGAGTAAGGATTCATAGAGTTTTGACACACGCACACACTCACGCAGTAGTGGATTTCACCACCCATGGATGTTCGAACCCTTGACCGGGTGTTGAAACTCCTAAGAATCTACCACTGGAGCTCTATATCTATCTTATTTTTGAGATTATACCTAAAAATCATGGAGAAAAATAGATAGACCACGTGGACAAAACACATACATCATTGTGGGGCCCATGGAGTTTTGACTAGTACTAAGCTCAGTGCAAAAGGAAATGATATGAGTCCCACCAAAATGCTCAATCACAATATCCTTGTCTTGTTGAAAAGCTTTAGAATCAATAAATAAAAGGGTTTTTTGCTAACTAGATTTAGGGAATCTAGAGCAAGGTATCATGTTCATTTTAAGATGTTCATGCGCAAGCACTTACCACGTCATCTTAGGTATTGCACCATGTTCCTTTTTGTATAAGGTGGCGCACCGATAACATTTTAGGGAACTCATAGCAGAGCACCGAGCATGTCATTTTAAGAAAGCTTAAAAAAGTGTACTTTCTCCTAACATTAGCAATATCTCAAAATTTCGAAATGACACGGTGGAACGCTCGATCATAGATCTAAACCGTTCATTCATTAATATAATTTCATGCAGGCCATGGTAAAAAAAAAAAAGTTTAAAAAAAAAATCATGCTAATATGATGATCCTAAACATCTTATCAACAGTATGAAAAATGGAGTGCTAAAAATGAGCAGAGAAACAAGTAGGCCAATCATCATCTCAAACCGTCTATTTAATATTTTATTCTTATGATTCCAAAGTAGCATTTTGTTTCACTGGCTTTGTCCATGTGTTCTATGGCTCATAAAGAACAGACAGTCAAAATATATTGGCCACATTCAAAGGATTAAGATCATTTGATCCTAGTAATTCTTGTACCATGCCTTGCTCCCTATAGTATTATTGAATCAACCGTCTTGGTTGATGAATATTGGGCGTCCCAAATAGAAAGAACCTAGCTCACACATTTCCTTCTCCATTGCACACTTGTTGCGCAAATTGGTCAATGATATTAGTGGATGTTCTTATCAATGCACTCATCAATGCAGAGTAAAGGGTTTTGCTAACATCCCCACCTTAATGTGATGTTAGCAGCGTCTAGAACCTTCTAAATGAAACATGAGACACCCAACCATAGATATAAACTATTCATTCATGGGTACAAATACATGCAAGCCATGGAGAAGAAATGACGTCAATTAGATAGTCGTAAACATTTGATCAATAGCATGAAATATGGACAATTGGGAAAAAGAAGAGAAACACAATAGGATAATCATTATCTTGAAACCTCTATTTGATAGATTCCATTTTCTATTGCCTGTGATTCCAAAGTAACATATTGGTTGGATGACTAACCATGTGTTTTATTGCTCTTGGAGATTAGACCGTCGAGGCAAATTGGCCATCATCAAAAGATGAGGATTGGATCATCTGATCAATGTGATTCTTGCACGATAGCTTCCTCCTATGATACTATTGAATGAACAATCCTGATTAATGAATAAGCATCTCAAATATCATTTAAAAGGTTTTTGGATGATTACTAAGGTGCCACATTAGCAAAATTCCATTGTTTACACCATTTTTTTACACACCTATGTGAATCAATAAGATGTCACCACGTATCGCCACTACTATCTTAATAATGGTAAGATCATACTCGCACCTGAAGATATCTTTTGCTTCTTTACCTTCAACGATACACCTCCCATCATAAATGTAGTGGCACATAATTATATGCATGTCGTTAAAGGAATAAAGCGTCAAATGACATGTAACCCTAGTTTGTGTGGCACGTGACTAAGGAAGCGCATCCAACACTTTTATAAAAGACCCACCGAGGCAAGGACCCTATCACAGATCCGGATATGCTCAGTTAAGCCGTCTCTCACAATCCTTCCATAATAGGAGATCTTCTTAAAGATGTTCAGAGCTCTCGTGGCAAATAAAAAAAATTTTGATATCCAAGACTAACATATGAGCAGATTGGAACTAATGGATTGTGGCCTGATTGAGATCTGGTGAGACCAGTTCCACCAATTCCTTAAATATTCATTGTCACAATGGGGCATCTCTGGAGATGGCTATGATCAAGCCACGATTAAATGCAACAGAGCCTTAAAAATGATTTTCGATATGCAAAAATCGTTGTAACCATGATGACAAGAGACATGAAAATAGTTTAAGATCTACGAAGATCTCTTGTGGGAACAACATTTAAAAGTCATGGTTGCGAAGGATCCTGAACAAATAAGAAAACCCAGTGAGGGTTTTGCTGCCTCCAAAAGCTATAAAAAAAGAGAACGCGATGAAGAGCTCCAAGCCCATGTAAAACACAATCTATCTACATAGTCTTCACCTTTATCTTTCTTATCATAACTTAGCCTACTCCTAGCTTAAATTGCTATTATCCACTGTTACTGCTACAGTACCATAAGAGTGGAATAAATGTATGCGACCTTCCATTGTCGGATTTCAATCAATTGAGTTCTTACTTAGGAGATCAAATACCTTGATCACATTCTACTAACCATTTACCTAGATCATCTATTCATACGGGCAAGTCGGGTACTTATCTTTAGTTTGTTTATATTCTTTAATTAGTTTATTTAACAATGTCAATTATAATGAGCAAGATCTATGAATCAATAAAATTGGCATTGTCTTGGCTTCTTTTCGTTTTATTTCTCCATCTTTATTCTGAGAAATATATTGGTTGCAATTACCAGTGAAAGAACAAGTCTCTAAAACACAAGGCAAAAAGAATCCATCAGAAAGGATTAACCCCTAATCTTAAGACACAAGGCAAAGGGAATCCATCATAAAGGACTAACCCCTACCCTTTTGAAAATTGCATGATCATTGTTATAACTAGTGGCTAACGAGGGTGTCTAGATCCTAGAATCTAGTCTTAATCGATTTGTCTTAACGCAAGGACACTAGCATTAATCAGACATTGATTGGAGTCCCACACTTCCTAATCGCACACGTAAATGAAATACAGGCCATCGTTCACAGTTGTGGCCTTGTGTTTGATTGAATTGTGTGAACCCATAAATAAATAAATAGAACAAAAATTTTCATCAAGTGGCCCACCAACCTTTGTAATATCTATTTGGTAGATGTGTTAGTCCTCTAAAATACTGCGATTGTACTTCACCACTTCTTATCGTGTATCCTCCACACACCAAATATATGTGCGTTAATCCAGACCATACGCCCATTGCATATTGAACATGGCCCAGATATCACATTGATCAAATGATTTTAGCCATTTAATTGAATTAAAAAGGTCAATTGTATAAACCCAATTAACAAAATTTGGTGGTCAAAGATTCACACTTGAAAAAGGGTGATAAACTATCACAATACTCCCTGCCCAACAAACAGACCCGCCAAATTCAGGCCATTCATTTCTCGGCCAGAATTAGGCCTGGCCCAGCGTGGTCCATTTTCCACTCACACTTTATTCTATCCGTAGCAGCAGTACTCCCATTGAGTAAATTTTGAGGAACATCGACCATTGCCAGCTCATTTGTTAATCAGGCTCAAAACCAACCTCATACAGGCCCAGGGCTCGACCTGTATGAGGCTCAGGCATGGGTCCCGGTGAGAAGGGAAAAGAGAGAATGTAGGATGTTGATTTTGAGGTCCCACACACACAAAAGTGCCACACATGCCAACTTGGTATATGTACACTGAATTAGGCACGTTCATCTAAAGGAACTAAAATCATTTTTAAAAAAAACTTGTTACATGAAGAGCATGCAACACCCAAGCTTTATTGGCCTACCATAATGTTTGCATGACATCCACTCTGTCCATTGTTTTCAGCAACATGAGCTAGCCTCTACAATCAAGCTAATCCAAAACTCAGGTGGGCTACACTTTAGGAACATGTGGCACATGGATACCTAATATAGAAACCTATTAGATTTGTGTCCTCAAAAATCAATGTGAACGATGATCATAGATCTTAGATGGGCAACTGATTATGTTATAGATAACATGCAAGGGTATCTTAAGACATACATAAACATGATTTAAAAGATATGGGATCCCATAGCTACTATTGGGTATTCGAGATTGGACACACTAATTAAGGGAGAGTTTTGGTATATAAACTTCAGTGCTCTATTATTCTATGACCACCTAAGAGGTTTTAGAATGAATTTATTGTCATAGTTATGATAGTGGAAACAATCACTTATATGAGGGGATTGACAATGATTTGGGATGAAGTACATGCATTTGCCATTTCCCACATAGGAGTGTATGCTATAGGTCGTATGAACTCCAAATGTTAGACCTATTAGGTACTTACATTAGTAGACCGAAGTCGAGTCTCTAAATTAGGAAGATCATCATGCCTGTAAGAATAGAATAGACTCGTAACAGATTACTTGTGAGGGTTTAATATCTTGATAATGCATACTTTGACTTACTTTACAAGGTCATTATATGATTAACAAAAGTTATTGTAGCTAAGCACATCCATCAAGGCCCATTGATACTTACATAAGCTAAAAAGAAAATTACTTGTTTTCTAAAAACTTATTTACAACTTAGATTTAGAAAATTAAATGCTCATCAAGTAATTTTTTATCAAGTCCATTGATTAAATTTTTTAAAAGACTTGGTAAACATTTTTAACCGTTTAATATGTTTTAATGATACTTACTAATAATTTGATTGTTTAGATACAGGGTTTATTAAGTGATCCATAAGAGCATTGAGTTTTTGGTGGCAACGAGCAATAAGATAAGGTAAGATCATAAAATTCTAATGCAGTGGGTATATAGAAGATCATAAAGTGATAGAAAATCACAAATAGTGTTTTCTAAAACCCTAACTTGCACTTTATAAATAAATCTTATCCTATAAAGAAGACCTAAAAGAATATAGAAAGCCTTTCAATGGCTCCTATTAGGCATCATAAGCAAAATAAAAAATAAAAAATTCTACTCTCTCCAGTCATTCTCCACTGCACATGTGACACTTGTGGGATCCACCTGCATAGACGACTTGTTTGATTCTCGCCTTTCCTGTACGTGCGAAATGCGACTTTTTAGATAGGAACACCAGCACGGACAAAGGAATGTTTTTTTTTTTTTTCACTATATTTAATTTTTTCTTTTCAAAAATCTTTAAAATATCCACAAGAATATGTATGGAGTTTAATCTAATAAAACACAACTTTTTAAAAACTCTTATTTCAAATGTTTTTGTCAAAAACTCAAGCAAAACATTCACAGCAACTTGCTAAGTTGTTTACAGACCATCCGATTCTTCCACCAGATGAATGCCTGTAGGATGAATGGACAAGTGATCCTGCTTCAAACTCATGTGGGCCACACTACATGAATTTGGAAATGTAAGTGTGATTTTAAATAACTGCCGTGGTGTGGTCCACCTAAGTTTTGAATTGAACTGTTTTTTGTTTTGAACGGAGAACATAGGTGGTACAGCTGATGGATGGTATAGATCTCACAAGCTCTCAAAGGTGGGCTCCCCATAGAGCACGAGGGTTGCACGTGCCTTTCATATAACAGGCGTTGTAGATGATTCGCTCCCAACCAAAGGCCCAATCCTAGTGACACAGATCAGGTAGTGGTGGGCCCTTGAAAGGTTTCATCCGTAGATATCATCATCCCACTGTTTCCTGTAGTGTGGTCCACTTAAGCTTCAGATGTGCTCCATTTCTCGGTTCGTGCCCTAAAATGAGCTGGCAAAACGGATGGACGGCGTGGATATAAAATGCATATATCATGTTGGGCCACGGCGCCCAACACGTCAACACGACACCACGTATGATTCTCGCATTTAATGCAACTGACATGTAATGCTTTGTGCATTTTAACGCAACCAAGCTTATTATTTAGTAGGGTCCACGTGAGCGTTGGATCTGCTTCAATTTTTTGCTCATGCCTTAAAATAACATGAAAAAAGTGATAAACGTACATCAAGGTGGGCCAGCCCACAGAACTGCCCGTTCGGAGCTAGGGACGGGCGGGGGTAGTACGCAATCCGCGTCCCATCTCAGGAGTGTCCGATACATGGCACTGAATGCAGAAAGCGATTGCCTGTGACGCCGGGCATAGAGATATCTCTGTGCCTGGGGCTCTGTGGGGTCCACATAAATGTTTGTGGCAAATCCACTCTGACCATATGTTTTTAAAGATCACAATGGGACATGATTTTAAAAATCAGACATTCAAAACTTAGGTGGGCCACAACAACAAAACACTGTGGTCTTCCAAACAAAACAGATGGGTGGAGCGGATTTGTAATAGAAATCTTTATGAGGGGGAGCGGATTAGGTGAGATCCCGGATCTACTAAGGTGGGTGGACCCTGACTGTCGGGCTAACAGTAATGTATTTTCCTTAAATCTACATCCAACCGTTTTGAAATCTCATCTTAAGGCATGATCCCATAAATGAAGCATGTCGAAATCTTACGTGCACCATACCACAAGAAATAATAGTGATTGAATCCCCATCATTAAAAACTTCATGAGGGCCACCGGAATGTTTATTTTCCATCCAACCTGCTAATAAGGTCACAAAGATCTAAATGAAGAGACCATACAAATATCAGCTTGATCCAAAACTTCTTTGGCTTACATGAAGTTTTTAACAATCGATTCCACCTGAGATTTCGATCTGTTTGATTTTTCGAATCATGCCTTAAAATGAGCTTTCAATACAGATGGACCGCATGGATGTAGTTAGAGCTGTACACGAGTCGAGTCGAGTCGAGTAGGGCGATACTCGTACTCGGTTCTTAACGCCCGAGTGTTGCTCGTACTCGGCTCTACTCGGCCAACGAGCAAGGACTCCCTGCTCGTACTTTACTCGCCCGAGTACGAGCCGAGTACGAGTAGTAAATGAGTCGAGTCGAGTCCGACTTTTCGAGGCGAGTTCGAGTACGAGTAGAAATCAAAACGAAATTCTTACCTGATGAACGGATAGGGGCACCGGACAGGGGTGGGACGATCTGCGGACAGGGCAAGGCAAGGACAAGCTGCGGACAGGGGCGTCGGGCAGGCCAGGTACGAGCTGCAGCAGGGACAGGGGCACCGGGCAGGGTAAGGACGAGTTGCGGAATGCGGATAGGGTAGAGCAGTGACGATTGACGAGCTGCGGACAGGCACCGGACAGGCCGCAGGGACAAGCGGAAGGGAGAGAGAGAGAGAGAGAGAGAGAGAGAGAGAGAGAGAGAGAGAGAGAGAGAGAGAGAGAGAGAGAGGGGAATGGCCGAATGGGTAGGGTCCGTAGGGACGGGCGCTGGCCGATGGGAGAAAGGGAAGGAAAGGGGAGGGTTTATTTTTTCGATTTGGGCGGGCGGACGAAAGCTGAAAGCGACCGGGACTAGGGCTTCAAATGTATATATATGGCCCTGGTCGAGCAACGAGTCGAGCAACGAGTCAAGCAACGAGTCGAGTATTACGTTGCTCGTACTCTACTCGAACTCAAAACGAGTAGGAAAAAACTACTCGTACTCGGCTCTAACTCAAATGAGTTGAGCATCAAGTCGAGTATTCCGAGTCGAGTCGAGCGAGTACCTGAGCTTAGCCTACTCGTTTACAACTCTAGATGTAGTCACATGCATCATTGGCTGGTGGCAGGAGGAGTAGCCAATCCATTCCCAACCTGGAAATTGAATTGCGTACTGAGTTAATCAATGCGCTCTCATCATACCGATCGTACCGAGTAAACTCAGTTGGGCCCACCGTGAATGTATCTGGTTTATCCATGCCATCCATCCGTTTTTCAGATCCTTTTAATGGTTGAGCCCAAAATTGAAGCATATCCAAAGCTCGAGTGGACCACACCACAAGAAACCTTGAGAATAATGATTTTCACCGTTGAAACCCTTTTACGGCCCAAAGTTATATTTATTTGTTATCCAACCTGTTAATAAGATCACACAGATATAGATGAAGGGAAAAGATCAGCTTGATCCAAAACTTCTGTGGCCCCATAAAGTTTCAACGGTATACATTCAATTCATACTATTTCCTGCGGTGTGGTCCACTTGAGATTTGATATATTTAATTTTTGGACCCAAAGTCTAAAATAATCTTCTAAAATGGATGGACGGAGTGGATTAAATAAATAAATCACGTGGACCCCACAGAGTTTAGTCAGTACGCAATCCACTTCCGCCCACCTGATGCTGCGTTGTCAGTCCGACACCAGTGCTTCGTTGGCAGAGTGTGTCATCGAAAGATCTTATCTATATAACTCTACGAGGGGAGCTAAGAGAGGGTCAGAATCTTACCATGCACATGCACAGTTGCATTTGGACTTGTGCATCCATGTCACATATCTGGACCGTCCATCAGGCTCATTCTACTCTTTATCGGTAGCCCTTTAAAGTTTAACTAATCGGATGATCCAACCCACCCATTCAGTGGCTTCTAGAAATTGATGCACAATGTCGTTTATGAAAGAGAGGTCTAGTCGTTGATGGTTAGGACCATTTGACTGCTGTAGTTTTGCATGGGAGTGAAAAAAGATTAAATTAAATCTAATGGACGGACCAGATAGGCTATATAAATGATGACAAGCTATGTGCATGGCAGAGTTTTCGAACAAATGGAGAAAAAATTAGGGACGTAAACGTTTACCTTCTATGCGTTTGTTTTTTTTTTTTTTTTTGTCCTGGACGGCAGAAAACTTATATTACAAAAGTAAAATTTTCAGGTACGTAAGGAGGATTTCTGATCAAATTATCCCCAATTATGAGGTTAAAATAGCTGAAAAAGTAAGAGTATTCTTATCTTTATTAATTTATCATTAAGAATAAAGGCCTAGATTAGTAAGATAAGTTTCTTGGGGTCGAAAAAAAGGTGGATGGAAGATCAGTCTATAGTAAAAAATTACACACAAATGGCCCAACCACAGCTCCACTCTGGTATATGGAGCGGAGGAGGTGTGGCCACAGCCTCACCTAGGGGTGCACACGGTTCGGCCACAGCCTCACCTAGGGGTGCACATGGTTTGATTCCAGTTTCAAAACTGGAATCGAATAGTCAAGGAGATAGTTGAATTGGTCACTGCCAGCTATCGATATGGACCATTCATGTGAAGGGGGCCACCTTTAGTTATCATCCCTTTTGAAACTGGACCGAACCGTGTCCACCCCTAGCCTCACCCATGATGGTGCGGCCCTTATCGTGTGACCCACCTTGATGTTTTTATTATATATTCACACCCTCCATACATTTTTTCCAGATCATTTGAAGGCATTATCCAATAAATGAACTAGATAAATATATCAGGTGGACCATACCACGGGAAACAGTGGTGATATACCATTAAAAAAATTTTATTTTAGGCCCCAAAAGTTTTAAATCAAGCTGATATTTGACTTTTTTTATCCTTTTATTCAAGTTTTGTTTTACCTCAACAACAAATTAGATGGAAAATAAGCATTATAGAAACATTACAGTGGGCCCTAGGTAGTTTTAACAGTAGATCTTTCAATAACCACAGTTTCATATAGTATGGTCCACCCGAGACTTTGATCTCTTAATTTTCGGGCTGACGCCCTAGAATGATGTGGAAAATGGATAGACGACATGGATATAAAATGCATAATCAAGGTGGGCGCCACGCTTAGGGCTGCACCCAATCCACTTCCTCAGGTATCACACAACTCGATAAATCGTAGCAACTCATTCACGGAAAGGGTGGGCCCACTGGGGCTGAACCTGATTTTATGACTAAGGCCAAAAGCATAGACCTAGCATCATTTCAGGGCGAGATTACCAATAGGGCTGGGGCTTGGCCTTGGTTTAGCATAAAGTCCCCACAAGATATTGCTAAATGATCAAAGGGTTAGGATCTTTCAAGCCGGTGGGTGCTCCTACCCCATGTCGTGGCCCATCAACACAACCTTAAAAATGATTGATTTTATTTATCATTAACAAACATGAACACCATTATCCATTGGTTGTTCTTTAAATAGCCCTTGGACAATTCATCATGACCATTCCATTCAACAAAAGGTCTTTATAAAAAAATAATTTATGGATTGTTTGATTTTTTTTTTAATTTTTTTTACCATGGTATATGTATGAAAATAAGTAATAATTATTTTATTAATATGATTGTTTGAGATGAGAATCTGATTTTCACCTCAAAAATTAGTTCATAAAGAAATTTGTTTGTATTTATTTAAATTTGTAGGCCCCACGGTAATATAAGTCAAAAAAAAAAATGAAACAATTCTAAAGTTCAAGTCAACCACACAACAAGAAATAGTGGTTTTAAAGATGTCCGCCATTGAAAACTGTTTTCTTACTAGGACTATGTTTATCTGTCATTCGACCTATTCGCAAGATCACGTAATCATGGATAAAGGGAATCCAAAAACATCAACTTAATCTGAAACTTCCTAAAAGTTTTCGACCATAGATGTTCAATTCTCATGTTTCATGTGGTTTGGTTTTCTTAAGCTTTGGGTATGCTTTATCTTTCAGCTCATGCCCTAAAATGATTTGAATGGATGGTATGGATAAAACACAAATATCTTAGTGGGCCCCATAATTTTAAAGCATTCCTCCCTCACATGATTAAAAAAATTCATCAAGGGTTTTTTCAACATCACTATAAAAAGTAGTTGGTAAATAATTATTGCCTATTTACTCTTATTTACAATTAAAATTAAAAAAACCAAACAACTCCTTAGGCCTTTTAAAAAAAAATTCACTGTAAATTAATACTTTCCCAATTAGACGTCCCACCTGAAATTAAAATAAAATAAAAAGTGGGTGTCACCTAAATAGGCTGTAATCATTGTTTCCACTACTAAGGAATTATCTAAGCCTACAAAATCATAGTTTCTATTGCTGCAAGTTTGGTTGAGGTTATTGGTTTTAGCTGAGCTTGCACCTGGTTTAGGCCCATCAAATCAAATCAAATCCAGCTTGGGAGTGTGCATAGGATGGATGGCTAAAAAGTCGAGCCCGAGTCAGGTACAAGCGGCCAGGCCTTATCCAAGCAAACTTGACCCAAGCCCAGCCTGTTGACAGCTTTGAATTCGCACCCGACAAGATGGGGTGTTTAGATGGTCCAACGAAAGCCACTCCTAACTCAATTATGGGGCTTACATTCAAGTTCATGCAAAAATGGTCCCACTACAATGAGATCCAATCCTAAGATTGGTTTTTTCTCGAACCCATAGTCTCCATCCAGCCCATGTGTCAAAGATCTGTTTCTGCAAGATGGACTAGAGATATGGACTATTTATCAAGTAGGGTACAATGTGAATATTACTGTATATTATTTATGTGGAACTTTTACTATTGGACTTATTTTTCTAACTCCTGTAATGCAATGTGTGCCACACACTGTGGACACCATTTATGTGTTGATGTGGCAAAGTTTTGTGGGCCCTACTTTGGAATGTGTTATAATCACGTGGTTCATTTATTTTGTGAAATCATTTTAAGACATGAGCTCAAAAATAAAATAGATTTAGACCTTCAATGAATCATACCACAAATAGCGATGGGGACAATGACTACAATATTTGAAACCTTCTCAAGGCTGCCATGATATTTAGGGGCATTTGGGTCATAGGTAACTTAAGATGAACTACTCATGTCTCAAGTAGCCTAACTTAGGGCCCGTTTGGATACCGCCAAATAAGTTACTTTTCTACTTACAATAGTAGATAAGTAGCTTATTTAAGATAAGTTTGGTTTAAGATTAATCATAAGTAACTCTTTTACTTAAAGTTACTTAATCACTTCAGCTTAATAAGTGGAAACCAGGATAAGTTATTTGGGACATAAGTGTAGGCATTGGAAATCGACGCTCATACTTTTTTTTTATATTTGGAAGTGTATGAGTTTATTTAAATTGATGATATGGTAGATTGGAGTCACCATTAGCCAATTAGCTCAAAATCCCGATATATATATATATATATATATATATATATATATATATATATATATATATATATATATATATATAGAGAGAGAGAGAGAGAGAGAGAGAGAGAGAGAGAGAGAGAGAGAGAGTTTGGAGACTTCTTGCTTTAAGTTTATTCTTGATCTGCGACCTGAGATTCCGAGTAAGGGACCTCAGTTATAAAGAGGGAATATGTTAGGCATTCTCTCTGCCCGTATGGGTATACGGTCTCTACTTCGTGTGGTAATATGATCTTAGGGGATAAATTGATAGGATGTAAAGTATTAAAATGAGACTAAGAAAATTCAGTTTTTTTATGTGGCGGGGTCCGAAATTTCGGTACGCCACAAAACATATGTCCAAAGAATGTCTAGAAATGAGTTTTAAGAAGAGATATGATTATGCTAGAATGTTATATAAAATAACTAAGCTATTATGAGTTTCTGATGCGACAGAGTTCCGATAAGTCACAGAGTATACGTTCAATAACAACTTAGAGAAGCAATGGAGTTGAGAAGATAAGTAATGATGCGAATGACGAAGTATAAATACTAATCATAATGACACGATCCTTGACTTTCACTTGAAATGACTTGGAGGTTTGAGTGCACCATGGTTGGAAGGGTTAGCCTAAGTGGGATTATGAGGCTAAGAGATGATTGAAGGAGGCTAGAGGAGGCTGAAGAAAATAAGAGCTCGAGAACTCAAATACTCATTCTCACTCTCATTCACTTACTCCCCCTCACTCTTCTTCTCTCGGTGAGACTTGCTTGGTTTCAAACGAAGAGAGGAGGGGCATTTAATCTTTGGTAATTCTAGAAATTACGAATGGTAAATGAGAATGTGGCAGCCCATGATTAGTGGAGAGAAGGGAGATGCTACATGACACTTTTTTATGGGCTAAAGGACTTAGTAAAATGGTAAATAGTAGGAACTCTGGGGTTAAGCAGGTTCCATCATAGTTGGCTTCATAGGGGAGCGATAGCTATAGCTTGGGTCACTATTTCAAGAGGACGTGGTAATTAGATTACTGTCAGCGATAATCGGATTACTCTTATTTATTATTCATCTATGAAATTTAGCTAGTTGGCTCGTTTTGTGCCTGAAGAGTGGCTTAAGGCTTGGGTTTAAGGCTTTGGGTTAGAAACGACTTGGGTTTAGCACAACTGAGATAGTGGCTTGGCTTAGATAATGGCTTGGGCAGAGGTGTACACGAATCGAGCTAGCTCAGTTAGCTCACTCGACTAGACTCGAAAAAGCTTGATTCGACTCGGTTCGAAGCTAAGTTCGAGCCGAGTTGAGCTGATTTTTTGAGCTCGAAAATGAGTTCGAGCTGGCCCAAGCTTGACTCGACTCAAATCGAACCCAGCTCGAATCGAAATTGGATCGAACCAGTTTGGTCACTTGGTTACTTTGATATTGATGTTGCTCATCACCAAGTGTTTGATGAAATGACTCAACGAAGTATGGTCGATGACAAAGAAGGTATGTATATGAAACAAATATCCTTATTTTCTTGATTTTTATGTTGCTTAGAAGGTGTTTGATAAAATACCAGAAAAACCTTTGTTGTTGTTTTACATACAGTCGAATTTTGAAGGTGTAGTCCAAGTGTTTGTGGAAATGTTACATAGGTGAACTCAGCTCAAACTGGCCCGACTTGCGGACCGAACCAAGCCGAGTTGGTCAGTCAGGCTTGAGGACCGAGCCGAGCCGAGTTTGAGCTGAGGTCAACTAGTGGCCAAGCCGAGTCGAGCTGAGGCCAGCTCGACTCACCTCGGCTTGACTCTGTTCGACTCGATGTACACCCCTAAGCTTAGGTTCAATTAGTGTCTGGCTTAGACTTGTTTGAAGTTTTAGATATGGTGTAGGGTTTAGAATTAGTTTCTAAGGATCATTCATGCTTCATCAAATTACTACTCTAGATGGGATGTATACAATAAGTAGCTTAGTTTAAGTAACTTACGATCCAAATGCTCCCTTAGTTTTTACTTATTAAGTAAATAAGTATATTTGGTGAACAACATATTTATCAGCTTCTTCTCTCTTTTATCTTATTTAATTTTCTCTTCAACAACTCATAAAAAGTAAAAAAGCTATATAAAAAAAAAAAACTAATTAGTGTGATTAAATAGCGTTAAATAAAAAAGTTTCTTATAACTGATCATAAACCTATCTAACTTACCTGAAATAAGTTACTTATGAAGCATCTGAATTGTAAGTTAGTCAAGGTAAGTTACTAATACCTCAAGTAACTTATCTTAGTTTCTACTTATTGAGAGATAAGTATGTTTGGCAAACAACATACTTATTAGCTTTTTCTTCTCCTTCTCTCTTGATTCTCTCGATAACTCATGAAAAGTAAAAAAGCTAATAAATAAATAATAATAATTGTTATGGGAAAATCGGAGCCAAACCCGGCAGAGGTCGACTATGAGAAATCGACGAGCGGAGCCTTGGATTGATAGTAGTTCATCCGCACTAACCAAGTCATAACAATCTAGATTGGGCTTCCAAGTTCTTTCGTAGAGCTTTGACACCGACCTAGAACCCGGAAGAAGTCATTACACATCCTATCCGTTGGTTCCAACCGGGATCAACTCACCCATGAGCTTGGACGGTCGTGAGTGAGGCTTAGATTTCAGGGTTGGCTCAGATCAGAACATGACCGATGATTACGCTAAGGAATTAACTCCAGTAACGCATGTCTGGAGCAACATCCGGCGGACGATCTCCGGGTAACGACCGACATTAGCGCACGCGTAGCTCTCGCCTAATGGCAGAGATTATGCCGAGATTGACGGGCACGTTCACTCCAATCAAAAGGTATAAAAAAGAACATATCTACGGGAACAAGTACGCAACATCTTACACCCTAAGCCTACTTTACCCAACTTAAACCCAAATTTCTAACCTGACTTTAACATCGGAGGGTCCCCTGCTCTAGCCAGGGTCTCCTTTGTCTTTCTCTTGTGGAGGCTACAGGGCTCGATTTGAGTGCTCGGAGCTCAGCAAAGGGTGAACTAGATTTTAGCATCAACAATAACAACCAAAGTGATTAAATAATTTTAAATAAAAAAGTTATAATTAATTATTAAACAAACTTATTTATCTAAAATAAATTACTTATTTATTACCGTAAGTAGAAAAATTGATTTACTTGGTAGTATTCAAGTAGGCCTTATCCACTGCCACAAGTAAAAAAATAACTTATTTGGTGGTATTCAAAGATGCCCTTATTTTCCATCATTTTCATAAGGTCACATGAACTTTTCAGGAAGGGGAAACAATATATCACTTTGATTGACAACCTCTGAAATTTATGAGATTTTTTTTTTTTGATAATGAGTATTTCATCGTGAAAACTTTTTATGGCAGTTCTTAAAGTTTAGATACATGCTTAAATGATATTATAAAATGGATGAATCACGTGAATATGACACATATATCGATTTTCTTCATTTTAGGCTTATGCATTAAATGATCTTACAAAATGGATGAATGATGTGAATATAACACACATGGAGTTGCCACATTTTTAGGCTTATGCCTTAAATGATTTTACAAAATAGACAAACGAAGCGAATATAACACATATACTAGTGGGCCCATAAAACTTTACTACATCAACATGCTACCACTCAACGTGCCAGCCAATCCACTTCCCAAATCCAAGTACGAGTTTGACATTGATGGATTGATATTAGTTTTGGTCAATTCATGGTGGAGCATACTTGAAACGTGGCATGTATCTGTAACCTGAGGCCCCACTTGCTGAATCATGACTCAAGAATTTTGATCATGCATGGCCCACATGGGAGATCTGAGGCCCAGCATCAACAAGGGTGGCCCACTGGGAGGCCCAAGGATTACCATTTGAGGTAGTCACAGGGACTATCAGATCTCTAAAGCTTTGTTTTACCTAAACCTATCCTCTATTCATCTCTTCTCCCACATTTCTATTTCCCTATTCGGGCTTTTCATATCTGAACAAAATCTCCATTTGCTAAGTGGCTTTGTACTTTGTAGTTTGTACCCCTACATATCTTCTCTTTTCCTTACTCAGCTTAGAAAAAGGAGAAACACCTCTCTCTCTCTCTCTCTCCTTTGATTGAAATGTCTCACAATCTCTCCAAACAACCACCCACACACAACACCACCACCATCAACAGTGCTTACCATTGCAACAATACCCCAAAAAGAGGATTCAGACACCAACAACAGCAACAACAACAACAATATCTACCCTTCGCCACTCGCTACATATGAGGAAGTTGTTGCAAGTGCTGATTTTTTCATGCAAACGCTTGAGAAGCTGCACAAATCCATTGGAACCAAGTTCATGTAAGTGGGTCTTTTCTCTTTTTCTATCTCCTTTTTTATCCGATAAAAATTGTGGGCTTTTTTCTTTTCATGAATGGATTGAAGCTGAGGAAAGTAGGTGGGGTTTTCTGTATTCTTTGATTTTTTTTAGGGTCCTTATTTTGGGTTTTGTTAGGTGCATGTAAATGGGTTCCAAGTAGGAAAAAACTGTTTTCCCCCCCTTCAAATCTCTTCTTGTTTGATTTTTTTTTTTCCCCTTCTAGATGCATGTAAATGGGGTTTTAGGTTTTTTCTTTTTTCTTTTTGCTGGGTTTATATGATTTAATGCGTTTTTCTTGGATATGGGTTTTTATTATTGTTATTATTATTTTGCCAGTGAAGTGCTTTTTGTTTGATTAATGTTGTTATTATGGGAATGCATGAGAAAAACTGGGATCTTTGAATGTCTAAGTTGCAGATTTCCATTTTCTTCATCATCATCATCATTTTCTTCTTCTCCAAGTGGGGATTTTTGTATGCTTTTGGTTTTTTGCTCTGGCCATTTGGGCTAATGGTTTCTTCTTTTCATTGGTAAAAATGCCAGTTTGGAGTGTGTGTTGCTTATTCAAGATGGTTTTGTACTTGGGTTCTTTGGTTCTTTGTCAGTTCTTTCATTGATATTTTCATCCCAGAAATGCATGTTCCTTTCTTTTCTTTTGGGTGAGAAACAAAGGTTTTTTTCTCCTGATCTGTAAATTTGTAGATTCAAGTTTCTTTCTGTTTTTCTCTCAAAATGATTTTTCTAAATGCTCTTGGATTTGGGCTTTTTCTATTAAAAGTGGTCTTTTTTTTTTTGGAGAGTTATTTTGCTCATTCAAGACATTTTGTTTCTGTTTATGTCTTTGATTAATGTTGTCATCCAAGAAATGCATGTTCTACTTTTGAAGCTTCCTGCTAGGAAACTGGTTTCTGTAAAATCGGCTTTCTATATTTACTTTTGAAGCTTTATTGTTACCTTATAACTTGGTTTTCATATTTCTAAAATTCTGTTATTTTGGGTTTTGCGTAGTTCCTCTAGTTTAGCATTTTGTTCTTTGGATATAAGATTTATGGGTTTCTCTTTTCTGTTTGTAAACAAGTTTTCTTTGGACTTTTGGGGTGGTATCAGACATGAATAGCTAGTTTTTCTGAGCTTCCTGCGTTGACTCTGCCATCCTAGATATGCATGTTCTTTTGTACATCCTTCTTCCTCTTCCTCTTCTTCTTCTTCTTTTTGTCCCATTTCTACTAGAGTAAGTTCTTTGACGATATTTCTGTTTCAATGTGGAATTTCCTTATCTTTTCCTGGTTCTCCTGATTAATATTGCATGTCTTCAATGCTTATGGCCTGTTTGGTAGACGCCTGAAAATGGGTTCATCTCATTTTAGTTAATCATAATCATGCATTAGAGATCTTTCGAATGTAAAATGATTAACTAAATATCTCTAAAAAATGATTAACTAAATGGAATTATGTGTTAAAGAACATGATCTCTATTACAGAATAATGATTAACTAAAATGAGATTAACTCATTTTCAGGCATCTACCAAACAGGCCCTTAAGCCTGCCATTCCAATCTAGGATTGCGTTTCTTAACTCCAAGGATTACCAAAAGAAGGGGAATTATAAGATCCTCGACCCCCATCTATGTGCAATATACTCGGGTTTTCAGTTATGATAAATGGGATCCATATTTCAGTGATCCAGACCATTGGCCTGCTGGCCTCCACTGTGGTGGACTATTCCATGACAATCTTCTCCATAGGACAAACTTGGGCTTTTGATTCGGGCCTACAAATTGACAGTTGGAAAGATAAAATAGTAGAACAGCCGCCCACAATCAACTGAAGAAAGTTCTGATATTGGTGGCTATGATCTTTCAATCTGGAAGATTTTCTGGGCATGTTCCATCCACACTTGGAGGCAATCGGGCAACAGACAAATGGTCTGGATTACTGGACCATGAGCAGCACTTGTCAGAACTAAATAGTTGAGTGTACAACAAAGAGTCAGGTTGAGGTTCCTACAATTTCTCCCCAAAGAAAGATGCCTTAAATCTATAATGTCATGGAGTTTTGTGTGAATCTATTACTAATGAGCATTTAACTGTCTATTTATAGTTGCATGGCTTTTCTATATAATGTGCTTTTCCCACTTTGGAATTTTGCGACTTCTAGATGTTTCGGGTCTTAAAACTCCTTATTTTCTGCTCTTTGTTTGGGCTTTTGCTCCCACACTTGCTCCTGCACAATGCAAATGTGCATGCACGGGAAAGGGTTTATGCATGGGCATACGTGCGAGCACGTCTGTGATATTTATGTAAGCATGCTTTCTTAGAAATTTCAGTTCTCATCTATTCGATCTATAGATCATTCGCTCTTTTGAAACCCTAGGTTCCCTTTCACATGGCAGTGCCTATTGAAATCCTCGGAGATGTCTATACCGACTTCTCTTCAAATTTATCTCGATCTGAATTTGTGAATATCTGAATCAATACTTATTTCATTTCCTTCTTGTTTCCTTTTTCTTTTTTTTTTGCTTGTAGGGTGCCGACTTTAGGAGGAAAGGCACTCGACCTGCATCGCCTTTTTGTGGAAGTGACATCTCATGGTGGTCTTGAAAAGGTATGAACCCCTTTTTGGCATTATACCAGTGGATCTCATTCTATTTTTGAATCCATGTTTCTAAATATCATCCGAAATGAATCAGTAGACCAGGAACGGACCAAAACAGAACGAGTTGGGGGGAATCGTATTGGTTCTGTTGTCTAGGCAAGTCATTATCTAAAACCGCTGCCATGATTGGCCATGATTGAAATGCACTCGGCACTCTTATATTTCGCATAAGATTCATTTATCTATTTATGATCGGTGATGAGAAATTTCATGAAAGAGGGAAAAATGAATTAATTAGCGGCCTTCAATTTTTAGAAGTTCATTAAATTGCATATGAGGCAACTTAATTTTTTTTAAAGTTTGTATAGAATGTCAAAGGGATGAGAGTTCAAAGGGTATAGCTTGCCTTTTTGGCCAACACTGAAACCTTTTTAGCCCATGCTGAGTGAAGATTATCTTGTCCTTGATTTGATGGTAAGAATCTTATCCTGGGGCCCTGAGTTTGTACAGGAGAGGCCATGATTCACTTATCCAACCCATTGATCTGATGACCCTACTGTGGATGCAAGGTGCCCCAAGAATCTCCTGGCTATGCATGTCCGAGCCTTTTTAATGGTGGTCTACAAATTAAACATTATGCAAAAAAATACAATAATGGTCTACATGCAATGAGCAATAGGCCGGGGATTGGTGGCTAACATCTTCCAGTCTGGGAGATTTTTGGGGCATCCCCTATCCTTGGTGGGGCCTATCGATCAATGGTCTGGATCACCTGTTTGTCCATTGTTTTTTCTCTTGCATCATTTCGTCTGGGATCCTGAGGTCAGCCAGCATTTGGTGGGTAAATCCTAATTTGGTGGAAGCTTTGCTTCGGAGGCTCTTTCAGAAGGAAAAGATGGAGAATTGCTCCGTTGGTTGTTTTTTGGGCTGTATGGTTGGAAAGAAACAGTCAATGTTGTTGTAATCTTAAGGTTTCTAGGTCAAGGGTTTCCAGTAGGGCTGCTTTGTATATTCGGGAGTGGACTCCCTGAGGATTCTCCTTCGAGTTTGTTTTCTTTTCTTTCTTCTTCTTCTTCTTTTTATTTATTTATTTATTTATTCCTTTTTTTTTTGTTTTTTTTTTTTTGTTTTGTTTTGTTTTTGGTTTCATCTTTAAAAAAAAAGGTCTGGATCACTGAACCATGGATCCACTTGTACCCATGGTGTGCCTCAGCAAACTAGATGATTGCGTAGGCTTAATACCCAATAATTGCTTTGTTGTAACCTCCTTTTTATTATGTCGTGATTCCTGTGTACTTCAGGTCCTAAGATAACTTTTTTTTTTTTTTTGCATTGCCAATCACGAAGCTGTTCATGTTTTTTTATGCTATCTGCTAGTAAAGTTTCATTGTGTATGAATCATCTTGTTCTTCTTCTGATCACAGGTTATTAGAGATCGGAAATGGAGGGAAGTAATTTCAGTCTTCAGCTTCCCGTCTACGATTACGAATGCATCCTTTGTATTGCGAAAGTACTACATTTCCTTGCTCCAGCACTACGAGCAACTCTATTTCTTCCGGAAACAAGGCCAGCCGATCTCGATGAATGGTTTGTTTGAAACTTGATTATTTAGGCTTTTAGTCTCCCCTGTGTAGTCTTTTAATTATTGGTTTCTTTGCTTTTTTATCCTTTTCATTTACAGCTTCTTTGCCGGGCACGAACACCGTCAGTGCTACTGCAAATTTACAAGCCCAACCAGCAACACCGTCCACTCAGGAGAAAGTCACAGCAACACCATCAACCCAGGAGAAAGTACCAGCCACACCGTCAACCCAGGAGAAACTACCAGCAACACCGTTAACTCAGGAGATCGTCGCTGCTGAAAACCAGTCAGGTAGCCTAATTTCTTTTGTTTTGTTCTCCTTATATAAAGGGGTCTCTTTTTGGCAAAATAATTACAAGGAGTCTTTTCTAAAATAATTAGGAATGGAAAATTTTATGATTCTCAAGCCAAAGATAATTTACAGTATCCTCAGGCCTTACAATTTGACAAATGGGGCTGTGGCTCAGTTATCCGGACTGTTGATCTGATGGGGTTCTGGAAAAATCCCTCCTGAGTGAACAATCCTAATTTGTCTAATGCAGGACTGCAAATGGATGGTTAAAGAGACATACAACAATGGTCTACATTTAACAGGGAGAATCCAGTTAGTAAAATGGATAGGAGATATCTAGGAACAAGTATAAATACAAATATTGATTGGAGAGGTATAAATAAATGTAAGAAGTTGGAATCTTAGGAAAAGGATCTTTTAGATTAGATCTCTTCCCTTTTTCTTACAATTCCCTAATATTGTACATCTTTCTTGCTCTTAGTCTAGATCATAATTACTGTATTTGTATATATCATGTTCCCCAGGTAAATTATCTTGAGCTACCCATGAGTTGGGATGTGCTTTTGAAAAAAGAAAGGCCAGCTTATTTCAGAAGCTAGTCAATGATGACGCTCTATAGATTCACCTATATAAGCGGGGGCTAAAGTTGCAACGCTCTATAGATTCACCTATATAAGCTGAGGCTAAAGTTGCAAAAATAAGAGCTTGAATCCCACTTGTGAATAGTCCAAGCAACATGACAGGTATAGGGACCACTAAAGGTACTAAACAAGCAAGAACAACAACTACCAATTCATCGGACAATATATTCCTACATAGACATGTATCCATGTTAGAGAGATCAATGATATGAATTTACATGATGAGGCCTGATTATCCAAACTAAAGGACCAATACAGACACAGTACATATCCTTGGCTTAAGGATCATATAATATTTAATAACAAATAAGGAAACATTTTCTATTTGCCAGCAGATCAAATATCTCAGACAGAGCTATTATGATGATAAATCCCATCCTCGGTCCAAAACCATACATGGGAGATGGGGTACATCTGAAGAAGATCAGGAGATTCAGGACCATTCATGAAGTGGGCGCGACTTTGGATGGTCTCTCAAAGGCTAGTGTTGATTAGCATGACCTAGCCATCTACATTCAATAGCTGATATCAGATGGTTGGGATCACATAGCCCAGACAGAGCTATTATGATGATAGATCCCAGCTTCAGTCCAAAACCATACATGGGGCACATCAGAACAAGATCAGGACATTCAGGACCGTTCATAAAGTGGGCGCGACTTTGGATGTTCTCTCCAGGCTAGTGCTGATTAGCATGTCCTAGCCATATACATCCAATAGCTGATATCAGATGGTTGGGATCAAATAGCTCAGACAGCGCTATTATGTTGATAGATCCCATCCTCGTCCAAAACCATTCATGGGGCCACATCTGAACAAGATCAGGAGATTCTGGACCATTCATAAAGTGGGCGCGATTTCGGATGGCTTTTTAACTTTTTAAGGGTAATGCTGTTTAGAATGTCCTGACCATCTACATTCAACAGCTGATATCAGATGGTTGGGATAGGGACCATCTACATTCAACAGCTGATATTAGATGGTTGGGATCATCCTTTGAGTGCTGATTAGCATGTCCTAGCCATCTACATCCAATAGCTGATATCAGATGGTTGGGATCAAATAGCTCCGACAGGGCTATTATGTTGATAGATCCCATCTTGAGTCCAAAACCATGAATGGGGCACATCTGAACAAGATCAGGAGATTCAGGACCATTCATAAAGTGGGCATGATTGGATGGTCTTTTAAGGCTAATGCTGATTAGCATGTCCTGACCATCGACATTCAACAGCTGATATCAGATGGTGGGATCATCCTATGAGTGTGATTTTGCGCTTTGCTCCATCCACAATGCAGCAAACAATTTGGACAATCCGGACTGTCTTACATGTATGCCACAGTATACAGTATAGTCACCATGGTGGAAAATGCGTCTGGTAGTCCAGCCAAATATTTAAACTGCTTTGTGTTTTAAGCCATGACCAAACTATCCTTGCTTTTACTAGTATCATATTCACTGGTAAATAAAGTACCTTACAGAGATGAGAAAATGCCATTTGTTAAATTTTTTTTTTCAAATGTCAGAATGTGCTCTCCGTCACTCTCACTTTACACATGCGCACACACACGCACGCACGCACGCACGCATGTATTTATATGTATGTATATGTAGGGTAAACAAAGATGTTTATATATATATGCTTGATATAACCTGTTCTCTAAATACTTTTTGTTGGTTTTTAAGGTCCAGCAAGTGCCCCACTGTCACCTGGCTGTTCAGTGATTGGAACCATCGATGGGAAATTCGATAACGGATACTTGGTGACTGTGAGTCTTGGTTCGGAAAAGCTGAAAGGTGTCCTTTACCATGTTCCTCTTGAAATGCCGCCAGTGTCCCGGAGTTCAATTGGAGCTGCCGCTCGCCGCCGTAATCGGAAGAGATCTAGGCGGGCAATGAATGAGCCGTCTCGTCCCAAACCGAACAGGAGTGGTTACAACTTCTTCTTCCAAGAGCATTGCGCGAAGCTTTTGCATAGTGGGGAGGAAAGCGTTATCAGCAAGAAGATTGGGTATATGTGGAGCAAACTCTCTGAGGCTGAAAAAGAGGTATGATGATTGATAAGCTCTCCTTCTTTTTCCTTTTTTGCATTTGTTCTATGACAATACAGATAATGATGACATTTGATCCGTTGGAACTCCATATGGAAAAAAAAAAAATCTTCTATTTTATGGAATTTATGGATTTGAGTTGCCTGTTCTCCTAGGTCCTAACACTGACGTATTATAAAAACTAACAGTTGATTTTATATGTAAAAGCTATTTGTGGAATCGGTAACTGTTTCAAACTTCACAATAGAAGATCTATGTAACTTAGACATGGACGTGTGTTGTTGCTGGAAGCAGTGCCCCTAGAAATACCCAAAATCCAATATGTCCGTATAGCTAGCTATATGATAGTTTTAAATGCCATTTGCTATGTAAGGCCCTGTTTGGACTTTTGGATGGGAATCACCCTATCCATTTAGTTTTGAGTGGGAGATGATGCCGAAAAGAAAAAGTTGGAAAGGGGTATCCTTTTGACATGTTTCTCTGGGATATTTTCAAGAAACCAAAGATGCAACTTTTTTAAGATCCAAATATGTTTGGATAAAAGAAATCAGAAAATCGGGATTCAAGCCCCTCCAAACATGCCCTTAAGTGTTGTTTCATCTCTACTACATATAAAAAGCAGAACTTTGTATGCTGTTAAATTTTGTAGGTTATTGAACCATGCATTAAGAAGGGAGATGACAAGGGTTTTTTAAGAAAAAGAAAGGGTATTTAGGTAATTAAGGTGAAGCTGTCTTCAGCCAATTCACACCCTCTCCACCAAAAGAGGCTGGACTCCTTTTACCAAAGGAAAAAACCGCTGGACTACTATGATAGTTGATCACCATTTTGAAAATGGTGGCGACTCATCTGCTCTCATGTGGCACTCATGTACGGGGCTATAGACTCTAGCCAAATTGTTGGGCAAATTATGGATGGCACATTCCTCTAAAATTGTGCTGATCAAGTAAGCTTAATCATCAAATTGATGGCTATCAAATGAATGGTTGGAAGTAAAATAGCAACGTATTCCATAACAGTAACAGTGGCCGTAATGGAGACCACCGTTACCATTGTGATACGGGCTGTAACGGTCATTATGGGCCTTTTTTCTCTTTGAAAAAGTATGTTTCAGCTCTGCTACGGACCGTTACGGGGCGGTTATGGGCCATTTTTTTTTTTTTTTCTCTAATGGCCATTTTGGCCCCGTAAACGTAATGGTTACCACTGTTACTGTTGTTAAGTAACCGTTTTGGCATACTGTAAGATAGTGATTCTTCGAAGCTCAAAGAGCAAAAATCATATTGTAACCATCATTTTCTCAGTTAGGCTGTGCTCATCCACAATAAGTTCAGCCATTTGGGTGGTCTGGATTTTTGTACAACTATTCCATGAGTGTGGCTGAAGAGCCACTGCCATTAAAATGGTGAACTTGCAAGAGTCTAATCTGCCAAAAGAAACCCACCTTTTACAGTTGTTTCCCCTCCAATCTCCTGGGCTTTGCCGGACCATTTCCTCTCTCCATGTGCATTGCTTGTGCTCCCTTTACTAGTACCTGTGTAACAAACAAAGTGTCATCTTTGGATGTATCTGTTTGTCATGGTCTTCTTGAGGCTAATGGGGTAGGCATTCCCCCCCCCCCCCCCCCCCCTTTTCTTTTCAATATATTTTGTTTGTGCTCATGGAAAAACACAGATGCCAATTTCTAGAATTGCCATGTTGGAAACATGATTCCAGCAGCCTCTAGCTTCCAAGAGGTGTGTTTTATGTTGGAACTATTAAGCTGTTGTTCTTGGGTATTATTTTATATATTGTTTCTGTACATTTAGGATGTTCATAAAATGCCTCTAAATGTGGAAAGGAGCGTATGCTGAATATCCCTCACCCTGTCACCCATGATTAGACTAGAATAATGAGTCGGACTGATACCATCCAGTTCCTATTTTTGGGTGTATTAATGTTTAGCTCACCCACCATCTGCATGTTGCGGGATGTGCTAAACGGTTCCATCTCTGTAGAATGTACATGGATTGGGCAGCATTTCCTTCCATTCTCGTTTTGGGGTACAACTAAAAGGGCCTTAACTGCACTTCTATTACTGAGAAACTGTTTTTCTGTAATTCTTTTGTCATGATCGTAACATTGTCCCAAGCTATTTGGGGTCAGATTTTACATATCCTGTTTTCCTAGTCATAGTCAAACTGGAATTCTTATGATTGTTTGGCAAAAGTTCTATGAGTGGCTGCAAACCAGTCATCAACCCTGCCCCTTTACCCACGCTGGGGACCAGCTGGCACATCACTTGCACCCCACGGTTCCAAAAAAATATGAACTAATATCTTTTATAATTAGTCACATAACTATGGATATTTTAATGTATTATATTTTAATATTAAAGTTGCTTATAAATTCATGTCGGGTTCAATCCCGTTTAATTGGCTCTACATTTTCGGGTTTGAACCCATCTTACCTTCAGAAAAAAAGGTATGGATATGTTGGCTTTTCCCAAAGCTGGTGAGTCTGCACCTCATCACCATGCTTAGGATGCTTCTTTTTTTTTTTTGAACATTACTTAGGATGCATATGCTTATAAGCTATGATAAAAAAATGCATCTAGATAACAAAGAAATACAGTAAAGCAATCTAATTAGTATACATCTTTTCAGCCTTTTGGATTAAGATCAAGTGTAGTAAGAAAGGAAAGAAAAGAAAAGAAAAAAGAACTGGGTAATATGGTGAATTGTTGTTTGTCCAAATAGTGGAGTTTCATATTAATCAATTCTCTTGCATTGAATATGAAAGATGTTAATATAATTAGTTACGAATGAGTAATTGCTTGAAAGTATTTGATCAGGACCTGTCTCATATTCGTCATCAGATCATTGATATGATTGATCTCATAGCGCTCATCCCTAGTTGAAAATGAGAATTTTGTTCATTATTATGAGCTCCCACAAGAATTCGGCATGTAGAAAAACAGTCTATGATCTGAAGTTCTCATTGTATGGGTCCCACCATAGATAGGCTATCATAGAAAATCTCATCGGATGGCCTTAGTTGTCTGACATGTGATTCCCAATTCAGTACCATCATGGCCTTGTCCAAGCTATCTGGAGTCGGCTTCAATATGTGGCATGTGAATTACTGGATGAAAACAATGAGTATCGGTGGTCCACCCACTGTGAGAACCATCCTGTGAATGCCCCAGGTCATGAACCATTGTGCCACGTGTTCAATTGGGCTTCAGTGAACAAGATCAGGAAATTGGCGGACTGAGCTTGATGCAGAACTTACCTTTCACATATGTGTGTTATTTGTGGAATTGGCTTTCATATGGAAATTCCATGATACGAAAGAAGATATGACATCTTTTTCTTTTGGCTGGGATTTGGGTAATATGGCGGGAAAGGAACAATTGGTGCTTTAGGAACTGAATAGGTGTTTCTTCAAAAGTCAGCAAGATGGCTATAGAGCTGGTCTCGGAATGGGTGATCAAATCTAAAATGATAGTGGCGGATCAGTTTCCTGATAATTGGGCAGCTTTGTAGCTTGTTTTTCTCTTTTGTGCGTGTGTGTGTGTGTGTATGCTTTAGGTTTTTAGCCTCTATGAAATAATTTTGTCACCATTCAAAAAAGAAACGAAAAGAAAGTAAATTCCATAATAGTGTTAAACACTCTAGGAATGCTCCAATCGAAGTCCAACCATACTTCTGAGCATTTAAATCTAGAGAATGTGATAATTAATTATGATTAGATGTACTGGTTAAGTTGCTCGAATGTGGTTAAAATCTGTTTCATATTTCATCTCCGTATCATGAAAGGACATCTGCATTTGTATGTTGGGTTGGCAAAAGTGAATTATTTCTATTGGGAATTTCTAGAGCTGTTTTATCTGTATATCTTTTATCTATTATTTTGTAGGTTTATCAGCAGAAAGGAATGAAAGACAAGGAAAGATACCGGAACGAGATGCTAGAATACAAGAAGTCGTCAACTACTTCCATGCCCCAATAGCTTTTCAACAGAAACATGAGTGGGGTCTCGCATGCTAACACGTGCCAATGTAGCACGTTTGCAAGATCCAAGCCACTCATCAGACGGGCCCTACTGTGTAGACAGTTTTGCTCGAAAGACAGGCTGGTCCAGTCATTTGGTGATCTTGCCCACTAGTTTTCTAAACTAATTTTCTGTTGTACTCACTTAACTACCTCTCGAGCAGAATCGGCTTATTTTTGGGCCAGGGGTTCCACACAGTGGGGCCTGCCTGATGAGGGGCTTAGATCTTACTCACGTGTCATGTTGGCATGTGGGAGACGCGTGGCCCCAGTGGCGGGGCTGTAGCTTCCATGGTTTTGCAGGTTCTTTATACTTTCTGCCTTTTCTCTTTTGATATTTCTGGTTTCCTTTTACTGTACAGAAATCTCTTTACAGTCGATTGTCACAATCCGGCTGTGAGAGATAAAGAGAGAATCACAAGCCAGCTTTGTGTAGAACCTTGTTGAACATTGTCGGTTCGATTTTACCCAACTCTGTGTGCCTCCAGTATCTTTTAATACAAGTGGCAGGTATCAAACCGCTATCTACACAATAACTGGCCCACTGAAGCAAGATGACGTTCAGGAGGAAAACTTCATCTGGTGATGACCGATTTAATTTTCGTAGGTACCTCTGGTTCAGCCTCCTGATGCGGCCTGTGAATCCAGTGCAAAGGAATGCCCAAGAGCTTGCCCAATCACAATCATACCCATTCATCTTCTAATGCTATCGGCCACTTGGGACATAAGCTGTAGTTGATTTTTTTGAGAAACAAGACCTTATCAGCTGTGCATTTTGCAAATGAGGATAATGGTTCTGGGCTTACATTTCTAGCAACTACAAGAAAGATTTCAGATACTCATACATCACACTGAAATTTGCAAAGCATTTCTCAAATCAGATGGCGTTATCAGAAGGTGATGAATGCAATTGTGATTGCCAGGCTGACACGTGTGGGGTTACTAGACCGAATTTGTGATCTTAACAAGGCGGGAATCCAGACCGAATTTGTGATCCTGATTTCTCCAGGTTTTCTGTGGGGTTCTCAAAGGGCTGGGATCAGGTTGGTTCGGGCCTGGATGTTGGACGAGTCGTAGCAGAATAGCAAATTCATATCGGTCTTCATGAGATGGGGTTTTTTCAGTTTGACCCGCACTGACTTCAACGGGCTGTGGTTTGCTACAGTTCTTGTCTTAAAAGATCTTAGGCTGTGTTTGGCTCATGGAATTTCAATCATGTCTCTAAAACGCCGTGACTGGACTTGAGACTCAGCCAAACTTGACTCGACGAGATTTGAGTTGAGTCATCAAGAAACTCGCTTGCCGATGTTGCTCATTCTCTAATTAACGAGACTCGTTGAGTTGACAACTCGACTCGGTAGACCCGAGTCCAGTCACTTGGTTTAATAGGTTAATCAAAGTGAAAAAAATAAGTAGTGAGCCAGCTTGTAACTCACAAAATCTATCCATTTACTAGTTTTGCTATTTTATGTTATTGTTCATAACTATTTTAAATTCAAGCTTGTACAACATCTGATACATCCAAAGTGTTGGAACCTCAGTGAAGAACATGCAATGTAGAAATCAGAACGATGTGATCATCATGTGGGCCACACTATATAAAACAAAGGCCAGCAGCCAATATTCTCCAAAATGTCCACTTGATGAGTGGATGGTTTTGGTTTCTGCAGGCATTTGTTATTCATGATGAAAGCTAACCATTTGAACGGCTTGGATGATGTGCACGTAGCACACATGACACATTGAGATTTATGAGCCATTTGAAATATATTTTATTAAATACTGATGAAGATTATTGGGTGGACCAGACCTGACTGGTTGTCTGGGTCCAGGTTTTCTGCTTTCTTTTTGAACTATTATTTCTACCCCAAGTAGACCTTTTTAAGATTTTGAAAACCATTGCTGGTGAAATCTTCTCTGAGGCTGCTCAGTGTTTGTATGGACGGACGGATGTTGTTGTATGTATCTATTTCATGAACCTATGGATGATTTAGTTAGAGGATGTACTCATGGAATGATGGGTGGATTGGCCATCCACATCCATGTACAGGCACAGCCACTGTACACGTGGCATACATGACACGTGCCCAAACTGTTGGCATTGTGTGGCCCACTGTAGATGGGTCATAACTCATAGCCAAAATGGACGGCTAAGATGAAGATTCTCAATGATCTAAGTTCAAATACGAGAATACATTGATTGGAAGTTGGGAATGGAATATCATCCAATCAATCAGACTAAAGGAGGCATGATCAATTGGACCACGGTTTGGATGGTTTTGATTGCATGCACGTTCGCCGTGTATTCAGTTTCAGTGTGCGTGCGAGTGCAGGTTCATGCTCCGTCAGCCAATCAAATAGCCCACTAAGCGTGGATACGTTAATCTAAACGGTCCATTAGAGGTTTTAGGATTAATTTGATATTGTTCCCATTGATGTGGCCCATACAAGTCTTTCACCAGGATTATATTTTGAATGTACGGTTAAAATGAGAGTTTCCACCTAATAGACGGTGTGGATTTGCATATACAACATGGTGGGCCCCACAGAGCATGGGTGTTTTACGCAGCTGTCTAAAACAGGTGTCGTGGCGATTGTGGTCCCTTCAAAGTAGCTCCCGTTTCCGTAGAAATTCCGGGTTGCGTGGATTTCAGGCTATCTCTTGAGAAAGCAACGTCACTTTATCATATGAAAATGAATGCTGCGGGCGATGTGAGCCAGGAAAGATTGAAGGGGTGGATTGTGTAACACGTGGCAATTTAGAACATGCGTGTGAGATTTCGGCCAATCATTATGTATTTGACCGACCATGATTTTTTCTTGGTCCATATCAGGTCAATCCAACTCTTGACATGTGTGAACGAGAGTGGAAGGTGTGAAAGAAGAGGAGAGCTCTAGTGGTACCGGTACCACCGTAGGGTTTCGGCGGTACTGGGCAGATGTGGGGCCCACGTGATGTATGAAGGAAATCCAATACGTCCATCAGATGCGTGGGCTCATGTTAGCCACAATTGTTGAAAAATGTCAGTCTAATCCAATGCTCAGGTAGGCTACAGCACAGGGAACAAGATGGAAGGGAATCCTACCTTTTATTTGCATTGTGGCCCATCTGAGTTGCAAAACGGCCTGATTTTAGTTCTGACCCTTCATCCAGACTAGATGAAGGGTATGAATGGGTTCGATTTCAGGTAAACTACATGGCGGGTTCCATATTCAAATCAACGGTACTCTTAACTTCTTAGCTGTGGTGTGGTCAGCTGAGTTTTGAATCAGGATGAGTTTTGTGTACCGGGTGTAACTTGACGTCACACATCTGATGGACGGGTTGGATGTCATGAACACATCATGTGGGCCCCTCTTCTGTCTGGTAATACCGTAGCTTACGGTGGTACGGGTACCCTGAGCGTGTACTGTATTCAAAGGGCCTGCCTGGGCCACTGGATGAATGGATTAGTCTGGATTTTGGCACACGGCATGTTCGGATAGAACCCCACATGTTAAATGGCCCGGATCTGTGACAAGTACAAAATTGGACGGATCGGATTGTTTCACGAAATTGATTTCTGAAATTCCGGCTATCTACAGCAAAGAACATCCATCTAACGGTCATGATTCAACATTGACATGGCCTCTTGTACGGAGGAAAATAAGCTGCACGGAAGTTCAGTGAAGGAAACGGATTGGCTACTCCCCCTGACACCAGCCAATGGCTGGTGGTCGGTGCTATGTGGGCCCCACCATGATGTATGTGTTTCATCCATGCCGTCCATCTATTTTTACAGATCATTTTACGATATGAGACCAAAAATGAGGTATATCCCAATCTCAAGTGGATCACATTGCAGGAAACAGTATTGAATGAGCGTCGACCATTAAAAACATTTTGGGGGCCATAAAAGTTTTGGATCAAGCCGATTTTTGTTTTTTCCCTTCATCTGGGCCTGTATGACCTAATCAACAGATTAGATGTCAAATAAACAGTACAGTAGGCCTTAGGAGGATTTTAATGGTGGATATCCAATCGCTATTGTTTTCATGTGGTGTGGTCCACCTGAGACTTATATCCCTCTCATTGTTGGTACCAAGCCCTAAAATGATCTGTAAAAATGGATGAACGGAATGGATGAAACACATACATCATGGTGGGGCCCACAAAGCACCGACCACCAGCCACGGGGCTGCTGTCAGGGGGAGTAGCCAATCCGTTTCCTTCAGTGAACACCTCTCTCCACCGGAACATTTAAACTCGCAGGAATAGGAAAAGGGGACTCGCTCTTCTATCGGTCGGAAGGTAGGTCCCCCATGGAAACGGATTGGCTACTCTCCCTGCCACCAGCCCGGTGGATGGTGGTCGGTGCTGTGTGGGACCCACCATGATGTATCTGTTTCATCCATGCCGTTGATACATTTTTACATATCATTTTAAGTCTTTATAAAAAAATGAGAGGGATATAAATCTCAGGTGGACCACACCAGAGGAAAACAATAGTGATCGGAAATCCACCATTAAAATCCTCATAGGGTCCACTGTACTATTTATTTGACATCCAATCTGTTAATTAGGACATACATACACAGATGAAGGGAAAAAACAAATATCAGCTTGATCCAAAACTTCTATAGCCCCCAAAATTTTTTAATGGTCTACGTTCATTCAAAACTGTTTCGTGTAATGTGGTCCATTTGAGATTGTTATATAACTCATTTTTGGTCTCATATCATAAAATGATTTAGAAAAATATATGAATGGCATGGATGAAGCACATACATCATGTTGGGGTCCACATAGCACCTACCATCAGCCATTGGCTGGTGGCAGGGGGAGTAGCCAATCCGATTCCGTCGCCCATACGGGGCGCGGTTTGGGTGGATTCCCGGATCACGAAGGTGGGTGGATACCTAACTGTGAGGCCCACTGTGATGTATTTTCCTCACATCCACACCGTCCATCCATTTTGAAAGGTGAATTTAGGGAATTATCCCGAAAATTAAGCAGATCCAAATCTTACGTGGACCATACTATAAGAAACAGTTGTGATTGAATATCTACCATTAAAAAAATTCATGGTGCCACCGGGAACGTTTATTTTACATCCAACCTGTTGATAAGGTCACAATGACCTGGATGAAGAGATCACAAATATACCAGATTGAGAAAAAACTTTTGTGGCCCACGAGGAGATTTTAATGGTCTATTACTACTGTTTCTTGTATTATGGTCCACTGGAGATTTGGATCTGGTTCATTTATGGTGTCATCCTATAAAATGAATTTTTAAAACATATGGATGGCGTAGATATAAGAAACATGTATCATAATGGGCCCCGCGTCAGGTATTCCACCCACCTCGATGGATCCGGGGATTGCTGAATTTGCACCCGCCATACTGGTAGGGGTGTACATTGAGTCGAACTGGGTCGAGCTGGCCTCAGCTTGACTCGGCTCGAACACTTGCTGACCTTAGCTCAAACTTGGCTCGGCTCGATCTTCTATCCTGACTGGCTAGCTCGACTCGGTTCGGTCAATAGCTCGGGCCAACTTGGGCCGAGTTTGAGCTAAGATTGAGCCGAGTTCATCGTTAAGGCATTTTCATAAACACCTGAACTGCAACTTTACAATTCCACTGTTTGTAAAACAGAGGCAATAACTTTACTGATGTTTTATCAAACACCTAAGTAACATATAAAAATAAAAATACAAAAAAAAAAAAGAGAAAAAGTGTATTTGTTTAATGTATATACCTTGCTTGCCACTGGCCAAACCTTCCTTGCCACCAGCTACATTTGGTTAAGTCATTTTATCAAATAGTTGGTGAGCAACATCAATGGCAAAGTAATCGAGTCACCAAACTAGTTCGATCCAAATTCCATTTGAGCTGGATTCAATCCGAGTCACGTCAAGTTGGGCCTGCTCAAAAAATCAGCTTAACTCGGCTTGAACTCAACTTCGAACCGGGTCGGATCGAGCTTTTTGAGTCTGAGTCGAGTGAGCTAACCGAGCTAGCTCGGTTCGTGTAAACCCGTACGTACTGGTCACCATCCTATATTGACCAATAAAGGAGCGAGCCTTTAATTTCCTAACGTCGCGTTTACTGCTTTTTATTATTTTTTTATTTTTATTATTAGCGGATTCGGTCAGGTCGGGGCAACACCAGGGTCGGTCATGCGTGACCGTGGGGCTCATCTCGATGTATACTGTATATCCACGCCGTCCATCCGGTTTCAAGGCTCATTCTAGGATTTAGTTCAAAACATTTAGCAGATTGAAATCTCAAGTGGACCACACCACAGGAAAGTGAGAATTGACCATTAAAAACTTTTTATGGACCACGAAATTTTTGGATCCAGATGATATTGTGTCTTTACTTTATCCAGTTCTGTTTGACCTTAACAATAGGTTGGATGGAAAATAAACATTACGGTGGGCCCTAGGAAGTTTTTAATGGTAAGCGTTCAATCACCACTGTTTCCTGTGGTGTGGTCCAAATGAGAGTTAGATCTAATTCAATTTTTGAATTATATACTGAAATGATCTGGAATAACAGATGGACGGTGTGGATATACAAATGTTCATCAATGTGGGCCCCACGGTCACGGTTTTACCGAACTGGGTGTGACCCCTACCTGACCGAATCCTCTCCCTTTTTCTCTTTTGGGATAAGATCGCGTTTCGCGGCTTTTTTTTCTCCCTCCCTCCCTCTCTCTCTCTGCGAGTCGATATCGCCTTCCTCAGCTTCCTTCTCTCGATCTGGACTGGTGCTTATTTGAGATAGTCAGGTTCATTTCTGTAATAAATGTTTTATTTCTTTGAGTCTATATGTGTAATTTCTTTTCTTCGTCATTGATAGTCTGTTGATGTTGAGGTTCATTTCGGTAAATATTTTTTCTTTGAGCTTATATCGTAATTTTTTTTTTTTTATTATTTTTTTTTATAGTCTTGTTGAATTAGTCGAAATTTCTGTTTATTTTAAATTATTTTCTGACATAGATTAGGGTTTTGGTTTCATTTAATTGGATTTCATTCTCTTGGATTAAATCTCTTACAGTCAGACTACTTCGAAAGTCTTCGTCGAAATTCCTGCAATTTTTCTGTCATTTTTGGTACTTTGGTGGTGTTTGGTTCTCGCTGTAGCAGTTGGTACTGGATTTCTGTAAATTTCATTAGATCTTGTTATCTTGGATTGATCCTACCGTCGGATTCGTTGTAGATCTTATGGGTTGATTTTGTTGAAAATTTCTGTAAAATTTTAAATTTATTTTAGGATTTTGGTTAGCATTTTTCCTTTTCCCATCGTTGCAGTCAGGGCTAGGGCACTGTTTGATTCTTCGACGATGTTGTGGTCAGACTCATTGAAATTCCTGTATGTTTTTAATCATTTTTTTGGGGGTATTTTTGTGGTGTTTTGTTCTTGCTGTAGTAGTTGGGCCTGAATTTCTGTAAATTTCATTAGATCTTATTCTCTTGGATTGATCCTACGGTCAGATTCGGCGTACGTCATGTGGTTTGTATGTGTTGACATTTCTATAAAATATTGAATTTATTTTAGGATTTTGGTTGGCGTTTGGTTCTCATCGTTGCAGTTAGTGCTAGGTTTCTGTGAATTTCATTAGATTCCATTATGCTGTATTGATCTTACTGTCAGATTCTTCGACGATGTTGTGGTCATATTCATTGAAATTCCTGTAAAATTTGTGTCTTTTTTTTTTTTCATGGTGAATTGCTCTTACCATAGCAGTTGGAGCTGGATTTTTTTGTAAAGTTTGTTAGATCTTCTTCTCTTGGATTAATCTGGTCATATTCGCTGTAGATCTTGTGGTCTGTGCTTGTTGAAATTTTTGTGGAAGGTTGAATTTATTTTAGGATTTTGAATTTTTTTTTTTCTATTGCTGTTTGGGCTGAATTTCATTAGATTCCATTCTCTTGGATGGATCTTACCGCTGGATTCTTTGAAGATCTTGTGGTCAGCCACGTTGAAATTCTTCTATATTTATAATCAATTTTCATATTTTTGTTGTGTTTTGTTCTCGCTGTAGCAGGTGAGGCTAGATTTCTGTGAATTTGATTAGATCCCATTCTTATAGATTGATCTTAGGGTCAGATTTGTCGAAGATGTTATGGTTAGATTTGTTGAAAATTATCTAAAATTTTAATTTTATTATAGGATTTTTATTTGCATTTTTCTCCTTGTTGCATCTATGGCCAGATTTCTGTAAGTTTCATTAGTTTTCCTGCTCTTGGATGGAACTTACATCCAAAATCCTCGAAATTCCTGGAAAATTTTAAAAATTGAAATTAATTTTTGTAGTTTTGTTGGCATTTGGTTCTTGCTATAGCACTCAGGGCTAGATTTCATTAATTCATTATATTGGATTGTTCGTATGGTCAAATTCTCATGAAAGATCTTACGGTTAGCATTGTTGAATCCTCTGGAAGTTTTGAAACTAATTTTCATGCATCTTTATTTTTATTTTTGTTATTATTATTATTATTATTATTATTATTATTATTATTATTATTATTATTATATTTTTGCATTTTGTTCTGTCCATAGCTATTAGAGGGCTATATTCTTGTAAATTTCTTTTGATTTACTGTCATATTTGCCAAAATGCTTAGGCCGTCTGGTAGATGCCTAAAAATGAGTGCCTGATATTTTAGTTAATAGTAATTATAAATTAGAGATGAAGATCTTTAATACATAATTACTGTGAACTAAAATGAGATGAACTCATTGTGTATTAGAGATCAAGATCACTAATACATAATCACCATTAAATAAAATGAGTTGAACTCACTTTTAGGCATCTACGAATCAAGGCCTTATAGTTAGGTTTTTGAAATCCCTGTAGGGCGTTAAAAACTATTCTGAATTTCGCCGTGATCTTGTTGAAGCTGTAGATTAGATTTGTGTCAGTTTTACTATGTCTCATTCATATGGAAAGTGATTCGGGATTGAATTTTTTTCAGAAAGCTTAAAGGTTATTTGGATGCATGTAAGATTTTCAGTTGTAAGTGACTTCCACCTGAAAGTTACTTTTAGGTGAAAGTCACATGCTGCCTGTTTGGATGTAAATTGTAAATCATTGATAGGGTAAATAATAATAATAATAATAATAATAATAATAATAATAATAATTATTATTATTATTATTATTTAATGTTTAGGTAACTTGTAAGTTAGTTCTAGCTAAAATAGAATGCTGCCTATTTGGATGTAAACTGTAAGTCACAGGTAAATAGTTTTTGTGTTTGGGTAACCTGTAAGCTAGTTATACTTGAGTAGTTGTATATTCACATCAAATAAAGCTTATAATAGGAAATCTGACGCAGGACATGAAAATTAAATATGATATGTGAGGTTTCAGGCTTAAGATTACGTTAGTTCAGAAACAATTACACAAATTTCATATCCCACATAAAAGTCCAAACATTCAATTAAGAGGAATTTATGCGGGTCCAGGCCTACACATGATAGGGCTGGATCAATAAAAATTATGAACCAAACGATACTTGAAGATAAGAAATAATCATCCACATATGCGTAGTAATCAGTCCCTAATCCAAGGGATTTATCAATTTTAAATAAAGGAACCCTAGGGTAAGAAAAGTGGCATAAAATTGGAGATTTGAGTAATTTAGGGTTAGATTTAGGGATTTTGGGTGAAAGCGGAGTGAAAGAGAGTAGAGAGACGAACCAAAGAAGTACCGCACGCATGGACAACAACAATGGCCCAGACGCACATGTGTATGATCTCAGCCGCACGTGTGTGGGGCCCACTATTTAGAAAAAGGCCACCTTGGCCTTGGTCAGACAGGGATGGACTCCAAAACTCCCAAATCTCAGCTCGATCCGATGTACGGTTTGTGCGTGGTGCTCCGTCGAAGTTTCAGCCCTCCTGTAGGGCCAGATTCTGAAATTCTGATGCGGGGAGGAGAATTGCTGCAATAGATGATTGATTCGAAGCGTAGATGATGGGGTGAGATGAGAAGAAGGGATGATAGAAGATTGGTAGTAGAGATGGCGATGAATGGGGGCGAATCGGGATAGATGTGGCTTCGCACTACGGTAGTTAACCCTTCGATGAAGGGAGTGATTCACACCCAATTAGGCTTCACAATTCAGAGAATAGAAAAACACAGAATTTTTATTAATCTTCAATGAATGGAAAAAAGCACAAGGGGTGCCTATTTATAAGAAAATCATATACCCCAAAACTCGCGCCATGTGGCCAATCTATTACTTGGTGATGAAGTAAACCCAAAATAAAACCTAATCAAAGAAATCTGAAGCGTCCATGATGTTCTAAATAACATTAATAAGCAAAACTTAAATATAAAATCAATCTGACTAGTGGGTCACGATCACGAGATTCCATGTGGGCTTTTTTTGATTAACGGGGCCACTCTTTTAAATCAAAACTTCGTCTTCTACCTAGGAGGCCCTCTCTAGACGTCGTCATCGATTCAGATCGACGGTAGGGCTCTCCTTCTTCTGGCGTACGTGCGTAGGGGGGCGGCGTGAGCGCGCGTGATGTCCCCATCAATTCTTCCCGGCTGCGAAGATTTCGTCACTGGCGAAATAAAACTCCTGAACCGCTCCACGATATCAGGATCAAGTCTCTGAAGCTCCTCCTCAGTGAGCCGCGTGCTGTCTGAAGCTGGACGTGACTTCCATTTAACCAAATACTTCTGAAACCCGCCGTCCGACGTTGAAACTATCTGATGGTCCAGGATATCCTCTATTTCTTTTTTGGGTGTATGAATGTTAGGTACGGGAGGTAGAGGCTGAAAAAATGGGTCGGAAAGGATAGGTATGGGAGGTAGAGGCTAGGAAGATGGGTTGGGATGGGTAGGTATGGGAGGTAGAGGTTGGAAAAATGGGTTGAGAAGGGTAGGCATGAGACGTAGAGGCTGAGAAAATGGGTCGGGATAGGTAGGTATGTGAGGTAGAGGTTGGAAAAATGGGTCGGGACGGGTAGGTATGAGACGTAGAGGCTGGAAAATTGGTCGGGAAGAGTAGGTATGGGAGGTAGAGGCTGGGAAGAAAGGTCAGGAAGAGTGGGCATGGGAGGTAGAGGCTGGAAAAATGGGTCGAAAATGGGTCATGCTTTAAGGGATAAATACGGGGAATGAGGACAGGTAGGCGAAGGGCTGGACAAAGTATCAGTGGTCTCCTGAAAAGTAACTAGATCCTCCACGTTGAATGTGGAACTAATTCCCATAGAAAGTGGAAGATTTACCTTATACGCATTGAGACCGTTTCGTTTTATAATTTTGAAAGGTCCAGCACTGCGCTCATGTAACTTACGAACGGCCCCCGGAGGGTACCGCTCGGGTTAGATGCGAACTATTACAAAGTCCCAAATATTGAATTCTTTGAAACGTTTATGGTGGTTTGTAGGAAATTTGTAATGTTCATTACTAGTAGTGATCTCCTGCCTGATTTCTTGATGCCTTGAATGAATGTGATGCGCAAACGACTCTGCAGGCTCTGACACCCTATGAGACAGTGACATAGGGACAAGATCAATATGTTTCCTAGGTTTATTAACAGTAACGACTTCATAAGGACTGAGACCTGTGGACTTATCGACAGAACTATTAAACGCAAACTCGACTGTAGGTATTACGGTGTCCCATGTTCTGGTGTGCTCTATATCCCTCTTAGGGGGAAACTCATCCGGTAGATTATTATGAAAGACATCATGAAACTCATCCACTATCGAAATGACCTTAGTAGATAACTTTACACTAGCCTCTGGTGCACTCTCTCTAGCCACGAGACCGCATACGTTGTACCTCTCAAAATAATGATCTTGATGTTCCTCATGGGGTGGGGGTACGGGTGCACACCCATGACTGATTCCTTGGCCACCTTCATTCATTAATCTATCCTCCTGGCCACTTGCCTGAGATTGACCATCTTTCCTAATGGTGGGGTTTGTCCTGAGGGAGACCTCTATTTGGTCAAGACGTTGATTTATGTATTGTTTCAAGCGCTTACCCCAAGACTCGATCTGCTGGGACAACTTATTTAGTGACTCTAGTAGTTGTTCCATGTTTAGTGTAGGGTGCTAGCCAAAATCATGACCGTACGTGTGGGCGTACAACTTACAACTCCACCTAAGGACTTTCTACGACGACTATATGAGACTAAATGATCCTATAAGACTATATGAGGGAAACTACGCAGTGCTACTAAAATCCAGTAATATAGTTGTCAAAATAAAGGAATAACAGAAAGTTATAACAATGTAAATTGCTAACTTTCTGCTAACAGAAATCTAATCAACTAATATCAGGGACTAGGGACTCCTAAAAGCTACATATGATAAACCGAATGCACGTTGGATTCAAACAAACTAACCCTAACATGTAATGTATTCCCCTCTAAAAACCCTAAGCTTTGATACTAAATTTGATGCAGGACATGAAAATTAAATATGATATGCGAGATTTCAGGCTTAAGATCACGTTAGTTCAGAAACAATTACACAAATTCCATATCCCATATGAAAGTCCAAACATTCAATTAAGGGGAATTTATGTGGGGCCAGGCCTACACATGATAGGGTTGGATCAATAAAAATTATGAACCAAACGATACTTAAAGATAAGAAATAATCATCCACACATGAATAGTAATCAATCCATAATCCAAGGGATTCACCAATTTTAAATCAAGGAACCCTAGGGTAAGAAAATGGGCATAAAATTAGAGATTTGAGTAATTTAGGGTTAGGTTTATAGATTTTAGGTGAAAGCGGAGTGAAAGAGAGGAGAGACGAATCAGAGAAGTACCGCACGCGTGGACAACAACAATGGCCCAGACACACATACGTGTGATCTCGGCCGCACGTGTGTGAGACCCACTATTCAGAAAAAGACCACCTTGGCCTTGATCGGCCAGGGATGAACTTCAAAATCCCCAAATCTCAGCTCGATCCGATGTACGGTTTGTGCGTGATGCTCCGCCGAAGTTTCAGCTCTCCTGTAGGGTTAGATTCTGAAATTTTGCTGTGGGGAGGGGAATTGCTGCAATAGATGATTGATTCGAAGTGTAGATAATGGGGTAAGATGAGAAGAAGGGATGATAGAAGATGGGTAGTAGAGATTGCGATGGATGGAGGCGAATCGGGATAGATGTGGCTTCGCACCACGGTAGTTAACCTTTCGATGAAGGGAGGGCTTCGCACCCAATTAGGCTTCATAACTCAGAGAGTAGGAAAATGCAGAATTTTTATTAATCTTTAATGAATGAAAAAAAGTTACAAGGGGTGCTTATTTATAAGAAAACCATATACTCCAAAACTCGCGCCATGTGCCCAACCTATTACTTGCCGATGAAGTAAACCAAAATAAAAACTAATTAAAAAAATCTGAAGCGTACATGATGTTCTAAATAATATTAATAAGCAAAACTTAAAATATGAAATCAATCTGACTAGTGGGCCACGATCATGAGATCCCATGTGGGCTTTTTTTGACTAATGGGCCTACTCTTTTAAATCAAAACTTCGCCTTCTAGTTAGGAGGCCCTCCTTGAACGTTGTCATCGATCCAGATCGACAGTGGGGTCCTCCTTCCGACGTACGTGCGTAGGGGGCGGCGTGAGTGTGCGTGTGTGTGTGCGCGTGATGTCCCCATCAAAATCACTCTAAAATCTTTAAATCACATAAGAACAATTTCACATAAGATACATTATTGGTTGAGCTCATCTAGGTGAATCTTCGAGCCGATTCTTATGTTAAACCAATCATCAGGTGGGCCACAAAATGGGCCCACAAATTCAACATACCTATAATATGGATCATCTACTTAATATAAGCAATAAGAAAATTAATAATAACAATAAATTCATTGTACGCATGGCTGCAAGGCCCAGGAAGAAGTACAATCACAGTCAAGAGATTTGCTCAGCCCAACGTACCGTACATTTGGGGCTCACAATTTGAGTTTATTGGGCCATGTAATGGACACCGGATAATATAAATATACCATTTGATGATCCTCGTTATCCAATTATTTGCTTTAAATTTGGACCAGTCCACGATGGGCCCACCATGATGGACATTCTGATTAGCGACAATAGGCGGGTGCGACCTTTACCGGTCAAACAAGTACATCATTTATTTATTTTGATTCTTTTACAAGCATTATTATATAATGCATCTCAAAAAAATAAAAATAAAATTCTTGTGGTCTTTAGAGCTTTTATTTGTTATGGATGGGGGACATTTGGAAAATCATCCACTAGGCAGGGGTCACTAGTTCATTCATCAAGTGGGCCACATGTGCAAGAAAAAATAAATGGTTGAAAAAATGATAACCAACGGTCTTCATTTGAGGTACGCACATGCTTGACATGATTAATGGGCCGGGATGATTTTTAGGACAGGCAATAGGCCTCAGCATGATGTATTTGTTGATATCTACTTGTCCATCTGTTTTGCTAGTTCATTTTAAACCATGAACCCAAACATGAGGCAGATCCAAATCTCTAATGGACCACACAACACGAAACAGTGGGGAAAATGATGTCCACCATTGAAACTTTCCTAGAGCCCATCATGATGTTTGTTTTCCATCCAACCCGTTGATAAGGTTACACTCACTTGGATGAAGGTAAAACACAAATATCAGCTTGATTGAAAACTTATGTGGCCCCAAAAAAGTTTTTAATGGTGGGCGTTCAATCCTCACCATTTCCTATGCTGTAGTCCACTTGAGATTTGGATTCGCCTCATGTTTGGGCTCATAACCTAAAATGTGCTAGCGAAACCAATGAATGTAGTGGATATAAGACATATATCATAGTGGGGCCCACAGAGCTTAGGGGTTGCGAATCCCATCTCCCTTTTCTTGACACAACAGTACCTTCGCTCCCCCCTTTTCTCGATGCAAAGGGGGGAGGGGGGTGGAGCATACCTAGGATTGCAACAGGCCGGGAAAGATGGAGAAAGGAGATGCCAACCGGAAATAGGACGATTATGGAGGATAGGTGGTACACTGGCCAAACGAGAGATGTGACTTACAACCACCACCCCCCCCCCCCCCCCCAACCCCAAAAAAAAAAAAAAAAAAAAAAAACTACTAACTTTGTCATTTTTTTTTTTCAATAATCTTTGAATATTTAGTTGTTTTTTTGTTCCTGCAATGGAACCTGGTTAGATTCTTCTAAAAGCTTGTTGTTAGATACATCGAAATTTCTCTAATTTTTAAAAATATAACTTCTTTGGGAGTAATTACGCTAGGGTCCTGATTTTGATTTGAAGTATTTTCTGAAGAGAAAAAAATACAGTATTGGTCTGTGTTCGACTGGAAAGGGCGAAGGAGCCAAATATTGAGGGCCATGAATTATGATCATCCTGTCAGGGTTTTTTTTTTTTTTTTCATGGGCACCCCCCATTAGTGGGGCCTATTGGGACAACAATTTGGATTGTTGAACCATGGTTCCAACATGTACAGAATCTTTCATGTCAACAAACCTGTACTTTTATTTTTCCTTTCTGAAATGTTCATGGACTCATGAGCCAGATGCTGCCTTGAGAAGCTCCCTTTTGTTTTCTGCGTTTGTAGCCCTATCCATCTGTTTCATTGTTCTTGTTTCAATCATCCTCTTACCCATCTGGGTCAGTTATATAACTTGCCAGGTTCATTGTTTTATTGTACTCATGATTTTTTTGAACATTGTTTTCCATCTTGGTATGTGATGTTTATGGGGAGGACTTCTTATTATATCGCTGTTTTCTTGTTTTAGTAAGGAAGCTTCATGGCCAGCAAGCGAATTCAGAAGGAACTTCAGGATCTGCAGAGAGATCCTCCAACGTCTTGCAGTGCAGGACCTGTTGGGGAGGACCTTTTCCACTGGCAGGCAACAATCATGGGCCCTGCCGATAGCCCCTATGCAGGAGGCGTATTCTTTGTCATGATCCATTTCCCTCCTGATTATCCATTCAAGCCTCCCAAAGTCAACTTCCAGACCAAGGTATGATGAATGGCCTTCCTTTTTTCCAGAACTCTGATTTATTAGCATAATTTATGTTGCAACCCCTTCCTTTATCAAATTTGCTTGTCTATTGTTCATCATCATCATCTAAGCCTTATACCAACTAACTGGGTCTGCTACATGAATCCTCTTCGGCTGGGGTTGGGCTGTTTATGTTTAGGTCATCTTGGCTGATCCTATTTGTTTTTTTGTCCTCTTTGTCATTTTAATCTTTTCCTGCTTTTAGCAGGCTTCTAATAAAGTTGCTGTCACTATGCAAAAAAGAAAAGAAAGAAAGAAAAAAAAAAAAAGCATGAACATTGCATTTTCCCAAATGTGGAAGGTTGAAAATTCTTAATTTGCCTTATTTTTGCCATAATTTTTATTCTGTTGGCTTAACTTTGATGCATCTGGTTAAAAAGATGCTAATGGCTTATGTTACCAAGTATGATAAATATCTTTCAAGATTGTCATATGACTCATATAGGCATTTGGTATTTAGCATTTTCTGAAGAAAAAATGGCTAAAACCATCATATCTTTCAACCCATGTAATAAGGAGTTACTCCATTTTCCAAAAACTGCCGCTTAGGCCGTGCATTTATGCACAACTATTATGAAATGCTTTACTATGTTTTCCCTTTCGGTATTATTCAATATATATTTAGGCCGTGCATTTATGCACAACTATTATGAAATGCTTTACTCATATATGCTTTACTATGTTTTCCCTTTCGGTATTATTCAATATATATTACTCAATATATGTTTTCCCTTTCGGTATTATTCAATATATATAACCCAACGAGGTTTGGGCGAATGGTCTTCACTATAGGTTTGCTCCCTATAGGTGAGGGTTCGATTCCCCTCCTTGGCTTTACCCGATACACGTGGTTGTGGGTGATTGTGTGTATCCGTAGGGATTATCTCACTTCAAAAAAGAAGTGGAGACACCTTGTGTCTTCAAATATATATATATATATATATATAGTATACGTCCATCTGTCTAGATGCATTCTCTAATCCTTTATACTTTTTTTCGAAGGTAAAGTTAATTTTATTAAAGAAGCACTGTTGTAACGTAAAAATACTAACAAAATAAAAATCCAATATTCAACCATTCAATGCACAAACCCCATTCAACTAGTCCCATCGCTCTCATCAGTACCCGATCAAGATTTTGGCTTACATTTTGAAAACACCTCCCATTACTCTCTTCCCATACTGCTCAAAGGCCTGTCAACAAACACAACCATCAAATGGCCCTCACTTCCTTTCTTCTCTCCACACCCATGCCAAGCCTGCAGGAAGCTACCAACTGAAATTGGTATATCCCAAAGAAATATTGAATTTGATGAAATGGGGCATTGGGTGAAGAGATGGTTGACTGATGCGACACTTGCGAAATACATCAAACACACATTAGGTAATATCATCCCCTGTTTCTAGAGGTTATCTACAATCAAAACCCTTTCCCTTCTAACTAACCAGCTGAAAGCTGCAATCTACGGGGGAGCGCTGTGGGACCATGCATGTTTTGTATTTTTTGAATTCACCACCCATCCGTGCTAGTGGAGCATGTAGAGGGATCTCACACTAAGAAACGCCCAGATTTGTCTTTGTGCCAGATCATCCGATCCCTTTCCCCACTTACTAGGCAACATAGATGGATGTGGTTTAGTAACGAAGCAAGTTCAAGTTCCTCTTCCTTACAAAGGAATAAGCAACATAAGAGGGACCACACCACACTATCGCTACAAACGGAGAAGTAGCACACTACTGAAATGTTGCAAACTGTGGACAGTCTAGCAATTCTCAGGAACAGAGATTGCAAAGGCACTTCCCCAACTCACATGTCCTCCCAAAAATGAATCTTCTCACCGTCCCCAAGGCAAAAACGGATTTCTTCGGCAAAATTTGACTTTACTGAAATAATTCCTTTCCAAATTGCCAAGGCTCTATAATTGAAGGAATTTGCTAGTGATCGTATCCCTCCATAATGTGCCTTCCTGCGTCCCAAACCTCTATAACCATTTACCCGAAAGTACATTGTTCATCAACCTCAAGCCCCTAATCCCTGCTCCATCATCATAGGACTTGCACACCTCCCCCCAGCTTAACAAATGGAACTTGTTTTTTTTCCTTATGATCCTTTCCATAGAAAATCACACCTCAGCCTATCCAGCCTCACTAGTACTGACTTCGGGCATCAAAATAGCGACATGAAACAGATAGGCAAATTTGACAACATTGCTTTGATACCGCCACTTCCACCTTGATAATTTTCCTTCAAACCTTGTCACCACTATATCCCACAAGTATTTCGCTGGTTTGCCAATGCAAAGAGGCAACCTGTCAACTAATATTTATCAAATAGTGTCTTTGAAAGTCATCATATGACTTTATGGATGTGTAAACCAGTGTTTAAAGTAGCGAATAGCGTGTAGTGTAGAATTCATCCCCCTGAAGTGTGAGGCATAAGCTATATATCGTGCAGCTTACACTATAGTACTAGGATTTTTAATCAATGTTGCACTTGGTTGCACCAATTTCATGATATTTTGCACCAATTAGACCGATTGATACTAAATTTAACAAAATTATGCAACATAAAGTGATTGAAAAGGGCGATGATTAAGTATAAAGGCAGAGAGAGGGAGGGGGGGAGGGAGGGAGGGAGGGAGCATTGAAAAGATTTCTAAATTTTATTGAAAATATTAATTAATTTTAACGTTGTAGTGAAAATAACTTGTAATGTGAGCTACGTAGCATGTGGCGTAGACTGTGTAACATGTAACAGAAATGAATTTAACAATCTCCTTTTATTGAATTTATGTAACAATCATACTCTATCATCAAAATTTGAGCTTGTTGGGCATGTTTGCCATGTTGACAAGGGCTATTTGGTAAAAAAGATCTACTTAATTTGTTTTTTTTTTTTTTTTCCATGTTTTTCTGTCACTTGTAAATTTCTTTATGTATGGTTTTAACTTGCTTCTCTCTATCTAGATCTATTTTCCTATATTGATCTTTGCAAACTAAACATATATATAATGGGATATGATTTTTTTTTTTATTTATTTTTAAACATAGCAAAAGAATGCTATCTAAGAACCAATCCATCTGAATCATAATTGAACAGCAATGTGATTTAAACTGAAGAAAGAAAGAAAGAAAGAAAAAAATAAAAAAAATTCAAAGTAGATCATATGGTGGGTCCATATTCGATCATCATCCGATCATGAACGTACAGTGATCGAGTCATGTATAGCTTTCTTTGGACTATCATCCTGATAATGACAATATGTATAATGTTGTATTGGGAATTTTGCATGGGCTTGTATCTATTGCATGTAACCATATGAATCTATGTTACCTAGTTATTGGTGTTCATTAGCAATTCACAATGTATCTTGTCATTTTTTTTCCCTTCACTTCGTCATTACAATTTTATAATATTTAAACTGTTTTACTATTTTTCTGTTTATTTTATGACTTTGATAAAAGCAGAAATGAATGTATTTTGATTTTGTTGTTGATAACCTGATTTTAACCATGTACCAAGCAAGGGTGTTACTGAGGCAACAGTGTGTGTATAAGCCATAAGCCATCCCATCTACTTGCAGCCATATGTGCCTGCGTACACACAAGCATGAGATCAAAGCCGTCCATCAGGTGGTACCATCATTTGGTTGCTCTAAAAAATAGGCTTGTCCATTCATTAGATGAGCCACAATTTACAAAAGAAATAGAGATGGATAAGACAACTTGGGCAATTTTTTGTAAGCTGGTCTCCTCCCAACCTGATGAGCAGACTGGCCCGATTTCCTAGTGAGGGGATCTATATATGGTGGGATGCACATGATGCATGGCTTCGATCTCATGCTGATGTTCCATGCTGGCACACATGGCGGCGGCACATAGAGTCATACAAACTTATAGGCATAACAGGCCTCTCAAAATAATTATAGTTGAAGATCATTGTGAATTTTTCTTTTTAAAATCTAGAATAACTGCAAGTAGAGATACGATTCTGTCTTTCCTAAGATCAATGAAACGAATCCAGAGAAGGGTAATTGTTAGAAGTTTAGTTGAGCTTTGCTAATCCTGTGTGCGCCGATTACACCCTTATATGCATAACAAACCTCTCAAAATAATTATAGTTGAAGATCATTGTGGAAAAAAGTTTAAAATATTGAATAACTGGAAGTAGAGATACGATTCCATCTTTCCTAAGATTGATGAAACGGATCCAGAGAAGAGTAATTGTTAGAAGTTTAGTTGAGCTTTGCTAATCCTTTGTGCACCTCTTACATGCCACCACCTTGCCCATGTGGAACATCTGAACAGTCCACTGGGTATGCCCCACCAGACCAATGATTGATAACTGGGTTCAAGAATCACCAGTCTACTCTATCTGCAGGGACTTGCACGAAAACAGGATCAATAGACAGTTTTAAAAAATTGCCAACGGTTCCCATTCGTTGTATGTGTTACTCGTCTGATATTTTAGCCAAAGGCCATCTACTATGGTGGGGCTGACCTGATGCGTGGCTTGGATATCCATTCTCATACTGGTTTTGCATGCATCGTGGCATGTACAGTTAGGTACATGTTGGCTTTGCCGAACTCCACAACAGTATATGGTTAAACAATTGACATGTCCATGCAGTATTGAGTTCCATTATCATGTACAAAAGTATCGTAGCCATTGATTAAACTACCCTTCTGTTCTTTCATTTGAGATGATTCTGCATTGAATACACAGGTCTACCACCCAAACATAAATTCCAATGGCAGCATCTGCCTCGATATCCTTAAAGAGCAATGGAGCCCGGCTCTGACCATATCAAAGGTCCTCCTCTCGATCTGTTCCCTCCTCACCGACCCCAACCCGGACGATCCGCTCGTTCCTGAGATCGCTCACATCTACAAAAACCAGACAAGCCGATATGAGGAAACGGCGAGGGCATGGACCCAGAAATATGCCATGAACTGACAGGATTTCCTGAAAGGAAAGAGAAGGAAACCCCGAAAAACTTTACAGAAGAGTGCAGAACAAATGAAAAGCTATACCAATGTGTATAATGTGGTTGGATTTTTGTACAGTACTACTGCTGTTGTGATGGGATGTGGAGCTTTTGTGATATGTATCTATGATAGTAGGTTTTCTTCTCTTGAATTCTTTGAGTATACCCTGTTATTTCATGTGGGGGGCACCGTCTCGTTTCTCCCTACTGAGAAACTATGTTATAACCGTTTGGGAATTTCTTGTACAGCAGTATGTAGGAATAATCCTACTATTTTGAAGGGTTTGTTTAATGCCAGTGGAGTAAAATGGTGGGACGCGGATTAGCTATTGAACCCGACAGTTGCTACTGAAGCGATGTCACCCTGATCCATAGATCAAGAGGTAGGCCGAGTGAAGGATATCTCGTTTCAACACCGAGGTCTTGGTATTAATTCCTAATGGGGCTGACTAGCAGTGAAGTGTGAACTGCCAGTGGGGGTGTACTAACAAACTAACAAAAAAAAAGCAGCTCATCAGGTTCTGTGGGTCCCACCATGATGTATGTGTTGTCTTTATACCATCCATGCATTTGGAGAGATTATTTTAAGGCATGAGCGAAAGAATGACGTGGATTCAAAGTTCAAGTGGACCCCACCACAAAAAAGTTGGGACAGTGCCGCCCACCGTTGAAACCTTCTTAGGGCCCACCATGATGCCAAAGAATGAGGCAGATCCAAAGTTCAAGTGGACCCCACCACAGAAAAGTTGGGACAGTGACACCCACTGTTGAAACCTTCCTAGCATCCACCATGATGTTTATTTGAGATCCAACCTATTTATAAGTTAACACAGACATGAAATAAGGGAAAACACAAATATCAGCTTACAGACATGAAATAAGGGAAAACACAAATATCAGCTTGATCGAAAACTTCTGTGGCCTAAAGAATTTTTTAATGGTAGGCATTCAATCCCCACTGTTTTCTGTGGTGGGGTCCACTTGAGCTTTAGATCTGCCTCGTTCCTTGTCTCGTGCTCTAAACTGATATCTCCAAATGGATGGAAAGTGTGGATGCAACATATACATCGTGGTGGGACCCACGGAGCGTGGTGACGTCACTTCAGTCGCCATACTTGCTACTGTCTAGTCCGCGTCCAAAATGGTGATGTATTCTCAGCTGCTTTTCAGCTAACCGAGCTGTTTCTTGTGGACCCTATGATACCATAGGTCAACATTCCACGTTTGATGTGATGCATCTTGTCGGATGGTTGGGATGATCTGACAGAGGATGTTTGAAGCATGCCCCACCGAAGATGGGGTCTAACAGATGGATGGTCTGTCTCCATCAAATGGATATGGTATGGGCATGACTTCGGTCAGTCCGCAATGTACGCCTCATATCTCCCACCATTTACGGACTATCACCAGCATTTCAGAAATCAGAATTTTCAAAAGGGAAAAACTTTTATACTCTGGCTGAGTGTGATGGATGATACTCAGGCACTTACGAGTTACTGTGGCATACAAGTAATTCAAACTAAACTGTCCAAATTATGGGACACGGATTGCCAGCTACCCTGCTAACTTGGACGCGTATTGCGTACTCACAATGATGTATGTGTTTTATCCACGCCGTTCATCCATTTTGGGTCATTAATTTTAGGTCATGTGCCAAAAAATGAGGTATATTTAGATATAAGGTGGACCACACCACAGGAAAATAGTGGTGACTGAAGGGTCCCCATTGAAAACTTCACAGGGCCCACTGTAATATTTATTTTCCATCCAACCTGTTGATTAGGTGAAAAAGACCTGGATGAAGGGAAAAAGGCAAAAATCAGCTTAATCCAAAACTTGTGGCCCTCAGGAAGTTTTCAATGGTGATCGTTCAATCACCATTGCTTCGTGTAATGTGGTCTACCTGAGATTTTGACCTGCATCACTTTTGGGCTCATACCCTAAACTGTACGGCATGGATAAACGCATACATCATAGTGGGGCCCACACAGGTAGCGATTCGCTACTGACAGCGACAGTAGGCAAACCGCGTCCTGCTAACTCCCTACAGTCGGAAGCTAGGTGGGGTCCACTGCATTATTTGTGAGAAATCCACCCCCCTTCGTTTTGCGCATGGTAGTACATATAACCCAAAAAAAAAAAAAAAAAACGAGGCAGATCAAAACTTAAGTGTACCACAAAATAGGAAAGTGGGGAGGAATATGCGTATCGTTGAAACCTTTTTGGGTTTATATGACATCTAAATCGTTTTTAAAGTCATTCCTACTTGTGGACCGGCAAATGTTTCAACGGTGGGTGTTCAATCCTCACTTTTTCTTCTTGCGTGGCCTAATTGAGTATTCGACGTGCCTCTTTTTTGGACTCATGACATAATATGAGCTGGCAAAATTGATGGACGGAGTGGATTTATCACCAGATTATTCAACTAATATGATTTTTGAACCGTGGCTAATAAAAAGTGAATTGGATTCAACTGCTAATGTGGCGAGATTTGATTGGCCATCTACCATATACCGCTATCAAAGATGTACTCATGTTTAAATAGTAATTCGCTATACAACTTTCAAACATTATTTACTGACGTCATCCAAATCTCAGCACCTCGCGAAGCACTGTACTGAATAGCTACTCGAGCGTGCTTTATGGACCCCCACCGTGATGTACGTGCTTTATTAACGCCGTCTATCCATTTTTGTGTTTTCCCATAATCAACTTGGATGGCAAAAAAACGTTGCAGTGGGCCTTATTGAGTTTTTAATGGTAGGCGTTCAATCGACACTGTTTTCTTATGGTGTGGTCCACTTGAGATTTGAATCTTCCTCATTTTCGGTCTCATACTCTAAAATGACCTTAAAAAATGTATGGACGGCATAGATAAAGCAAATACATCATGGTGGGGCCCACAGATTCCATCCCGCTACTCGCAGCGTAAGTAAGCAATCCGGGTTCAGTGGTTCCGCAGGTCCATTGAATCCGTGTCCCACTTTCAACCATGCTTTCTATGCCCCATCTCTGATAGAGATATGAGTCCCAATCAAATCTTGCCACGTCAGGGCTTCATCAAACGTGGTGTTTCCCGGCGTCACGGAATCCGGTTCCTATCAAAATGGAGTTCCACAATTTAGTCGGTTTACTATGAGTCAATGAATGCCTTCTTTACAGTTCCTGAGCGCCTGTGTATCAAGTCTCACACTCTGGCAGAGTATAAAATAACCTTCCTTTTCGGAAACCTTTTCTGAAAACGGGATGCACGCCTGTGCACGCTCTATCTACACGGATTCCTTGTATATGAAGAGGGAGCGGATTAGGTGTTACCCTTACTGCGGGGCCCACCTTGATGATGTGTTGTATATCCACGCCGTCCATCCGTTTCTCCAGCCCATTTTAAGGGCTCTGAACCATAGATCCAAATCTCAGGTGGACCACACCACAGGAAACAGTTGTATTTAAGTGCCTTACCATTAAAAATTCCAAAGGTCCCATCGTGGATTTTTTGTGATATTTATTTTCAATCCAAGCTGTTGCTAATGTCAATATGATCTAGATGAAGGGGAAATACAAAAATCAGATTGATCCAAATCTTTGGTGGCCCACAAAGCTTTTAATGGTCATTCATTACTGTTTCTAGTATTGTGGTCCACCTGAGATTTGGATCTTCTTAAATTTTGGTAACACGTCCTAAAATGAGATGAAAAACAGATGGACGGTGTAGATATAGAAAAAAAATATAAAGGTGGGCCCCACACGGTAAGGGTGACACCACTAAAGTGTTATCCGGGAAACAGCTAATCCGCTCCCATAAGAAGACGTTTTTGAGCTGTGGTGTTACTCAGGCAACAGCTAATCCTCTCCCATAAGAAGACGTTTTTGAATTGTCCCCAAAATTTCAGTTTTGTCACGCAAATGGGCCTTGTTGCTGCTGAAATTTCAGTTATGCCATTGGCGCGGTATTGACCAAAATACCCTGAGGTGGTCCACCAATCCATTTGGGTGTAATCATACGGTTGAGAGAGAATGGGGAGATTTTGAAGGCATGGTCCATCCTATTGGAGCCCATCAAATCAACGGTCTAGATTGCCGACTCATGGAGGATCCTATTGGGGGCATGGTCCATCCTATTGGGTTTTACATTGTGTATAATGGGGGCCCATCTACTATGATCCTGACCATAGGTCTAGTGCTAACCACTAGATGGACGACCTGATTGAAAACTCCCCCCCATTTTAATATCCTGGCCGCTAATATTGGGCCTCGCTTCAGTTGAATGCGGATTGCTGCTGTATTTCTCTTCTGAACCGTCCATTTTCTGGCCAGGATTCAGGTTCGGGCCCATTTGCACAAACAGGAATCTGGAGACTACGTGGCTTGAAGATCAGAATGGATGGTGCAGATCTGATATTTCTGTTTTCCACAAATCTAATACTTGTTGTTTCACTGTAGGATGGTGCAAATGATCACTGATCGTCAAATGGACGGTTAGGATCACTGATCAACATAAGTAGGCCGCATTGTGAAGACACTCGTCAGGTGGGCCACACATAAGCCGCCGACGGTCGGCATTGAGCTCATACGCGTGAATGGAACGAACGCGGTTTGGCCAGTGACGCTGCCAGTAGCCAGGTGGCTATTAGTCGGTGCTCTGTGGGCCCCACCATGATGTAGATATTTTATCCACGCCGTCCATTCATTTTTCTAGATCATTTTAAGCCTTGATTCAAAAAATGAGGCAGATCTAAATTTCAGGTGGACTACACAACAGAAAACAGTAGGCGACTGAATGTCCACCATTAAAAACCTCCTTGGGCCCACTGTAATGTTTATTTGATATCCATGATTAGATCATACATATACGGATGAATTTAAAAAAAAAAAAAAAAAAACAGATATTAGCTCGATCCATAACTTTTGTCGACTAAAGAAGTTTTTAATGGTGAACGTTCAATCAACACTGTTTCCTGTAATGTGGTCCATCTGAGATTTATATTTACCTCAATTTTTGGGATCATACCATAAAATGATTTAGAAAATGGATGGACGGAATGGATGAAAAACATAAATCATGGTGGACCTAAAAAGCACCGATCAGTAGCCACGGCAGTATCACTAGCCAATCCGCGTCCGAATGGGACAGCTTCAAGCATTACGCCAGGCTATCTCCACGTGTGCCCGCCGTGTCAGTTAGGCAAGCGTGTCAACTCTCGGCGGACTAGTGATGATGAAGAGCTCCTTGGAAAAGAGAAATTCTCCAGTGCTCTCAGAGCATTACTAGTTACAGTGACCCTAGTTGCATCTGCTCACTTGGACAATCCGATCGATCAATCTGAACCGTCTATTAAGATCATAACACATTTCATGTACTAAAATGCAAAAATCAGACTGATTGGATCAACAATCAAGGATGAATGAGCCTTAATTTTTCATAGCCATCCTTTTTCCAAGCCATGGATCGGATGGCTACGATTTCCTAACGAAAGTGGATCTTTAAAATCATATGCACTTCATCCTCTGATCTGGAAAATAGACTGATCAAATTCTTGATTGGGCACATTTTTTTAAAACAATCCTAACCGTCCATATTCAAGTCCATTAATCAAACGGTTAGTATTTGTCAGATTGGCATAATTATTGGCATGATATACCGTTAAATGTGTGTCAGATCTGGTGGACAGTCTAAATTAGTAGATTGTACTGTTTAAGTGTTCCAATACAAGTAGGAGCATTATAACTTAGTTCTTTAAAAGCACTTGAGCATCTCTTAGATTTAAAATGCGAAAGTTTTGGTGCACTGGATATTCAAGGCTTGGGGCCCACCGTTTCAACCGCTTGGATCATTGAAATATAGATCTCATTGGTACTCACTGGTACTGTAGTACCATATATGCCTGTGCAATCTAGACCTTTGATCTATTAGGCCCCAAGATCAACGGTGGATCCCAAAAAAAAAAAAAATTTATTTGAAAAATAGTCCTAACTCTTTGATCCACGGTCCACACATAGAGATTTAAAAAGATATAACAACGGTCCATATTAAATAAAAAAATAATTTAGATGGTTGAAATGCATCTAATGCCCTACAATTTTGATGGTTTGGATGTCTATACAAAGCCCCAGATTTGAGGAGGAAGAGTCACCTTCATTTACAAAACGGTGGTAAACTATCACACAAGTTAATGAGGAAAAATCCAAAGATCTTGAATTGCTGTACGTGTGAGTGTGAAAGGATTTATTAGAGATAAATATAAATTTATGCTTTCTAATTCTATTCTTAGGAAAGTTAGGTAGTCCTCAAGACTACTGAAATAAAATCATAATGCACCAACTGGACCACGTGGATTAGTGTAAGATCCATTTCAGATTGTAGGTCCCACAATGAATATATCATCTACGGCCCTTATTTTCTATAAAGATAATTATATCAATTTAAAAGGTTGACTTGAATATAAACCGTTGAACATTCAATAATCTCATATGTAGAAAGATCCAATGGTTTAGAATTTCTATTATATCTATATTTTTTTTTATGGGCCATTCATGGTTAGATTTGACTTTTAAAGGGTTTCGATCATCCATAAGCATGACCAAATTATTTAGTAGTCCACATACTACAAGATAGGCTTGATTTAGAGATATCACATGTTACATAAAAATTTTAAATAGGTGAGAGGAGTATATCATAACAAAAAATAATAATTTTTAATTCTTTTATATAATAATTTGAGTGGGCCCCACCGTGATGGGACACTGCCTAACAAATCAGTTTATAAGAATCTTAGTCAACCGTCCAAAATGTTGTCTCCAACATTGATAGCCATAGTCTAGCATTTTACGATCACTTAGCTGTGGTTAAATATAAATTGGACGGATGGATGGTGTCATTTGATGGGTGTGATTTTTGGGCGTTGTCCATCCGGTGAGGCCGACAATTGGAACGGTGTTGATTGTCTGCCCATGCAATGAGTGCAGTAGAGCAATTGCACGTGCTTCTCACCCTGTGTTATAGGATGATGTGGGGCGGTACAAGAACCGAGTTAGGTCGGTTAGGTGGCTCGACTTGATTCTTGGTTCGAAGCTGAGTTTGAACTGAGTCGAGCTGATTTTTTTGAGCTTGAAAAAAATTTCGAACCTACTTCAAGCATGCCCGAACTTGACTCAATTCGGATGGAACCCCAGCTTGAATCGAACTTGGATCGAACTAGTTTAGCACATGGTTATTTTGATATTAATGTTCCTCACGAAGTGTTTGATGAAATGACTCAATAAAGTATTGGCTGGTTGGATCCTTACTCTTGCTTGGGTGGTAGACTCTCAGGTCAAGGGTTTAAGTATCCATAGGTGGTGAAATTCCACTAGCGTGAGTGTGTGGGGTGTGTTTAAAAAACAAGACTATTAGCTGGTTGCAAGGAAGGCATGTATATGAAACAAATATATTTTTTTCTTGATTTGATGTTGCATATAAGGTATTTGATGAAGTACCTGTAAATAGCAACAATATACGGTAAGAAATTGAAAGTGTATTTCATGTGTTTGTGAAAATGACACGTAGGTTCAATCTTGGCTTGAATTGCCCAAAAACCGAGCTGGCTAATCAAGGTCGAGGACTGAGTCGAGTCAAGTTCGAGCTGAGGTCAGCTAGTGGCCGAGCAGAGTCGAGTTATGCCAAACACGACCTGGTTTATGTCATGGTGCAAGACAAGAAAGCAAATCCAAATATCAGGTGGACCACACCGCAATAAACATTAGTGATTAAATTCCTACAATTATAAACTACTTGTGGGCCACAAAAGATTAGGATCAAGATGATATTCATTCGTTTCCCTCCATCTATGTCTGTGTGAAATTATAAACACGTTGGATGGCAAATAAACATTACTGTGGACCTAGGAAAATTTTAATAGTGAGGGTTCAATCACTATTGTTCCCTCTATGATTTGAATTTGCTTCATTGTTGGGCACATATATAGTCTAAAAATATCTGGAAAAATTGATGGACGGCGTCGAAATACAACACATAGGTGTGCCTACGGTCACAGGCTCACCGAATCCACTCTCACAAAGCAAAATCTGATTTTCTAACCGTCGATAGCTTTCATAACAGAGTCGCCTGATTAATGAACGGATGGACATGATTTTTGAGCAAGGCAATTCAGATGTTCGGACCCACATTTTGGACGGCTCGGATGGCTTACATTACCCGTCGATATTCTTCATCTGGGTTGCATGTGAAAGATCGTTCCGTGAAATCGAAAAAGGAAACTTATGCGTATGTGACAAGCCACGCATCCAAGTTCCACGTGGCATGCATGCAGGCCAATCCAGACCGTCAATATCGTGGGCCACATAGTGGATGTACTATAGTGCAATAAACGGACTAATCAATGATCTTGACCGTCCGATTTTGTGGTTTTATTTTAAAGCGTCCATATTCAATATCCACCAATCATCCAATCACGACCATTCCATCTATACAAATCCACGTCCATTCTACATCTGCAATGAGCCCCACCTTTTGGACGGTCTAGATTGGAATATATGAATGAACGTATCAGACGCGCAAAATAAGTAATATAAAGTTGAGAAGAAGATGATAGTCAATCTTAACTCGCTTGAGAGAAAATAAAAAGGAAATTTCAGTATAAAGGATTCTATTTTATGACTCTTTTAAATTAGGTTTTTGTAATTACTAAGTTTAAATTTTGAATTTTGAGAGTTGGGTTGTGAATCTTTTTTCTTTATTGCTCTTGTTTTGATGTACAGATGTCTTAGACTGGAAATTTCGTGGAGGTAGTTGGATTTTTTCAAGCTGGGTTTTGTATATTTTCTCAGATTTTGTTCTTTGTTTCCATCTTACAGATTTCCGGAATTCAAAATCTGCTTATTATAATCAGAAATCTTCAAGAACAAGCAATATTCTGATATGGGTTTTCTTGTTTTTCCGATTTCCATTGATATCAAGCTCAAAACGAATTTGAGTTAGTGTTTTCAAACATCGATTAGATATAGCTGTGGGTTTTTGAGTTTTTAAAATCTTTTTTTCGGTTCATGATAGATTAGCTGCTTTCTTTTTTTTTTTTTTTTTTTTTTTCAGTGCTTTTAATTCCTGTTTGATTTATAGATATACGAAGCTTCAAATCTATTCAAGTCGGTTTGTTTGAATGATAGATTTTTATTAGTGATTTTAATCACCGAAAGTGGATTTGATTCAGTTGGGTTTTTGGATTTTGGATTGTTTTCTCACTGAGTGATTGGACGGAGTTTCCTAAAACTACATGGAAGAAGAAAGATATATTTCTATATGTGGAGATTCGATGAGAGTCGGACTTCTATGGTCGAAGATCAAGACCCAGAAGAGCGTTGAATGCTATGGAGAAGATGGCACCTATGATCATATCTTGGAAAGGAGAATTTCACAGAAGTCGAGAAAAGCTTTGAGTAGGCATGGAAGAGTTCGCAGCTCTATTGGAGAAGATGATACACCCACTCACAGTGTAAATCCTCCCCTCATGGAGCTCAAGTCTCACTTCCAGCTCAAGAATCTGACTGTCGATCAAGAACATAATAGGGATGTAAGTGATGGATTTAGGAATAATGTATGTTTGATTTGTGGGAAGAAATTCCCATCGATAAAATCATTATCAGGCCACTTGAGATGCCACCCAGATAGGGGGTGGAGGGGAATTCAACCACCATTGTCGATTGCGAAGTACAGCTTATCATCGACGGTGACAGACTCGGTGGACCGGAAGACGGATGATCAGATCGATTCGGCTACAACGACAGAAAGATCAGCTTCTGATCATGTCCGGTCCATGTCCAGCTGGGCCGTGACGCGAAAAAGAAGCTGGAGGATTGAATCTGTGGTTCACCAATCTGTAGAATGTTTGCAGGATCCAATATCTGATGCTGTGCATAATCTGATGATGCTAGCTCATGCAGATCCTCCTGACTCATCTCCGGCGAAGAAGAATCAAAGAGATGATGAGTTGGAAGCTAAGGACATTGATTTTACACTGAAGAAAGCCAAAATATATGAAGGAGATGATGTTTTGGAAAATGGGTCTGAATCAGAATCTATATACATGGATTCTAGATTGAAAAAGATGGTTGGTGTTGGAGATTTGAAGCAGAAAAGTGAAGAATCACAAGGTGAAAATGTCAATTACAACAAGCTAGAATATCAGATTGATTGTGTGAATGAGAAAATCAGTAAGAAGAAGAAGAAGAGAAAGATGAGAGATTTGAAATCAGTAGCTGATGGTAGACATGTTTGCAGCACTTGCAATAAATCCTTCTCATCTCACCAAGCACTAGGAGGCCACAGATCTAGCCACAAGAAGTTCAAGAACGGTCTCCCAACCGCTGAATCAGATGAATTAACAGTTAAAGATGCAGTTGATCAAGAGGCAAGTTTGAAGTTGTTGATCAAGCACAAATGCAATATCTGCAGCAAGGTGTTTCCAACAGGCCAGGCTCTTGGAGGGCACAAGAGGCGCCACTGGGCTGGCCCAGTTGAAGATCCAACGAGTTCGATCACATCGCTGGAAGATGTTCCGAAAACGCGCCGCCCATTGCTCGATTTCGACCTCAATGAGCTTCCTGATCCTGCTCAGCTGTGTCAAGGTCGGCCTTGAGGTGGAGTATGCATCCTTTTTTCAAAATTCAGTTTCTTAGTAGATAAGAATTTGATAATATTCCACTAATAGTAGTAATTGATGATTATTGAATCTGAAATATTGAGGTTTTGGGTTTTGATCCTATGTTAGATATGTTTAATTCTCAACTAGATACGAAGATTGGGATCTGATACAGGGTAATGAAACAAAATAGCCTTGATTTCTCATGTTCTTTCATTGGTATTTTGACTTTGCTATTAGAAAATGCAATCTGATATGCTGCTCTTCTGATGAATGATCCCAAAAGAGCCAAAGCTCTCTCTCTTTCATTTGTGCTTAGGATATTGTAAAGACGTTCAGTTGGGTCTTATTATATTGTCAAAATCTTTAGTCTTCTTTTCTAGTGAATTGGATGTTAAAATCTTCAGTCTTCCTGTTCTAATGAATTGGAAGTAGGGGTGCACACGGTTCGGTTCGGTCTGGTTTTGGGGTGAAACTAGAACTGAACCGTTCCCAACGAACTAGAACCGGACCGTTTGCACCCTAGAACTGAATTGGAATCGGACAGTAAAAAATCGGTTCGGTTCGGCCGGTTCAGTTCTACGGTTCTAGGTTTTTTATAATCTAGCTCAATTGCATGGTTTGTTTTTATAATCTAGTCTAACTGCATGATTTATTTATTTTTTATTTTTTATTATCCAGCCCAAGCTCCTCTATCGAAAATTTTCACATAGAGTAATCTTGTCATGGTTTGTTTTTATGATCTTTTCAGGTTCTCAAAATGATTTTGCTGCCAATGTCTATTTGTATTGTGATCCATGTGATGAGTGGTCTTGTTTTTTATGTTAAAAAAATAAAATTTTAATATTTATTGAACAAGGGGTCCAGTTCTAGCTTTGGTTCCAGGTTTCGGCTCCACGGTCCGGTTCACGGTTCGATTTGGTTCTACAAAACCCCAAACCGAGAATCGAACCGAACTAACTGGTTCTTTGATTTTTCGAATCGGAACTGGAACCGGTGCACTTTAGAACCGGACCAAACTGTGCAGTCTTGTCAGTTCCCGCTTACTGCAGGTCTTGCAATTTCAGACGGCTTAGATTGAGATTGCTGAATGTTGATGGTTACAATAAAATATGTGAATGCCTATGGATGAAAATAGTCCATTAGAGTACCAAACAAATTATCTAGTCTGAAAGCATAGCTTTGTTGCGAGTATGTCAGCTGGGTTTTTTCATGTGGTTTGCTGATCTAAGAGCTGGTTTTTGTTATGTTATTTCAATGTAAGAACAAGCCATATAGTGGTGGAGGTCCACCAGAAGAAATCGCAATTTGAATAAAACATGATAGTAAGGAAAGTCAAGGACTGTCCACCAATAATCCCCAGCTTTTCTTGAAAGGTTGGCAATTGCTAATGAATAAAGGAAATTTTTTTTTTTTTTTTAAACTAGTGATAGATATCATTAAACTAAACTAAAAAGATGACACGTCATTCAATGCATGTTGAGAGAGGCAAGAGAGAGTTCCCATGTTATGGTAGCAGCTAGAGATAGGTTGCAGGCCACGTGAGAGGGGTGTGATTTGGATATATATACACATAGTTGTGGCCTACATGCAAAAAGATGAGGGGTGAGAGACAAGTTGCATGATACTGGTGAAGACATTCCAATTGAATATGTTGGGAAATACCTTTTAATGTTCTTCTAAAGCTTAAATTTCACTATTATCTTTATACTAATTCTCCATGTAAAATTATTCATAAATACACATTATATACAAGAGATAAAATAAAACATAATACATTTGATAAATGCATCCTTCTTTTTTATATGCCAAATTTCTTCTTTTGTTTTAATTATTCCCATATATCTTCTTCATTTCCATTACAATTTTTAAAAAAATGATAAAATCAGGATAGGGTCATTATAATAAAATTTTCACCATAAAAAATTAGAAAATAACAATTTTCTTTTCTCACCCGATTAAGTGATCTTTGAACTTGAGCCCTTACTATATGTAATGTATCAGAGACTTTGAGATTCGTGTAGCACATGATCACTGATAACATGTAAAACAACTGGTGAACAGATAGGTATCACGAATCAAACCTGAAACACAAAGTGCAAATAACAGCTTCAACCAAAATGCATCAATATCATATCCAAGCAAGGCTGTTAGGAAGGGTGTCTAGAGTAACTAGTCACCAAATTGCTCGCATGACTAAAGACACTACAGCAAAAGTTGAAGCATTTGACTGCACAAAACTAAGTCAAGTCAACACGGATAGTAAAAAACACTTCTGTCATCACGCGTGATTATCAACATGGTAAGCACTAATGGGACAATAATATAATAGTTTAAAAAAAAAAAAAATAAAATAGGAACCATTGTTATCAATGTAGATGGAGGATGTTACAAAAATCTCACCAATAAGACATCCTAACCTTACAATCTTTTGCTTGTGAATAGTTGGTTACGAAGAGAGTTATAAAAGAATCCTTATTTAAGATCTATTTCACAATTGGTGGGCAAGATGTTCACAATAGGCTAGATCAAAGCAGAGCCCAGTACCAATTTTGAGATATCAAGGACATCTTCCACATTGGTTAGAAATAGATATGAAGTATAAAAAATTATTGTAAGTACAATTTTAATATCAAATGTTAGTACGTACTTGGTAAAACAATGAGTTGCATTGAGTTGTAAATGAGTTTATGTTGATCTTTGATCGTGCCATCAATGCTTCAATTGTTTTTCAATTCTTTACATGTTTTTGAAGTTTAAAATGCATAAAATATATGAGATAGAATATGAACTTTATGAAAGAAATTAGGTTAAAACATTTTCAAGTTAAATCTTCTAATCGATAATTGGGCCAAAGAAATCATTTGAATTGGATAAAATTATTTATGATCTGTATCAAAATGCTTGTCCTCATCCAGAAACTGCACACGGTTTCGTTATTCGTTGTTGCCTTTTAAAAATACTGAATTTCTATCCACAACATTCGTATTCTCGGAAATTCATATAAATTAGAATTTTCAATTCTCTACAATGTCTAGGAGATGAAATATTTTCAGGAACAAGCTAAGCATAATGATTTTCATCTCCATTCACAAGTATCTTTGTGCAATGGATCTATCAAAATAATATTCGTCAATACATTTTTTTTCTCACCATATTTGATTAGTTTGGTAATTATTCTTATGGACCAATGAAATACCTATGGTTTGATACATAATCCATTGTCCATCTTCATTGTATAGAGAAATGAACTAGTTCGATGATCAATATTACTTTGTAAAACTATGTGGAATTGAAAGTAAAATTATATGTGGAATTGAAAGGACCATGCAGTGCATCTAAGATGGATATAGAGAAATCTTAATCGAAATTCATACCTGATTAGGATGCCATTGTTGTGTATCGATTGCCACAGTCTTCTGCACCTTATACTTTTAGAGAAGTACCGACATAAGATGAAGAGGCTTCTAAGTGTAGGTTTGGGAATTCAACCCTGCTTTTATATTTGCTCAGATGAAGGAGTTTGTTACCCATCAAAATTCCTACGGGTTACACAGACATAACGGAACATCCCTACACGACTTTAGATCAATCACAGAGTCCCACTTGAGTTCTGGATACGACTTATTTTTGAGTTATCCCATAGCTTAGAAGGACCAACCAAATGCATGGTGTGTATGTTAGACATAGATTACATTGGGGCTCACAAAACTATACATCCGACGAGCTCACATGAGGTGAATTCATAGCAACATTTCTCAAGATCAACTAATTTTATTATCCCCCTCTATTCTTTAAATAATATAAAATATATTATACTATTCACCTCTCTTACTTTGCTAGTGTTATTTATTATTTCTCCAACTTGAAACTAACATTCATAAGCACATATGCATGTTATAAAAACTCAGATATTTAATTTACTATGACCAGTTTTCCACATTTATATGTATTTAGCTGAATTTTTCATTAATGAATTTATGATTAGTGATGGGCTTTCAATTAGAATGAACCTCCGTCTATGACAATTTTGAGTGAAACAAACAAACACAAACACTACATTCTTTATTGACATCAATCAACTCCAATATCTCAATCTAATTCATTTGCATGATTAAAAGCTAACCTCACTTTGCAAGTATCTAACTATTTAAATTGCAAAATTAGAATATGAATCATTTAATCTCAAGCATTTGGATAGTAATATTAATGCAATTTCAACCATAAAACATTGTTGAAAATGCATAAGAAATGATAACATCAAGCCTAAGAATCACAACAAAATTGTGTTATTGGTTTGTTGGTGTGAATTTTTTTATACCAACTAGCATGAATTTTCATGCTTGAATCATGAGGTCCATGAAGTTTACAATGTAGAAGAAGAAAAAAAAGTTCATATTATTAAATCATTTTTAATAATATAAAATAATATTCATAATCATGCATGAAAATAGAGGTTTGCTGGACCCACATGCTCCCTGGTACATACAACGGATGAGCCAATGGTCAGTACGGTCATCTATTCTAGACCATGGATTTAGGGTTCGTTTGGGTTTATGTGGACTCATTCAGTTGAGTCCAGTTGGGTTCGGCAGCATAAACCAACTGGGTGAGTCATGACTCGAGACGGAGCGAGTCACGTTGATACTCCCCCAACCTGGGTGAGTCATGATTCGAGACGGAGCGAGTCGATCTGAGTCGTTAGTCTAAAAACCATGCTTCAAAGCCACGCTAGAAAGAAGTAATGGTTAAGGAAAGTGAAGAAAAGTGATACCACTACATGGTTGTTGTGAAATTTTTGGACCCACTTCATGGACGGTCCAGATTGATACATCACTTGCCACGTGTACTGTAGAGAGGTGGCTCTTCCATCTTCTTGTCCCATCAACTAGACGTGTCACCTCCCTTTGGATTTTGACACGTGTGACTCACACACAAGAGTCAAAAAGGTTCCTCCATTGGGTAGTTGCAACTACCCCTCCCCATTTGCGGTTGCAAACCGTTATCTATTCTTGTAACAACCAACTGCCGTGATGTGAGAGGTCCCTTAATCCGGGATTAGGCAGCGCGTAAAACACCCAGTCTTTGTGGGGGCCACCGTGTATCCACACCGTCCATCAGATGAGAATCCTCATTTTAACCGTACATAAAAAATATTGGCCCAATATAGAATTCACATGGGCCACAACAATGGGAAAATATAAAATTGCTCCTAAAACCTCTTAAATAATGCAGTGTGGCCGGTCTAAGTTTTGGATGAGGCTGATTTTGTCTCTTCACTTCATCACGGTTGGTTACACTTGATCAACGGCTTTGATGAAAGACGGTGATCCCACATACAAGCTTATGGTTAGCATCCCATGTCACTGTTCCCTGAAGTGTGGCCCACCGGAGTTGTAGATCTGGATTATTTTCTTTTTTATGGTTTAGAATTGAGGATATAACAGGATGGACGGAGTGGATTTCACGAATAAGACATGATGGTGTCCACAGAGCTTAGGTGTTTTCAATATATAATTGCATACTTGTGATCTTTATAGGGCGGTGGTTGATGATTACACGCTTGTGATCTTTTTAGGTCTGATGGGGATCCAGTAGCATTAACTTCTGTGGGGCCCACAGTGATATAAGTATTAAATCCATCCCAGCCATCCATTTCGCCAGCTCATTTTAAGGCATGAGTCCAAAGCTAAGTGGACAACATCACAGGAAACAGTGGGCATAAAGACGTCCACCGTTGAAGCCTTCCTAGGGCCCACCGATGATGTTCTATCTAATTCGTTTATAAGTTCACTCCAACCTTGATGAAGGGAAAACACAAATGTCAGATGGATTCAAAATATCTGAGGCCCCTAAAAAGATTTTAATGATAATCATTCAATCTCCATTGCTTTCTATGGTGTGGCCCACTTGAACTTTGGATCTACCCAAAACAGATGCAGTGAATATAACAGATACATCTCTGTGGGTCCCTGGAGTAGAGCCCCGGATGCAGGCAATCTCAGGGTCTATTTGGTACCGAATGCAGGCAATCTTATGACCTATTCGGGGTTCTATGCAAGATTTCTGACGGATTTTGAAATTTACTGCATTGGTGGGTGCCACATTGATGTAGTTTTTTTTTTTTTTTTTTTTTTTTTTTTTATCCACACCGTCCATCCATATGTGCATTTTACACGTGACATTCAAGTTATATACATGTACAAGTGACCCGCCGGTTGTGAATTTGATCAGTTAATTACAATTCCATGGTCCACCATACATAGGTATGGGCTAATGGAGTGTTTTTGGTGAGGAAGAATTTGATCCCGAACATGAGTGTCGGAGGGTGAAAATATCATATATTTCCTGACATACAATTACTGTGCAATAATAATGTTAATCTCATCTAATGCAATTCCATACCATTTATATTAAAAATGTTTTGCAAAATTGTTAGATTGTTTATGTATCAATAATAGATATTCAATACCATAACCTAAAAGCATACCTATTTAGTAAAATATTTTTGATGCCTCAATATCCCCGACATGAATCTTAATCTTATACACCTCACGCTCTTAAGAGAACCTTTAATAGGACTAGGGTTTTCTCTCTTGTGGTGGTGAAGGGACCAAGACATGCATCTATAGGAAAGAGGGCTAGAAGCTTATCCATCACACTTCTATAAGGTCTCCGCACCGTATGTTTCCATATCCGGCTTAATAATTGTGTATAGGGACCACTGTTCAAGCGTCAAGCATCCCTCCCCAAACCTATTTAACTATAGTGAGGCCCACTAAATCGCTCAATCTGAATAATCCAACAGTCAGATTTGAACTGATGATTATATGTGGCCCACCTGATGAAGTTATAATTTAATCCCACATGCCAGACACAGGCCGAACAGGCCCTTAAGGTCAGGCTGTGCACCATAATATGATGGACCATGGAATCCCCATCTTGCAATGTACATGGCCACAATTTGATCACTCCAGATTATCCATCTAGTGGGCCCTGCTTGTATGATCTCTGGCCCAAAAAATCAACGTAACCATCTAAGCAAGAGCTTGAGGATAGGAGACATGCAACAGATGATTTTATCTGTTGATGGGATGGTTAGGATGACCTTTTGAACATGGCAACCCCTAATTGGCCCGCTAGGGGACAGACAAGATCGATGCTGAGACATCATATCTCATATCTTGCTATGATGAGCAAGACTCCATAAATTGTCCTGGATCGTTCAACAAATATCCCTTTTGAGCGGATTCGGTGTACCCAGGCCTCACCACGATGGTGAAGCTTTTACTGTGGAGCCCACCTTGATGTATGTATTCTATATCTACGCCCTCCATCTGTTTTGACCATTCATTGATTGAATGGACTTGCCATCCAGCCTGTTGTTAAGATCACATAAACGTGACTGAAGGGAAATAACAAATATAAGCTTGATCTAAAACTTTTGTGACTATTAATGGTCAATCACCATTCTTTCTTATGTCATTTGGAGGAGCTTTCAATACATCTCGACCTGAGAGAGAATTCTTTCAAGAGCTTCTAATAAATCTCGACTAGAGAGAGAATTCACAATGGATTGCCAATATTTACATAACACCGCTAATATTCACTATGTACTGAGCAGGCCACTGTTAGTATCTGTTGTCCACAATGAATATTAATGAATTGGATCACCAATATTAACATAGCACTGTTGATATTCACTCTGGATCGTTGACAATATTGGTGGTCTGCAGATAATATTGGCTAGGGCTGAAAGTTGGGCAGGTTCAACCCAACCAACTCGTGACCGACCTGATATTGGGTTGGGCTCGGGCATAATGTATTGGGTTTGGTATTGGTCTTGGGCTTGGGCTATACAAACACCAACCCGATAAAACTTGAGTCAGGCTTGACTTCAGGTCTCGGATTGCCTGACCCAACTTGAACGCAATCAATATATAAGTTACTTATAAATAATAATTGAGTGTGGATCATTTGTATTGAAGGCATAAGAAATTCTAGTGTTGTCGGGTCTCATTCGTCCACATTATTTTCGATGACTCAAGCTAACAAGATATGCCAGATTTCTCTCTCCCAAATAGATTGTGTACTACACCACAACTTTTAAAGAAGTAGTTGTCCTATATTTTAGCTTGTTTGTTTAGAAAAAGCAATGAAGTTTTTTTTTTTTTTTTTATAACCACAAATAACTACAAATAGAATTAATAAAATCATAGGTACAAGAAATAAGACGTGTATCGAAATATAATAGACTAATGTAATAACGAAAATATTAGCACGTATTCGCTTGACCAACTTGACCAACCTGACCGAGCTCGCTTGGGTTAGGCTTGGGTTTAGAATTCCCAACCTGAGGTTGGATTGGGTTAGAGTTGAGGTATAGGAACATTGGGTTGGGCATCAACCTGACCCAACTCGCATGTCTTTTGGCCCTAATATTAGTGAATATCAATGATCCGCTGTCAATATCGGAGATCCACAACGATCCTTTGTCAATATACACATGCCTTTGTAAATATGATTATTTTTTAATTTAATACTTTGTCATTCGCATACTAAAGAATTCTTTTACGAGGTAATGGAACTTGACCCTTGCTTGAACTACAACAACATGAAAGTATTCCCGAAGTGCTCGTTTGCATTTCTTAGTGTTGTGAAAGAGGATTTCAACAACTCCCCTACTAAGAGGGAGATGTTTAGAAAAAGTTAATTTGGATATCTTCTTGATTTTGATGAAGTAGAACATGGGTGACATCTACTTTGACTTCCATGACACCATTCTCAGGTTAAGAGATGTAAACTTTGCATTAATCATGGGTTTGAAGTGTTGAATATAATAAATATTGATTCAGAACGACAACAGATCAACACAGAAAAAGAGAAAGAGTAATAGGGATCATTTTTTCAAGGATAAGCATCATATTTTCAAGAACGATTTGCTTAGAGCATTTTAAATTCTACGAGGGACTAACCATCATAGGGATGTCATGAAGCTAGCCATGCTGATGTGGGTAGAGTATTTACTTCTTGAATTTCCCTTGAAGAACACGTGCACAGACAAATATTTAGATTTAGTGAATGATTTTCATACATTTGATAATCATCTATGGGGGAGTGTGGTACGATACATCAAAAGAAAAAATGAATGTTGTAATAAAAAAACACATGATAGACTCCTACAGCTTTCGTGAATGCCAATATACCTTAAGGTAAATGACTTTTCCTTTATGTTTCCATAAACTATTATACTAGTATTATTTGCTACATTTTAATATTTATTGTTTCCCTCATTCAAAAGGTTTGGGGATATGAGATTTTTCCTGCCGTACGACTCAAGTGGGTTTTCCATTAGACAGTTCAATTAGAATTTCTTGAATAATGAATTGGAAGCCGACTATGGTGACAAAATACAAGTGTGTCCAAGATTTTTAAGAATGTGCAGGTAAGTTGAATTATTATCTCAAATTTCGTTTGTTTGTTTCGTATTATCATGATCAATGTTTCTGACATTACATACATGTTGTTAAAGCTTAGGATTAGTGGCGAACTCGTTCCCATGATAGATGAAACAAAAATTGTCATTGTTCAACAAGTTGTAAGGCTTGTTCAGGGGAGTAAACATAGGAGGATAAAGGAGAAGATTGATTTTGTAAGGGAAATACGAAAAGAAGATTTGGAGAAGAGGGGTGTTGAAGGAGATGTGGAGTAAGAAGAAGATGGATGCTGAGATGGATATGGTAGAGGAGAGTAGGACGAATAAGAAGACTGAGGACAAAGAAACACCCTCAAGTGAAATTAAACAGATAGAAGAGGAGAACATGAGAGAGATGGACTATGAGAGTGTAGACACCCCACATGGGGCTGATAAGCTTGATTGAACAGGAACCCTAATCCATACCCTCAACCCTGATCCAAACCCTAATCCATACCCTCAATCCTAATCCATTGTTTCTTATGGTATTAGTCCGCCTGATAATTCGATCTGCTTCATTTTTTGCATAATAGCCTAAAATGATATGGGGAAAAGGATTGACGAGGTGGATACAAAATACACACATCAAGGTGGCCACTATGGTCAGGGCCGCACCATCTTGGGTGAGGCCGAGGTCTCACCAAATCTGCTCATGTGGTGCATCACATTTCAAGTCAAGAGAAGAAAATCGAAAGTGTTGACATGTGGAACTTTTACGGGCCTTATCATGATGTATGTATTAGATCCACACCGTCCATCCATTTTTACCATATTTCCAAGGCTCAAGTAGGCCACACTAAAGAAACAGTAAGTATTGGCCACATAAGGCTTTGATAAAGCTGATATTTGTGTTTTCCATTTCCGTTCATTCAAGTATGTGTGACCTTATGAAGAGGTTAGATGTCAAATAAACCTTGCAGTGGACCTTAGGAAGGTTTCAACAGTAGTCATTTAATCCCTGCTGCTTTATGTGCTTTGGATGTGCCTCATTTTTGGGCTTATCTCTGGAATGATCTGCAAAAATTGTTGTACGATGTGGATCTAAAACATAGATCATTGTGGGGCCTCGAGAAGTTCCACATGCTAAAAGTCGTGGTGTGCAGCCGGCAATCTACTTGGTTGAAAATTCCTGCGTATCTTGTTAGCCGGAGTCATCGGCGATGACATGAAACAACGAGAAGCCACAACACTAAATTTTCTTGTGCCTTCAACACAAACGATCCACACTCATTATAATTTTATTATACTTTAGTTGTGGTCCACCAGAGATTTAGATCTACTTAATCTTTGGGATAATATCATTAAATGACATGAAAACCGGATGGGCGATATGGATATGAAACACAATTATCAAGGTGGGCCCGCCAAAGGCTACACCAAATTTGCTTGGTTCTGCTTAATTTTTTTTTTAGGAAATCCACATCCAACTGTCCATCGATGAAGTTCTTTATGATAAATAACTACATATATAATTAATAAAATAATAGGTATAAAAAATAAGATGTACACTGAAATATAATAACAAAAATATTAACATATATCCACCCGACCCAGCAGCTTGGGTTGAGAATTCTCAACCCGAGGTTGGTTGGGGTTAGGATTGAGGTATAGTAACCTCGGTTTGGACTAGGGTTGAGCACCAACCCGACCCGACCCAACCTGCTCAACTTTCAGCCCTAGTTTAAAGAAAAGGAACGTGGTTAGTATCCTCTCCCCTGGTGGCCTGCAAATAGACGGCTAAGAACAACGCACGAAGACAATCCACAGATGATGAGAGAATTAGGCCAAAGATCAGATGTCAACGAATCAGGGGCCCAATCTCCCATTAATCGAAACACCCTAGAGACTGCTGCCGGGATTGAACTACTATTCCTAAAGCAGAGGTCATTCCTTTCCCCGAATAATCCAAAAAAAACAGCTAACAAGTCAACATCAGACGATCCAAAGGCATCTAACCAGTGGGCCTTGAAAAAAAAAAAAAAAAAAGTGGAACACAACTGGTAAAGTGTCCCCATTTAGAGCATAAGAACAAAGAAAATTTAGGCCATGTTTGAATTGAGGAAAAATGAAGGAAATTAACAAAAGCACTAGTTTTCCTTTGACTTGATATTTGTTCACTATTTTTTAAAAAAAGAAGGAAATTGATTTCCTTTTCTCATTAAGAGAGTAGTACTTTTTTTCCTCTGTCTCTCTTTGAAGTCAATTGGTAGAAAGAAATTTCCCTCTTATGAGAGGATTTAAATAGTAAAATTAGAGACAAAAGAGCTCTCCCTTTGGAAATTCCAGCCTAAATACTAGAAATGAAAAGGGTTAAGCACTTTATAGTTCATCTAGCAAAACAAAGAAGTGCAAGGTATTTTCTTTCCACCATATGTTTATTTTGACTTTAACACTTGCTTATGTCATTAGCTATGTTCTATTCATCCTGGTTGTGCTTTCACCCAATCAATCAACTATGTTCTACTAGGTCTGGATCAATACACCACCCCTACCACATGTGTAATGGAGAGATCGTTCTATCATATCCCAATTCCAAGGGCTCCACCATTTCATCTCCTAGGGAATAGAGGTCTGTTTGGCAGACACCAAAAAATGAGTTGATCTCATTTTAAGTTGTCATAATTATGTATTAGAGATTATAGTTCTTTCTGATAAGGGTTGAAAAACAATTTTGATAACCAACAATCCTAACCTCTAATACGTAATAATGATTTACTAAAATGAGATAAATTTATTTTTAGGCATCTGCCAAACCGGCCCTTAAATGAATGCAACACAATCACTCAGGGCAGTAATAGATTCAAGGATTGGATTCTAATAGAACTGGTATGGAAAGATGGGAACCCTTACCTTCAACATTCTACAACTACGAAAATACAATTAAAAAAAGAAAAAAGAAAAAAAAGATGGGTTTCTTCTTCTTTTCCTAATCAGCTTAGGTGGGTACATACTCAGTAGAATTTGGCAATAGCTGCATGAGAAACAACCCAAAAACTATACACAGCATCACCAACTGTATAAAAAGGCACAAGCTATACTTACAGACATTGTTCTTCGTCTTCAAAACCTCTTTAGTTCCTAACAGCTCCTTGTAAGAAGCCTCCAACTCCTCTGCCTGCCCCTTCAGCATGCTAGCCTTGTTTTCGGCTTCTCTCAGCTTGAGAAGCATTTTCTCTTGTTCCTTGGCCAGGGATTGGGATAGAGAGATTTGGTCCTCCGCCGTGACTTTCAGCTTCTGGGTTGTCCTCGTCATCATCAGATACTCGACTTCAGCCTCTATCCTTTTCTTGAACAGATCCTCAAGTTCAACCTCTTGCTCTTGAAGAAGATTGCTATCCGTTTTGTGTCCTGGCAACTGGGTTTTGTTTCGAACCGACTCAAGCATGAGCACTTCCAATTCCTTGACCTTGAGAGCTGCTGACATCTCTTCCAATTTGTGCTGGAGAAGATTCGCGTTCTGGGTCAGTTTACTTGCTTGGAATTCAAATGGCGGTGAATCACTCTCCTCCATCTCTTCGAAAAGCACATGGTGAGACAGGCCAACTGCATGGCTGGAGCCATTGTTCAGTGAAATGGATCCCTTCCCAATCTCCCCGAATTCTTTAATTTCTGCAAAAGGACACAACTTGATCGTTAGACGATATGAAAACAGAGGAATTACATGATTCTTGACTAATGTGCACAAAATACTTGGGTTATCAGTTGGTACAAGTGGGGTCCATGGTTGGTGATCCACACCATTGGTCTGTTGGGCCACTCACAGATGGAAGATGCCCCAAAAATAATCATGATATAATATTGCCATGCTTTCAACGTCATGAAATAGATGGTTAAGAACAGTGGTAGACACTCAACAAAAAAAGGTCCGAAATTGGTGGATATAGAATCTTTCAATCTATTAGATTTTTGGTGAAGGGTCCATCCAGAGCATCAGACCAATTATCTATCTCAGAACCATGCAACCCACTTGTACAAACAGAAAACCCGAGTATGATGTGAGCATTCTCATGTCAAGGATCCAATAACTTGTGTTTGAACTACAAGACTCAGATGCCGTTACATCTAGCGATTCTTACAAGAGAAACTACGGCTTAATCATCATCAAGCTGTTGCATTGGTGTGTAGAAAGTTGTCCATGAACAACTTCCTGAGAAACAAACATCACTAGTTACATGTTGGCTTGAGGGGAGCTCTTGCCTTTTAGTTGTCATGGCCTCAACTGTGGCAATGAGCTCAGGTTTAGACCCCAATCTTGCCTAGAAAAGAAAAGAAAAGAAAAGGTGACACATTTATTTCAACTGGTTTCATGGTTGCTGTGTCTTACAGTATCAGTTTCGAGAGAGTTATAAGTGAAAAGAAAAAGAACAAAAAAAGAAAAGAAAAAAATTGAAATTCCACATCTAGTTCTTAAGATCGCATTTGGAATTTGGATGCATCTGGATTGCAAGTGAATTCATTTTGTTGGCAGCATTAGCCTGCCATTTGAGTGATTGTGCACATGGAGCAGTGTGGACATAGCCAATTACATTGGCTTCATTTTTTTCTGCCAATTCCAGCTCAAATTGTGTTCATATGTTTTGGGTAAGGATGCAACTCAGGTGCGTTGGGTCGGGTTGAGGGTCAACCCAAGCCCAACCCTACCTCAAGAGGACCCAATGTGCTCCAACTTGAAGTGCTCTACACTCAACCCGACCCAACACACCTGAGTTGCATGATTTTTCCATCGCCAACCCCAGCAAAACCAAGCCCAACCCTACCTCAAGAGGACCCAATGTATTAGCTAAAGGAATTGGCCACTCGGCTCTTAGTATCAGGAATTCCTTTCCGTTATCATGATTTTTCAGTAGAACTTTTTTGTTGCTTGGTCCCAAAAAAAAAAAAAAAAGCGACTGCAATACAAGTATGCTCCCAAAATATACAATGCAATACCAATTTACACATTAACATGATAAAGGATGAAATAATTTATCAGAAGAGCCAAATCAGCAGAGAAAAAGCATTGCTGGTGAATAAAAAGTACCTTTTTCAAGTGCTTCCTGCACAGTCTGGAGCAAAATGATAGACTCGATCAAAGGATCCTGATCCACATGCAGCCTGCCGTTCTCGCTTTCTTGTTTCTTCTCCTCTCCCGACACATCAGCTGCCATATCTTCTCTTGAAACGACCTCAACTTCTTCCCCATTTTCCTTGTAATAATCCACTTGAACTTCCTCGCTAGACTGTGGCTCACTCACCTGCACTTCATCGCTGTTCTCTCCACTGTAATTCAACGACCTCTCTCTCTGCCTTCCATCGCCAACCCCAGCAAAACCACCCACCAGCATAAAGGCTGCACTGGAGCTTCTCAAGTCAGATTCGACACTAGAGTATGAGTTCTCCTTTTCAGCTCTAACCCTTTCTCCTCTAAGCTTCTTGCTGGTTTCGACCTTTCCTTTTCCTTGTTGGGCCCTATGAGCGGCACCACCTGAACCCCTCCCACTCGGATTCTTCACCTTGCTTCTCTCCTTAGTAGATCCAATTGCTGTTGGCAGTTCCAGCTTTAGTTTTGGAGCACTACCTGCTGTCGACTTGCTACTCCGATCCTCGCTGTTCTCGGAATCCGTCCCGATGGGGAAAGTGCTCCCAAATGCCAACCTAGACTCTGAATCCAAGCCACCAATCGGCAAAGCGGAGAAAACCATATTTTTCATTGCTGAATTCACAGATGAAACTGAACCCGCACCCTCGCTCTTCTGTTTGTGATCGACGGATGAATCTCGGGCTTTTGCAGGATCAGTATTAGACAGCACACGCTTCAGAATTCGACTAGGATCTCCCCCACTGCTTCCATCCTTACCAGGATCTCTCCTTATCCTCCTCCATTTCTTCAATCCATAACCTTTCAACACTGGCGTCCCACTGGAGCCTCCTGAGAGGGACCCAATTGCTATTGAAGGAGTTTCTACTGCTTTCTCAATTTCAACACCTTTATCATTTGTTTTGGTCGGGGTTTCGACTCTATGCTGTCCACCACCACCACCTGAGACCCCAATCTCATCAATAGGAGACCCACTACTCTCTAGCTTAATTTCATCAAAACACGCAGTCCTTTCTGCAGTTTCTGACCCTTTTTCCGAAGGAGACCCAATTCCCTTCAACGTTAAACCAACCACTTTCTCACGTTCAGTTCCATCCCCATTCATTTCTAGAGACTTGTCAATTTTCAAAATCTCATCGACATGGGACCCATTATTCTCAACCTTAATTTCATCACAATGCAATGGTTTCTCTAAAGTTCCGACCTTTCCATGTTTGAGTGAACCTAAATCCCCAATTTCACCAATGGACGGAGACCCATTAGTTCCAATCTCAGTTTCACCAGGATCTGTCGATTTCTCTAGAGCTTCAATCTTTATACCCTGATCGACCGAGCCCAAATCCCCGATTTCACTAACAGAAGAACACCCATTAATCCCAATCTCGATTTCGCTGCCGTCCACGGATTTCTCTAAATTCTCGATCTTCACGGATTGTTTGACAGAACCCAAATCCCCAATTTCATTAACAGAAGAAGACCCATCAATTCCAAGCTCAATTTCATCAAAACTGGCCTCTTTTCCAAGATTTTCTTCCACATCAGACCCAGATCTCAAAGACCCATCTCCCAAATCCATTCCTAAATCTAGCAGAAACTGCTAACAGGAGCAGAATATCCGGGAATCAAGATACCCCTTTTGCTGAATTCGGATGGAAATGAGAACTCAGATGAAATTGGATTGGAATTCGAATAAAATTCACCTCTCCTAGGCATGATATTGCATGGATTTAAGATCTAAAAACATGGAAACACATCAAAACGAGGAAATTTACCTGAAATTTCATGAAATAGGATGAATTCAGAGAAAGATCAGCCCTATTTCCGGGATCAAGGCTTCTGATTTTGGGGGAAGAGCGCAGGAAGTGGCGAGCTGGAAAACCCTAGGAATCCGCTGGAATTGCAGCTTTAAAGCCAGGAAAAGAAATCACAGAAACGTAAAATGTCTGATGCGATTCGCGCGAGGATAAACTGAAGAGGCGATTCAGCGGCATGATCGGTGAATGCCACGTGTGAGGGATCAGAGCCACTCGATAGTCGAGATTCAATTGTCAGTAGGACATGTCATCTCAATGGACACGTGTAAGTTTAATAAAACATAGTAATCAGCAACTTGAGGCCGACCTGACACCTTTACACCCCCAACCAATGGTCCAGATCTCATGTGGACGGAATCAATTGACAACACTACTACTAAGGAAAGCATCTTAAAGTCTCTTCGCGCGAATCGGCTCGAATCTCATATGTCGTAGGAGAACACGTGGGAAGATGCCGTTGGTTAGAAGGACGTAAGGCCCACACACGTGGCTATGTTCGCGAGCATGAGGTCGGCATTATTGAGAGGAGTTGCGAACTGCCCTGCTTATCTCAGACAATAACGGGACTGCCACGGATTTACGAGATGCATTGTGGCGGCCGCGGATCAAGTCAGGTGGAGACCGGGCCGGATTCGGTCAGGTCGCGACCGTGGGCCTACCTCGATGTACGTGTTGTATATCCACGCCGTTCATCCGTTTTTTAAGATCATTTTAGATCATGGTCCCAAAAATGAAGCTCAAATGGCCTACAACACAGGAAACAATGATCATTGAATGCCCACCATTAAAAAATCCTACGGCCCGCATAATGTTTATTTTCCATCCAACCTGTTGATAAGGTCACACAGATCTGGATGAAGGTAAAATACAAATATCATCTTGATCCAAAAATTTGTGGGCCACAGTTTTTAATGGTCAATCACCACTCTTTCCTGTGGTGTGGTCATCTTATGGTTTGGATTTACCTAATTGTTTGGGCCATGTCATACAATGATCTAGCAGAACGGATGGACGGCGTGGATATACACCACATGCATGTAGGTGGGCCCCACGATCACGACCTGACTGAACTCGGTTAGGTCCCGTCCAAACTGGCTCGGCGCCGTTTAGGGGTGCTAGTCGAGGATCTGGATTTTGACATAGTTAGGTGCACCGTGCACCGTAAGGTAGGTGGCAGGTTTCCACCATTGAATTGCATCGTTGCATGATCTGAACCGTTCATATTCTCATCACTGCCATATAGAAGCTCCATTCTTATAACAATGCTTCATCTATCATTCTGACCAATGAATCTTGAATTGAATATGAACTGAACATTCATCTTCATACCGTATCACCTTTTCAACACTCGGTGATATTGAGCGGTGTGGAGCCCACCATGATGTATGTGTTTTATCCACACCGATACATTTATTTTTTCAACTCATTTAGAGCATGAGCCCAAAATCAAAGCTAATCAAATTCTCAAACGGGCTACACCACAGGAAATAGTGGTGATTGAACGCCCACCACCTATGAGGGGCACGAAAGTTTTGGATTAATCTGATCCTTTCCTTTTACCTTCATCCAGGCCTGTGTGAAGGTTTCAACCGTGGATCCCACTGTTTACTGTGGTTTGGTCCACTTGAGTTTGGGATCAGCTTATTTTTGGGCTGAAGCCCTAAAATGAGCAGAAAATACATACATCACTGTGGGCCCCACGGCATCCAACACCACCTATCCAGGAGTTATTGGGCTCAGCACCCAATCCAGAGCATGAACGGTTCAGATCATAATTTAAGATGCCCGGGGTGAAATCCTGCAACCGTACCATATAGTGGTACTGTGGAACCGAACCATATCAAAACCGAGAAAATTATCACTGTAGACGCCACCTTTTTTCCGGCTTCTTTTCTTGATTGTTCAAAACTTAGTTTTCCAACTTAGACCTTTTATATGCGGATAGAGCATTTGAGGGCGAAAATATGTAAAAAATGCTTTGTCCGTACGTAAAAGTAGGGCAGTTCACGAGTCAAGCTAACTCGAAAAGCTCGCTCGACTTGGCTCGAGTCAGCTCGGATTGACTCGGCTTGAATGGCCGATTCGAGCCAAGCTAAGTTAATTATTTGAAGCTCGAGTTGAGTTCAAGTCAAGTTCGACCAGGTGATATTTCAACTCGACTCGACTTGAAGCTTGAATTCAAGCTCGACTCGAAGCTCGATTATATAATATATATATAATATATATATATATATATATATATATATATATATATATATATAAGTTTTAAGTTTAAACTTAAAAATAAAAAGATAAAAAATAAACCCTAAAGTCTCTATCCGACCACATGCACCCCCTTCCATTTCTCTTTCTTCTCTTTCTCTGCCCACTGCTAGCCGCACGCCCGCCCTGACCACCACCACCAATTTTCATTTCAGCTCCACAATAGTATGATTTCAATCTCTTGATATCTACTTCTTAGGCGAGAAACCCAAGAAATTCAAGATGGGTTCTTCTCAGATTTGTTAGAGCTTCAAGGAAATCTAATGATTTGATTGGCTAGAGCTCTTACTTGGATTTCTGATATGTGTTCTGCTCTGTTTCTTTTCTAGTACTTGGATTTCTGCTGGTGGAAGAAGATCAAGAACAGATCGGTTCTTACAGGTTTCCTCATCCGATTTGAAGCTTTGTTTGGTTTTTTCATCGAGTTTTGCTTTGATTCTCTTAAGATTTTTGAAATTTTCATTAATGGAGGAGAATCAAGAACAGAATCCATTACTCTCTCACCCAACTAGCTCGACTCGAACCACATGCTCGACTCGAACTCGACTCGACAGCTTTGACAAACAAGCCAAGCTTCAATGTTGAGCTCGAGCTCGAACTCGAGTACATCATGGACAAGCCAAGCCAAGCTTGGCCCACCTCGACTCGACTCGTCTCGATACCCACCTCTACGTAAAAGGTCTAAGATGGGGAGATAAGTTTTGGACGGCTCCAAAAAGAATCTAGATAAAAGGTGGCATATACGGTGGTAATTTTCTCACCGGCTGACAAATAGTTAGAGCTGGGCATCGGTCTTGTTCGGGTCGGATTAGGTATGATCCGATCCTATCCGAAATACTACTTGTTAGATCCGAACTCGAACCGATCCGAGACCGGATTTGGGCCACCTGATCCGGACCCGATCCGATGCCTGTTAACCATACCCGAACCGAGTTTGACTCGGGCTGAAAAACCGAGTCGGATCGGATTAGATATGATTCGAACAATATAGATTTAATTAAACTATTTCATATGGTATGGTCTAAATTAACCTTTAATATACCTTTTTTTTGGTGCTCAATGCTTAATATCATATTTTAAAATGGATAAACGGTTTAGATGAAATATATACATCAAGGTGGGCCCCACATGGTTCTGAGAGAATTTTTTATCTACATGTACAAGATTTTATTTAACCTTTAAAGTTACTTCCAGTTCACGAAACCAATTACTTGCTTTTCACGCAATCACTCCTGCGCAGGTGAATTCAAACAGTCTATCCACGTTAGCCACTTATGTGGATCTAATCATGGAGTAGGTGTTATATCCAAACCGTTCATCCATTTGGCAAGCTCTTATTAAGGCTTGGGACGAAAAATAAGACAGATCTAACTATCAAGTAGACCACGCTAATAGTTTAACAGTGAAAATCATTTTTTGATGTTATTTGTGGGGTGGTCCAGATGATCTTTTGATATTATTCATTTTTAGAATAATGCTCTATAATGATCTAAAAATATATATGAACGGTGTAGATATAATAAATACATCACTGTGGAGCCCATATAACTTTGATCTCCTTTGAACCGTATGTACATCGCGGAGCTGGAGGAGCGCCAGTACAGTTGTTGTGCTGTACTGGGAACGGACTGGCTACACCCTTGCCAGTTGCCACCCGTCGTCAGTGATCTGTGGGCCCTACCATGATGTATGTGTTTCATCCATACCCTCCATCTATTTTAATGGATCATTTTATGTTATTATAAAAAAAAAAATGAGTTATATTGAAATCTCAAGTAGACCACATTATAGGAAACATTATTGAATGAACGTTGACCATTAAAAACGTTTTGGTGGCTATAAAAGTTTTTGATCAAGCTGATATTTATTGTTTGCTCGGCTTATGACCTAATCAACAGATTAGATTTCAAATAAATAGTACAGTGGGCCTTAGGAGGATTATAATGGTGGATATCCAATCATTATTGTTTTTCTTTGGTGTGATCCACCTGAGATTTATATCACTATCAATTTTTTTTATATAAAGGCCTAAAATGATTTATAAAATGGATGAACGGAATGGATGAAAAGCATACATCATGGTGGGCACAGAGCACCAATCATCAGCCACGAGGGAGTAGCCAATCCTTCGACCGGTTTGGCGGTACCTATCTTCTCCTTCTTCCTTTCTTTTCTTTTCTTTTCTTCTTTTTTTTTTTTTTTAAATTTTTTTTAAAGGTTAGCGTGTGAGTACGCACCCATGTCAGTGCACACACTCCATGTTAGCCACCCCCACTAGGGTTCGAGACCAAGACCTCAAGTGTTGAAAGTAGGAATCTCTACTCAGTCTGCCATTTGAGTTATGGACATGGGTGTTGCTGCCTTGCCGGTACCTATCTATCCATCTTCCAAGTTCTCTTCTTAGAGCTGAAAAGAGGTGCTTACAGCAGCTTGGGAGAGAGGATCAGAGAGAGCTTTTATAGGAATTCGTGCCATTAATGAGAATTCAAAGTTGGGTTTTGTACCTGACGTGGGGCCATTGCTGATGAATCTCTCTGTGTGTGGGAGAGAGATGAGTTGGGTGGTTTTTTTTTTTTTTTTTTTTTACTAGTTACTACACTGGTGCGGTCCGAATCGAATCGGATCGGATCCAAACTGATCGGATTTCGGTTTGGTTAGGTCGGATTTACTATGTACCCGAAACCGATTCGATTAGCGTTCGGATCTGACTGATCCTACCCGAACCTGACCGATACAGGCCATCGGTTCTGATTGAATCGGGGCGGATCAGAGCGGATCGGGTTGGATCCACCGGATCGGGTCCATTTTGCCTACCTCTACAAATAGTGCTGGATATTGTACCAAAATTACGGTACACACGCGGTGGAAATCTCAACCCTGAACCGTCCAAATACTGGATTCGAGGTTACATGTATCATTTACCAGAAATTATACTGGACGTATAATCTCAACCTTCCGATCAGGATAACTCTAACTGACAGTGATATCTAGATGGTCCAAAATGAATTCTTTTTAATTAGACATTAGTGTAATTTGGACGCGGATTTCCTTGCAAAAGCCTTTCGCAGGAAGTTCCTGCGCAAGGATGTGGCTGGGTGGGACCTACTGCAACGTATGTGAGAAATCCATTCCGTACATCCGTTTTGAGAGCTCAATTTAAAACGTGTGATCGAAAATTAGTTGGATAAGATACTCAAGTGGTTCACACGAGAGGGAAAATTGGGAAAGAAATTCCTACCGTTGAGACCTTCTTAGGATCCACCTTGATGTTTATATGCTATCCAAACCGTTTATAATGTCATTCCTAATGCGATGAAGAGAAAACACAAAAAATATAGCCTCATACAAAAGTTTTATGGCCATGAGAATGCGTCAACGGTTCTTACTGAATGTTCACTGCTTCCTCTCGTATGTCCCATTCGACATTTGGATACACATAATTTTCGGCTTTAATCGTAAATTGAGCTCTAAATTAGGATGGACGGGGTGGATTTCTAAAAAACATTGATGTGGGCCCCATCCGGCATCCTTGCGAAGGAACTTCCTGCGAAAGGCTTTCGCAGGAAATCCGCGTCCGTGTAATTTGATGAGGTCATAAGGGATATCCCTGATGACCTGATTCGCTGGGACCCAATGTGATGTATTTTTCTATCCACACCGTCCATTCGTTTTTCTAGTTCATTTTAGATCATGAGCCCAAAAATGAGGTAGATCTGAAGTTCAAGTGGACCTCACCACAGGAAACAGTGGGGATAGTGATGGCCACCGTTGAAACGTTCCCAGGGCATTCTATAATATTTATTTGCCATCTAACCTGTTTATAAGATCAGGAAAATCTGGATGAAGGGAAAACAAAAATATCAGCTTGATCCACAACTTCCGTGGCCCCAAGAAGTTTTCAACGGTAGATACTCATTACCCTCTGTTTATTGTGGTGTAGTCCATTTAAGCTTTGGACCTGGGTCGTTTGTTGGCTCATGCCCTGAAATGAGCCGGAAAAACGGATGGACCGCGCAGATAAAACACATACATCAGGATGGACCCCACACAGACAGATCACCTGTGATATCCTTGATGAACTGTCTGCAGGCAATCCACATCCTTTTTGGATGTGGATATGACTAAAATAAACTAGGTCCCACTTTTTGGAAGGTCTCGATTTAGAGTAGATGCCACGTGTAGATCAGGAGAGCTGTCCAAGCACTTGTAGTACCATGCTCAGCAGATGTATCTTTCCTCTCGATGAGGTGGATCAAATTACGAGAATGCCCATGTCCGCGAAAACTCGAAAATCACGTAAGTGGCCATGATTTCAGGAACGAGATGCTGGAAGGGTGGGCCATGACCAGTACAATGACGAAATTATCCCTGCTCGACAGAAAGTTTCGAGATTAGATCTGCGGGCTTTTCCGTCATTTTCTTTTCGTGGAATTCGTGCCGGTTGTTGGATGCTTGCTCGTGCATGCCCCCCACTTCGACCGGACTGACGGAACTGAAAATCCCTCCAAAGTTAAATGACGGAAATACCCTTGGGCGTCCAAAGGTGGCATGGGCTTTATTCGGTGTTGCGTACCATCTTTTCCCGCCAAAAATATACTTCTGGAGGATATCCTGTCCATGAAACAGTAACCCCCACCATGAAGATCATGTTAAACAAAAAATCCGGACAGTCCGCTGGTCAGATGGACGAAACCGTTGGAATCAATGGACAACCAATAGTCTACTCAAGATAGAAGTGTGGCCCATTTAGAGATTTTATCATCATCATTTTCTATAGATATGATTCTCAGAGTGGGGCCCACAATTTTCACGGTACGGATGCCTTAAAAAAATTTCATGGAGGTAGTAAACATGGTGTTGCACAGCTGAGCTGTGGTGCCATTACCAGTTACTCATCAGTACTCCTCACAGGGAAGCATTTGGACGCGGATTGCGTCCAACCCCCGCCCGTCTCTGGCCACGAACGGGAAGTTCTGTGGGTGGGCCCACATTGATATTTCTGTTTATCCATTCCGTTCATACCTTTTCTCAGATCATTTTAACGTACAAGTACAAAATTGAGTCAGATCCAACACTCAAGTGGACCACACCACAGATGACTCTTGCATTTAATGCAACCCAATCTTATATTTGGTGTGGTCCACTTGATTATTGGATCAAATGGTACCGGTTAATGTGCACCAAACATCCAATTTTATCAAAGATAAATTGACAAAATAGAGGACAATTCATGTGGGTCCCACATTATTTGGGGTCTTCCACGCCCCGTTGGTGATATCATTTTGACAATTGGGTAATCCAGACCATTGGTATGTTGTGTGCTGCCGTGTATGATCCTAGCTACCAATCTTGAAACTTTCAATCGAATCTAGACCGTTGCTGTATCCCTACTTAAAATCTTATTGGAGTCCACGAATTATCTGTAGGTTAAGATTGGCCTCTCATGTAGATTTTCGAATCATGGTCCATCGACTGTGGGACACAGCTAACTGACCGTCCAGATTTCTGATCCATGGGCCCCACTAGTCTGGAACTAAAACCCAATGTAAAATGAGAAAATGACCACTGCAGACAAAACCTTTTATCCAGCGGTTTTTATGAAGGAATACAAACTTTAGTTAGCAACTTAGACTAGCACGTGCGGACAACGACTTTGAGGACGAATCTACCCCTCCTTTCGCTGCGAAGACGAGCGCTGACGCTCCTCCAACTGAGAGTTGTACGAACGGCTTAAAAGAGATCAAAGTTATATGCCCCACAGTTATATATTTATTATATCCACAACGTTCATCCATATTTCGAGATCATTCCAGAGCATTATCCAAAAAAAAAAAAAAAAAGCGGGAAATTGATTTTCACCGTTAAAATTTTTGTAGGGTCCACCATAACATTTATTTTCCATCCAATCTATTCATAAGGTCACAAAGGCCTGGATGAAGAGGAAAAACAAATTTCATAAGATCCAAAACTTGTGTAACCCCTAAAAAAAGGTTTCATGGTAGATGTTCAATTTCCCACTGCCTTTTACAGTGTGGTCCACTGATAGTTAGATCTGTATTTTTTCGTCTCAAGCCTTAATATGAGCTCGCCAAATAGATGGACGGTTGGATATAACATAGACCTCATGGTGGGGCCCACAAAAGCAACGAAAATTTCAAAAAAAAAAAAAAAAACAGAATCTGTGATGAATCGTGGATTCCGCGATTCCACCGCAACTCGCTGTATGATTTGGAGATGGACCGTGGAATCCGTGATTGATCGAGGATACAAATGAAAGGCTATGGCTACGGTTATAACCGTAGCTATAGCCGTATCATTTGTACTTTTCTTTCTTTTTTTTCTTTTTTTTAAAAAAAAAAATTTAATTTAATTATAACATTTAGAATTTTATTCTACCTACATTTTTCTCTAACACATATTTATATAAATATGTATATATAAGCATATAAAAAAATTTCTCTCATTTTTTCATTTCTTTCTTATTCATATAACACGAATATCTTCTAAACCCAAATTAGTTACTTGACGTACCATATATGATTTTAGGGCTGAAAGTTGGGCGGGTTCAACCCGACCAACCTGTGATCCACCCGACTTTAGAAATTGAGCGGGCCAAACTGAAAATTGAGGGGGATAAACTGGAAATTGAGTGGGACAACTGGAAATTGAGTGGGCCAAACTAGAAATTATGCCTACGGTTTCCCGTGGTATGATCCACTTGATATTTTGATATGCTTCAATTGGGGCACAACCCTTAAATTAGATAGAAAAACGGATGGACGGCGTGGATATACAATGAAACGGATTGGTTACTCCCCTGCCACCAGCCAATGGTTGGTGTTTGGTGCTCTGTGAGCCTCATCAGATTCCATTGAACTTAAGTGGGGAGTTCCACACATCCAAACAACCTTAAGGCACTTCATCAAACCAACCAACCATGTGGGACACCGAGGAAATGAATTGATGGCAGGACAGGCATACTCATTTAACTAATTAAATAAATAAAATAAGAAACCCAGCTGATCATGGATACAGATTGTATAAATGAAAGATAAGGAAACATAAGATTTACTAATAATGCGAGCAACAACATGCAAAGTATGTATTTTAGTACTAGTTAAAGTATGCTTTTTAATTAGTGGTAGTTAAAAACTATATTATATCTTTGCCTAAAGTTAGAATAACCAGTAGTTGGGCATAAGCAACCATCCACCTGTGAGATAACTCAGATTCCAATATAACCAGCTAAAAGTCAGTGCAACCAGAACTAGCACGGTGGAAGCAGCCTTCCAACAAAAGGTTAGGTTCAAATTGGCACAACAACTTAACCCATTCGATTAATTTGCAATAGCTTTAAAAATTACTGAAAATAACAGTATTCCAAGCATGCTATGAATTGGACTAAGCCATGTGGCATATTGACTATTATCTTAAAGCTTAGAACAGTTCAAAAGGGTCATACCCCAGCCAAAGGTGCATCTAAAATCTTATTCAAAATCAGGACCACACACTCCTAGGAATTGAGTGAGGCAACCTAAGAATTAAACGAGGCAACATAAAAATTGAGTGAGGGAACCTCGCAATTGAGCGAGACAACCTAGGAATTGAGCGTGGGAACCTAGGAATTGAGCAATGGAAGCTAAAAATTGAGTGAGGGAACCTCGTAATTGAGCGAGGCAACCTAGAAATTGAGCAAGGGAAGCTAGAAATTCAGCGAAGCAAGCTAAAAATTGAGCGAGGGAACCTAGGAATTGAGCGAGGCAACCTACGAATTGAACGAGGGAAGCTAGAATTTGAGTGAGGGAACCTATGAATTGAACGAGGCAACCTAGGAATTGAGTGAGAGAAGCTAGAAAATGAGCGAGGACTTAGGATTTGAGCGAGGGAACCTAGAAATTCAGCGAGGTAACCTAGGATTTGAGCGAGGGAAGTTACAAATTGTGCGAGGGAACCTAGAAATTGAGCGAGGAAACAGACGTAGAATTTGAGCGAAGCAACGTACGAATTGAGCGAGGGAACCTGGAAATGAGCGAGGCAACGAGAGGAAATTCAGCGAGGAATCCTAGGACTGAGAGAGGAAAGCTAGAAATTAAGCGAGGGAACCTAAAAATTCAGCGATTTTTGCAACCTAGAATTTGAGCGAGGGAAGCTAAAATGAGCGAGGGAACCTAGAAATTGAACGAGGCAAGGTAGAAATTCAGCGAGGAACCTAGGAGTTTGAGCGAGGCAACCTAGGAATTGAGCGAGAGAAGTTAGAAAATTGAGCAAGGGAGGCTAGAATTGAGCGAGGGAGCCTAGAAATTCAGCGAGGCCAACTAGGATTTCAGCGAGGGAAGCTAAAAATTGTGCGAGGGAACCTAAAAATTCAGTGAGGCGGCAATATATAAATTGAGCGAAGGAACCTAGGAATTGAGCGAGGCAATCTAGTAATTGAGCGAAGGCATGGCAACATGGAAACTTCGCGAGGCATCAGGCAACCTCGATTGAGCGAGGGAGTGAAGGGAAATTCAGCGAGGGAACCTATGAATTGAGCCAGACAACCTAAGAATGAGCGAGAGAAGCTAGAAATTCAGCGAGGCAACCTAAAAATTGAGCGAGAAAACCTAGGAATGGGTGAGGGAACATAGGAATTGAGAAAAGGGAAGCTAGAAATTGAGCGAGGCAACTTAGGAATTGAGCGAGGGAAGCTAAAAATTTAGCAAAGGAACGTAGGAATTGAGCGAGGCAACCTAGCAATCGAGCGAGGCAATGCAGAAATTCAGCGAGACAACCTATGAATTAAGCGAGACAATCTAAGAATTGAGCGAGACAATCTAAGAATTGAGTGAGGCAACATATAAATTGAGTGAGGGAACCTAGCAATTGAGCAAGGCAACGTAAATATTCAGCGCAGGCAACCTATGAATGAGCGAGGCAACCTAGGAATAGATTGAGGGAAGACCTATGAATTGAGCGAGGGAAAGCTAGAAAATTCGCGAGCACGTATAAATTGAACGAGGGAAGCTAGGAATTGAGCGAGGCAAAGTAGGAATTGTAAACGGAGCAATTCATAAATTTGATGGAGATATCATAAACATATGATGGGGAACTTCCACGGATTCATGAATGTAACGGAAAATTTTATGAACTGCTTGGTCAATTTCATAATTGCTCGGTCAAATTCACTGAAGATGTTTGCTTAAAAGTAAATAGTTATATTCTTCAGATTGACTAGCTTTTTCTTTCAACCGCAATAATTACATCAGGATTTATGTGGATGTGGGCCGTGTGCTAGCAATGCCATAGAAAAAACTTATTTTAGCCAAGTCTCTCTAGACCACTACCTCCACTTGATCTCTTCTTCCTTCAAATGGTTCTTATATTCCAAAGATAATTTAACTTCAGCATCTTTCTCTTCCTCTAACAGCTCCCCTCCCCCCTAACCTATAAAATCTTTGTTTATTGTCTCAATCCTCGTTCCACCACCACTCTCTCGGACCTTCATATGTGAGTGTGTGACATAAGATAATATCATTGTATTTCATGCAACTTTGTCATCTCTTTTTCTTTGTCAATAGGTCTTATGATGATTCTGCCACTCATCTGGAATTTCTTTATCTGTTAAAATTTTATTGAGAAGATTAGTAACCAAAACTAATTGATTTTTCTTGGTACCTTTGTCTTCTATAGATGATAGCCTATCCTCAACGACCTTCCTTTTTTTGCATCCTCGTTAAATTTCTTAACCTGAATTTGGAGATAAATATATATGCAATCCCGACTCTCCAGGGTCCAAGACCCTCCTAATTTGTCTCCATGCGTACTCCTTCATTCAACAGCCTTTAAAA
>JAJHSJ010000011.1:831475-885296 GCA_021015155.1 Magnolia officinalis | reverse complement strand
CCAGAAATTCGGTGTAGGTGACTCACAACCAATCATTCATACAACATAATTTGAAAGTGACTAGAAGAAATGTATGCATCAATGTTGGGCCCTCATGTGTAGTGGATTTCAAAATCCACGAAAATCCTGCATAGGACCAAATGCAATTACATGGTACCAAACGCAACTCTATCCCACCCAATCCCAACCTTTCTCATCCTCCCCAAATGCTGGATGGAATTTTTACGAGACCAAATGCAATTCTATCCCACCTAATACCATTTAATACCCTGTGCCAAACGCCCCCTAAAAGTATTCTATATGATTGAGATGTATTCCCATATTTCCCCTCCTATTTTTCAACTTCCACTAATTCTCAATGTCAATTTCCCATTCTACACCTGTATTTGGTCTGGAATGAATTCCTTATTTTCCTCCTTTCCAATACTCTCTTCCTCCAGACTCTCTACAATCTGTTGAAGTATGCTTTCCTCCTCTTCTGTCAGCTGCTTCATGTCTTCTTCAAAGGAAGCCAGCATTTCCGGATCGAATACATTACACTCTCCACTACAGTATACCGGATTCGCTATGCAAAAATTACCGAATTTGGGTGTGTCATAGTCGCCGTTGGAGAACAAGTTCGTCAGTTCGTTCCAATCTCCAAAACTTCCTGGGGCCGGAAAATCAACGGTTGTTGGAATGCTGAGGGTGGCCAGCTCTTTCGCCTTTGCCTTCCTCCGAAAGCCCTTTTCATTTGTGAAATTCCCATCTTCAACGGTGGCGGCCTCGGCATGATCAGGCTTGTGATTATCAATTGTGGACAGTTCTTTCCTGTCGCCCTCAATGCCATCCTCTTTAACTGCAGAACACTGTTAAAAGAGCTTCCTGAAGATCCTACACATTGGTCATTTACATTTCTAGTGGAATGATGAACTAAGACGTCCTGCCCTATTTGGGACCATCGATTGCTTGCGTCCACCATCGCATCGTATTCTTCAACGGTATGGATGCTTCTAGTACTTATTATACTTCCACCATCTATTGTGGGTCCATTATCTTGGATCGCGTCGGTATTGTCACATTGGATTGGACATTGTACTTCACTAGCCAATTGGTGGGGCCCATGAAAGCTTGTAGAAGCTATGGGTCTCTCTTTTCTTTGTTCTTGTTCTTGTTGTTCTTCTTCTTCTAAGTCATACATCAGTACTTTGGTGTTGATGTTCTCGATATCTGTCTGCTTGCCGGACGGGTCCACTTCAATGCTAGACTCTGTCGCGGGATTTCCATTTTGGAGTTTCTTGGCTACTGTGTTAGCAGTGCAAACAAGAGCAAGGAATTGATCTCCGCTGTTCTTGGAGATTAGTATATCTTCTAAGGCGGGAAAGCCCTCGATTCTCCTCTGCAAGCTATGTCTCAGCTCTTCTCGAAAGCTCCTTGACCGGGCCACGATCTTTGAAGAAAGGCATCCCATTGGTACTGTTAGATTGTGGTGCTGTAAACAAAAACAAAATAAAAATTTAGAGATGGTAGAGATTTATTTTGAGGCTGGATACACTACAAAGCTTTTCAAGTTATGCTTAACCAAATGCGATGTTTAGAGCTCATGTGCGCTCATTCATGTTCTTAATCTATTCATCATGTGCCCTTTGCTGTTATACTATGCATGTGCTTTATGATGCAGGGATGGACATGATGAGGTCGATTACTGTCTTCCTCAAGGGGATAATTACTCCAAATTCATGGAGCTTCTATGAACTCCTGATGGAGATTCCTCGAATCCACTAGGAAAAATAGGAAAATAGAAATAAATTCTAAAAAAATAGAAAATTAATTGATTGATGATAAAAACAAATTTACAATCCTTTAAATAGTGATACCAAACCTATGAATAAGTTTGGAATCAAACTCAACTCAAACTCCTTAACAATTGTGCCTTATTATAAATAGTAAACTTACTATTTATACACGATCATGATTTCTATTAGACTTCATGGTTTTCTGCTAAAAATAGTAAGTGTACAATTTAGCCTAACCATGATATTCTCTTAATTTTTGTTAGTCCTTTTCATGTTGGCCACGGCTATTAAAGTTCAAAGGATTGAGTTATGATCGAACTAAAACTTACTATAAATAGTAAAAGAGAAATTAAAAAGGATTTTCGACCATCGATCTAACAGAATCCTGCAAATCGACAGGCATATCGGCATGGTAGGGTTGGGTGGCTAAAGTAGCTTCTCCTATCCAAAATCATGTATGGTACCTGAATTAGTCATTCTAGTTTGTGAGATCTGCTTGTTTTAGGGTTCTGACAGTCCCGATCACTAATGCCTCCAATCGTGCCTCTTTTGGTCCATCTTGGACATGAAAGTATCCGCGACCCACTCTACATCACTTTATGGTAGGTGGGCCCAAACCCTCCGAGCAGTTAGATGGTCCAATCCAATCCATCCATCTTGTTCTCATTGGCATGTGCATTGCAGTAGGTGGGCCTCACTGAGTCATTAATTTTGATTTTGTGATATGATCAATTAGTTGATTGGTCTGATTTTCATTTCAATCTATCCCCATGGTTCCTCCCTTTTTGGCCGACTAGATATTTTAAGATTTCAGATGCTGCTGGAAAAATATTAATCACAGGATCATTACTTATGAAACAACAGCTGTATTTGCTTATCTTTTCCGAATGAAAAGCAGTCTAGTGGTTGGCGAGTGGAAACGATTTATTATGACATTGAAAAACATGTGGATGTGTCTGGCATTCATTTTCACGGTGGCCCACCTGTGAATCGTCCTAAAGTGCTGCATCGTTGAATGATCCAGACCGTTGATATTGTATCCTTGCCGTTATGGCACACACCACTATTGAAAAATAAAACAATAAAAACAAAAACCATCATTTGTGTGGCTTTGATCTGGTGGTTATCAAACACATGAAAATACAAAATTATTTTATTTATTTTGGAAATTGAGAAGACAGCCCACCTAAATTGCTAATACATCCATAAAAAATAGTGGAAAAAAAAAAAGAAGAGTAAAAAATTAAGTAACCAAGAGAATAAGGGTGTGTTTGGTTGCACCAAATATCATGATATTTCATGATTAACCAGTGTAATTTGATGCAAAATTTGAAATTTGGTGCAACCAAACACACCCCAAGTCATTGGATATGTGTATGTTAAATACAACATGGTTTCAAAGAGGTTTGCCAAGTCCACGGGCGTGTACAAAGGCATCCCATCCATACGCCACTACATGTGTACTATACAATGATCTAAGCCGTCCATCGCATAGAACTAACCATATACATAATCTGACCCAAAAATAGGCATCATCCCAAGTTTTTCTGCCACCATAGTGTGGCCTACCTCATAGCTGGACTGGCCTGATTTTTGGGCCAACTCATCTTCACAGTGGGACCCATCCGATGGATGGCTTTGATCTCGTAACCATATGCCAGGATGGCACATCTAGTGGCGTATAGATGAGTTGCCTTGAACAACTGAGCTTGCTAAGATCTCTTGGGGACTAAGTAAACACTTGATTAGGTTACAACCGGCAAAGGCTAGAAATTATTACTTTAGATATAAGACATAACGGAATCTTGTGCTCATGACTAAGGAAGTGCCTGGGGCTGTGTGGGGCCCACAGAGATATCCGTGACAAATCCACTCCACCCATCTATTTTGAAAGACCACAATAGGATATGAATCTAAAAATCAGGCAGATCCAAAATACTGGTGGGCCACACCAAACGAAATAGTGGGACTGGAAACTTCTACCATTGAAACCATCCTGGACCTGACCATGTTCATAAGGTTATTACCACTCAAATAAATGTAGGTACAAATATCATCATGATACAAAACTTCTCCCACCCAAGCATTCGATCCCCACTATTTCATGTGGTATGGCTTATATGAGTTTTTGATTTGATTTTTAGACTCTTGTTCAATTATAGTCTTTCAAAACAGATGGATAAGGTGGATTTGTCACACACATCTATGTAGGCTCCACACAGCCTTAGTTGCAAGAATATACGAAGCTTCTGAAAAAGCTCGACCAAAGTAACTTACTACAAACTAGGCTAGCATGGTAGTCTCATTATACCATACATGGTACATCTAGAGAATAAGTAGAGCATAAGCTAAAACATTCTTGAGTTATAAAGATATATAGCATGGGTTATGAATGTCTATTCTTCAATATTCAAGTCTCTGTGAGTTTTTGATGAGGAGATGCCTAAGAGTCCAAATAATAATAATAATAATAAGGGATTATTTAAACACAACTCTCACAAAACAGATTTTATAGGTTCTCTAAAAATTTGTTGGTTGGCTAGCAATATGATTTTTAGAGATGAGATATGATTTATAAAAGTGCATCAAATAATAAATCAACTGGAGTTTGACTTAAAATGGCAATTTGATATGGGACGCTTCCTTTCCGCGTTCCTATGTAACTGGGACTCAATTTTGCAACCTTGAAATAGAATTATTACATCTTTTATGGAAAATTTAAATTAATTATTCATTCAAAGGGTAATGAAACATACCCTATTCAAGCAATTATATATATATATATATATATATATATATATATATATATATATATCAGAGAGAGAGAGAGAGAGAGAGAGAGAGAGAGAGAGAGAGAGAGAGAGATGCCAACCTGTTGAATAAGATCATCCAATCCTCAACTTTCTCCAAATTCTCACAGCCTTCAATCTTCCATACAAAATCACCACCTCTCTTTCATGTTTCTGCTCCACTAACAAAAACAGATGAATTGAAATCAATGAAAAGCTCATCAATTCAAACCAAACATCTCTCCAAAATCGGAAAAAAAAAAGGAGGAGAAGAAATTCATATTCCTAATCATTCATGAACAGACTCACCCAGATAACCCAAAAGAAAAAATAACACCCATGAATTCAATTGAAGAAAAAAAAAAAACGAAAAAAAAAAAAAAAAGAAGAAGAAGAAAAAAGCATACCTATCGAATAAAATCATTTGATCATATGCCCTTCTCGAAGAATCTGTCACTAAATCTCAACCTTCCAAAAACCCATAAAAAAATCGCCACCTTTCATTGATTTATAAGTAGGTACATGGCTGCTCTTCAATCAAAAGATGAGACAAAAATATAAATAAATAAAAACAAAAATAAAAGAAAATGAGAGCTATTGATGGCTTTGATTGGAGTCTATCACGCAAGGAATTTCCTTTTAAAACCTTTCATACTCTTTCATGGTAGGCAAACCGACAACTCCATGTTTGACATTTCTTAAATACTAACCAGCACAATGCCCTTGATTGTCACCAAAATTGCATGGTTGCCACTGCTTTTATTATTGCCCCTACATAACTGGACACGTGGCACAGCTGACCATGATCTAGACCGTTCATCAGGTCGATCCTACCTTCGATTGTCAACCATAGTGAGAAATCACACTAATTAGATGATCTTAACCATATGATCATTGACCCATAAAATGCAAGGTATGAAAGAACATTGGCATAGATCAGCATTCCATTCGAAACAGTCCGTGGGTCCCACATATCCGACGGGTAGGATATGAAATCCGACTTCATTGTTAATAGGGCACAAAAGCTACGTTCCCTGTTACGATTGTCAATGGGCCTGGATGGCCCATGGGCTTTCAAGCTTGGCCCGTTCTGTCCGAGCCTAAAATTTAAGTTGTTTCATAAGCAGGCTAGCCCAGAAAGATTAGGATATCAAGGACATTTTTGTCATATATCATGTGTGATGTGAGCATGCTTAATGAATAGCCCAGATCTTTCACAAAAGTGGGCTTGGGCTTGTTTGTTTTGGGTCGTTGCTGACCTAGGGTGGGCTAGCTAAAGAATATGAGATCGGTGGAAGGGTAGGCTACACCATGATGATCAATTGGTATGAAATTCAGGATGATCTACTTATCAGGTGGGCCACTGACTTCTATGTTGTCTGTTCAATGATTTTGAAGTTGTGTCCTGGTGGATGAGTGGATCTGATTGATTTTCATAGGAGGTAATCATCATGGCCTGGTCAACTTTTTGAACAGATCGGATATGATACACATGTGGCACGTTGGTGGGGGAAGAAATGGATGTATTGAAAGTTCACACGCTGCCGTTGTATGTGACATTTTAGTATGACCAAAATACCCCTGGACTGTATATGGCATTGCCAAAAGGAAGATTGCGCGAATTTCACGTGATAGCGATTGGCAAACAAAACGTAATTTTTTTGTATTTACCCTCTCATTCCAGTGGCTTTTTTTTTTAAAAATTTTTTTTGTGTCATTTGGACAATCCAAGTGATTGATCTGAACCGTTCATTAATTCTAGAGGACATTTGATGAGCTGCAATGTGAAAATCAGACTGAACAGATGATCCAATCCATCCTTGACTTGGCATTTTTTTGTAGCCATCCCTTTCATGGGCCATGGATAAGATGGTTAGGATCGCCTTATAAAAGTGATTCTTTATAAGCAAGTGACTTGGTGGGATTATTTTGTGTAAATGATCTTGACCGTAAATATTATATTCTATTGATCAGATGGTTGAGATTTTCAGATCGTTGTGATGTTTGTATGGTAGCCGACGAAATGAGCTTTGCACCTGATGAACGGTCTAGATGAATGGATTGGACTATCTTAAGTATCCTAATGCAAGTACGAACACTATAAATTCTGGTGCTGTTTCTCTTGAATCTATCCACAAAGAGCTTTGCTAAGGCCGCACACGTGTTAAAGAAAGTTATTCAAGCATATATATATATATATATATATATATATATATATATATATATATATATATATATATATCAGAAAATAATTCCAGGATCCTTTTTATCCGCATGCCTACCTTTTGATCGGACGCGGATTGCGTCCTACCCCCGCCCGGACGGTAATCCGTCCGGGCAGGGCTATGTGGGGCCCACTGTATTGTAAGTGTTTTATCCACGCCGTTAGACATTTTTTTCTGATGAGCTAAAAAATGAGGCAGGTCCAAGGCTTAAGTGGACCACAAAGTGGAGATTGAACGTCCACCATTAAAAATTCTTGGGAGCTGGAGAAGTTTCGGAACAAGCTTATATTTGTGTTTTCACTTCATCCACGTCTAAATGACCTTATGAATACGATTGTATGGTAAAAAAAGTATCACATTGGCCCTTATGAATACGATTGTATGGTAAAAAAAGTATCACGTTGCCCTTAGAAAGGTTGCAACTTTGGGTGTCATTATTAGTGCAGCTTCCTTTAGTGTGGTCCACTTAAGCCTTGGACCTGCCTCATTTTTTGGCTCACATATTAAAATTATTGAAAAAAAGGCATTTAACGGCGTGGATAAAACACTTACAACACAGTGGACCCCACAGAGCCCTGCCCGGACGGATTACCGTCCGGGCGGGGTAGGACGCAATCCGCGTCCCTTTTGATCTAGACGGCTTGACTTTTTTAAATGAGATGCCTAATACCCTCATGTGATCTGTAGATGCATTTAAGATATCTGGACCGTTCATATGCGTTGTACCCAATAACTATAAACCACCGGATGGATGACCTTTTTGCCTTTGTAATTCTCCGAAATCATCCATTCAGACGATCAGGATCCTCTGAACGGTTCCATTTTTGGATATGATCTATCTATGCGGCCCACCGGAAAACAAAATCTGGAGCCTTGACATATGTGCAGGATGTAAAATGGACGTCGGATGGTTCACCTCAACCCAAAAGAGTTTCAAAGGTGTTTTGTCCGTCATTTTCATGAGCCCTGTGGGTATTTTTGTCTTTCGGTGTTTGACGTTGATTTCATCCAGATCCAAGGTCGGAGTGATACTCTGATAGACTGCGATCGATGATACACAACCATTTAGAAATTGCATATGTGGCATACAAATTGTCAAATCAAACCGTCCAAATTATGGTAATAAGTGCCTATATATCATGAACCAAAATTAAGGTTAATTATATTAATATATGATTATTGGATATTTGTTGGACAGTTAAATGAAAAGTTCAACGGTCCTATTTTCACAAACAAGTGTCCCTGAATCAGCGATTAAGATTGTTAAAAGAAGCTAATATTGAATTGTACACAGTGGGATGCACAATATAACCGGTGTATTTGAGGTGATATATTCCATGTATATAATTTCTGAGTGCCCGCGTATCACCTTCATACGAAACCTGCGTATCGAAGAACCTGTGTTTTCTACAGGCAGGGGTAGTTCTGATATTTTCGCTGAAAGTAGGGTTCTTTGTAACGTATCATTTAATAGACCGGGGTCGGCGTGAAAGGCGAAATGGCAGTTGTATGATCGCTGGACAATATAAGAGCCGCAGCGCGTCCCTGATTAATCCTGACCGTCGGAAGTGAATACCAACGGTTGAAATGAGTCAAACGTGACGACATAACGCCGCAAGGTTAATGTATTATCTGTATTATTTATTAGAGCGCGAGCTGGCTGCGACCCCGTAACCAGGATGTGGGTGCGGTCCTGACGGTCAAGCCCACATCGATGTATGTATTGTATATCCACGCCGTACATCTGTTTTTCTAGCTCATTTTATGGCATGATTCAAAACATGAAGCATATACAAGTTTCAGGTGGACCACACCTCAGAAAAGATGGTCGTTGATTGCCCACTATTAAAAATTTATTAGGGCCCAATGCTGGTTGACCATCCAAGCTGTTGAAAGGAAAAAAACAAATATCAGCTTGATCCAAAACTTTCGTAGCCCCCAAAATATTTTTAATGGTCAATAATTACTGTTTCCTGTGGTGTGGTCCACCTGAAACTTAGTCTGCTTCAATTTTTGAATGCTATAGGATGAGCTAGAAAAACGGATGGGCTGCGTGGATATACTATACATACATCGAGGTAGGCCCACAGTCAGGGCCACACCAACTCCCAAACCCACATCGCCGGCAGCCAAATTGAATTCCGTTGATCATGGTATGAGAACAAATGATCCAGTACTCTCGTGGGCATTATAAGTTTACTGCACTCTCCTTCTTTCCCTCCAACGTATCATATCCGTGGGACATCCGAGCCGCTAAAATATTTGTACCAGTTATGGATATTTTATGAAGGAAAAATAGGATAGATCCACACATCAGATTGATCAAACTGTACGATGGATCAAATCAATGTATGTCCATTGATTTAGATGTTCTTGCTCATTTAACTTTGGGATAGCCTGAATTTCAGGATCGGAGTTCCGAAAATGTGACACGTTGGCATATATGGCCTTGGATGTTTGATGTGATTGACCAAATTCAACAACAAACTGTCTACCGGAGGGATGTGAAATTGTCTGATTCATATGGTCTTGTTGCTGTCACCCATCTAAAGTGAACCCGCGAGATTGGACGGTTTGGATTATATGAATCTAAATGCACTTGTACAAGTAGTGGTGCATGCGCATGTATGGTCGTTCTCAGATGTGTGTTTTTTTTTTTTTTTAAAGAGATTTTAATTTACGACTATATGCCTCACTTTTAAGCCACTGTACTCCCTCCTCTCCTAAACTTACTTTCCCATATGACCCTAATGCATGGATGCATTTTTTCTCGATCAAAATGCCATTACTTTATAAGAAATGTGGTGTCCAAAAGAAATCTATGGCTACATATTATAATCCCAACCATAGTCAAACATGAATTTCAACAAGCCTAGCATGAAATTCACCGAGTCAAACATGATATTCATTGAGCTTAACTTGAAATTTACTGAGCTTAACATGAAATTGAATGAGCCTACCATGAAATTCACCGAACTAACGTGAAATGAGGCAGGTCCAAATCTTAAGTGGACCACACCAGAGGAACCTACACTGATAATGACACCCACCGTTGAAACCTTTCCAATGACCAATGTGATATTTTTTTACCATACAAACTATTCATAAGGTCACGTAGATGTGGATGAAGTGAAAACACAAATATCAGCTTCATCCGAAACTTCTCTGGCTCCCAAGAAGTTTTTAATGGTGGACGTTCAATCCCCATTTTGTGGTCCACTTAAGCCTTGGACCTGCCTCATTTTTTGGTTCACACATTAAAATTATCTTAAAACAATGTTTAACGGCATGGATAAAACACTTACATCACGGTGGGCCCCATATAGCTCTACCTGGACAGATTACCGTCTTGGTGGGGGTAAGACGCAATCGGCGTCTAAAAAATAAGAGTTGTATTGAAAATATAATAGACTAATTTAATAATGAAAATGTTAGCATGTATCAACACCAACCTGAACAACCAAACCGAGCCTGCTTGGGTTGGGCTTGGGTTGAGAATTCCTAACCTGAGGTTGAGTTGGATTGGGTTACAGTTGAGGTATAGTAACCTTGGGTTGGGGTAAAGTTGTGCACCAACCTAACCCAACTGACCGGCTGTCAGCCCTTTTTTTTTTCTTTTTTTTTTTTTTTTAATTTATTTATTTATTTTTTAAGCATGTCCAAACAAACGAGTGAGATACAATGCCCATAAATGGTTTTGGAGTGCGAACAAGCACACCATGATCAGATTCAAATCACCATGTCAGCCCTAATTCACATATGCGCCACCCTAACTCCGGACTGTACGTGGGCCTACCTTGTTGTTTCTGTGAAATCCAGGCCGTTCAAATGTTTTTCCAACTCACTTAGTTTTGGATTCAAAAAAGAAGCAGATTCAAAACACAAAGTGAGCCCCCGATGGCCATAGGAATTTTCAACGGTGGTTCTCATTCCCCACTGTTTCCTGTCAATTGGCTCACTGGAGCTTGTTATTGGTCTCATTTTTTGATACAGTCCATAAAATGATCTGGAAAAACAGATGTACGGGGTAGATTTCTCACGAACATCCTATGACCCTACAAATATTTCAACAGCAGACATTCAATTCTGAATGTTTCATGTTCATTTGGCCCACTTGTGCTCAAAATTAGCCTCATTTTTTTTCCCACGAGCTAAATTAAGTTGGAAAAACAGATGAACGGATTGGATTAACAAACATTATTATGGCCCACCAATGATCGAGCAACTCTCATCCCGTGTACCTAATGTCTGCCGAACATCTGGCTATCGCTGATTGGCGTTAACTGCTGTGCAAACTGACGCGGATTGCGTCCCACCGCTGCTCGTCTCCAGCTGGAAACGGTTTCATGTCAAATAAACATCATGGTAGGCCCTAGAGAAGTTTCAACCGTCATAGTCATTATCACCGCTGCTTCCTGCATTGTGGTACACTTGAGCCTTGTATCATCTTCCATTTTGGGCTTATGCCCTAAAATGATAGGAAAAAAAATGGATAGACGGTGTGTATATGACACATACATCACGATGGCCATTCAAAGTTGTTGCCCGTTCCCAGCTAGACATGGGCATGCAAACATGAGTAATTTCCAAGCTAGACACATACATCACTATGGTGTATTTATCATATCTAAATTGTTCATCCATATGACGAGATCATTTTAGATATTGTTCTAAAAACATGAGTAATTTCAAAGGCTCAAGTAAACCACACCAGAAATAGTTGTGGGACAATGATCGCCATGTGTCCTCGTGCAATGACATTCATATAATCACAGCTCTGTGATTTGGAAAAGTTAATACAGTCAACTAGAGGTAAAACGGACTTTTGGGTAGTTAACAGCGGAATCAAGTATATATCCGTTATTGTAAGAGGCTGCATGATGCATATGAAATAGTTAGCCGGGTTGATAAATAGTTTAAATGTAGGCGGTTTAACATTATTATCTTTGCAATGATTAATTAATAACCAAAGCAGTTAACAGCTCCGTTGTAACCTATTTCTACCCACCTCTGGGAAAGCCAATAAAAGGGTGACAAGTGACATAGCTGGCGTAAATATGATTTTATCGGTCAATGGGTAGTCACATGATGTAGTTTACTTTTTTAAAATCTAGAAAGTTTTCAGAGTGGGTTAGGTAGTAGGCGGACCTTATCGTGGGGCTTATGTGTTGTATATATCATGTCCCATAAATTGGATATAGAGTGTGCACTCTCGTACCCGAGTTATGGTCCATCACTCATACACTAAGTGTACTTAAAAAAATGAGTCACTTCGTTTGGTTAGAGGCCAAAAATTTATATATTCTAGGTTTCCATACCATCCATTATTCACATACATCAACTAATACATAAGCATTCAGTTCAGATGTTTGTAATATTCACAAAAACTAATTATTGTACTGTAGCCTGTCCATTTGGGGCTTTATTGAATTTCTAGTCAACTAATAAATACAAAACGTATACAAGTCGGAATCTTCCAACTAAAATATATTCTAAAACATAAACAAGTATTAATATAGTATTGGCTCCATTCCAACAAACTAATGATTTAACGTATTTAGTTTATCTTCATCAAGATAAGACAATTGTCTTTGTGGATCATCTATTGGTTTATCTTCCTGCCCTGAAACTTGAGCAGCTGTTACATCGTCCACTAAATCTGTACAGTTTTTCCATCAATATAATGTCAGCTGGCTAGGCCCAGTGAGTGAACCCATCATGATTCACGCACGTCATAATTAAAATAAGAATGGATGAATGCCATGAAATGCATGAATGCGTGAATGCATGAAGTGGGTTGATCAATTCACTTGCTTGAATTGGATCCCTTCAACCTGCGTTTTCCCCATTTTAGGTAGGCTTTCACCATCTTGGTAGGATTCCACATATTATGGGCATCTAGGGATGATTCCCTAGGTCACCCAATATTGTAAGTACCTATAGGACATCCAGGGTATGGCCCCAGGGACGCGGATTGCGTCCTACCCCCGCTCGGACGGTAATCCGTCCTGGCAGGGCTCTGTGGGGCCCACCGTTATGTAAGTGTTTTATCCACATCGTTGAACGATTTTTTCAGATAAATTTAGTATGTCAACCAAAAAATGAGGCAAGTCCAAGGCTTAAATGGACCACAACAAAGGAAGCTGCACTGATATGACACCCACCGTTGAAACCTTTCTAAGGACCCACGTGATGTTTTTTTTTACAATAAAACCTATTCATAAGGTCATGTGGACGTCGATGAAGTGAAAACACAAATATCAGCTTGATCCGAAACTTCTCTGGCTCCCAAGAAGCTTTTAATGGTGGACGTTCAATCCCCACTTTGTGGTCCACTCAAGCCTTGGACCTGCCTTATTTTTTGGTTGACACACTAAATTTATCTAAAAAAATCGTTCATCGGCGTGGATAAAACACTTACATAATGGTAGGCCCCACAGAGCCCTGCCCGGACGGATTACCTTCCGGGCGGGGTAGGACGCAATCCGCGTCCATGCCCCCAAGTATTCAACAAAATTATGTAATGCATGACATGGATGCATGAGAATGATTTATGCATCATGCCAATAATTGTCACATATATCGCACTATATGTCATTTTAATTTTAAGCAAACAAGCATTCAACACAAGGAATCACGATCAACAAAAACAATCAGATGACTAATTTATAATAACAATGGATAAGAAACATGTTAGGATCATGTAACGCCCCGAATCTTTAGGACCCGAGTACTACTAAACTACTAAAAAAATCTTATCAAGTTAAGGCTAAGCCCACACGCATGTGGAATTATGACCATCCACATGCGGCCACACATGCTAATATGGAACATGTGTTTGGGAACCCAATTTTCCATTAGATGAGCCTCGCACAAGAATCAAGTTTATTGCTCTTGAAGTTGGGCACAATATACAAAAAGGAAAAAAGAAAGGCTAATACAGCTCTTTCAAACATCCATTTGTTTCGTACACAGTGGTCCACTTGAGGAAGGAAACACTTGATTTTTAAGCCAAAAGTTCTAAAAAGTGTGGCCCACTTAATAGAAAGCTTTTATCTCACAACCTTATGCTACATTGGTTGGGCAATGCTTCACACAAATGTTAGGAAAACTTACCCACAACTTATGCTTGGTCCAAGAATCAGGTCGGATGCAAATAATGTGAGCCAATCCTATGCAAATGTAATGGACAGGTAGCATTTAACATATGGTTCATCAGATGAGCAGACAGCCTGAATCTTGTGTAAGGGAAGCTATATAGTGACACTCGCTTGATGAGCAGCTTGGTCATGCATATGTGTAAACTCTCTCATCAATCGTTGGTTGCAGTGCGTACTACACAACTGGGGTGATGAGGATTGTGTGAAGATCTTAAAGAGATGAAAGGATGCCATAGATGCAGAGAATGGTAAGGTTATCATAGTCGACATTATCATAGGCGTTGATGATCTGCACGAGCTTGAACATGTGAGGCTAGCAACGGACATGATAATGCTGGCCAAGATGGGAGGAAAGGAAAGGACTGAAAAGGAGTGGAGGAGACTCTTATCTGATGCTGGATTCAATCAATGCAAGATAACACCCATCAAAGCCCTCCAATCTATAATCGAAGCATGTCCTTAATCACCTCGTAGGTGCACGTACCAACTTGTCCATGACATCTGAATGACTGGAGTGAGTCTCACCATGCGCACGGTTCATATGTCCAATACATGTGCCAGGTTGTATGATCATAGCCTTTTTTCTTTAATCATTACTTAAAGGTGTGAACAGGCCACCTATATTATTATTAATTCCAAGAATGGACTGTACATTTTTTTGGGCAGGCTCCTATAAAAAAATAAATCAATGGGGCCTCGCCTATCGTAGGAAGGAAACAAATACAAAATCCATTCATCTGCAAAAATATAACAAATGGCTTATAGGACAAAAATATGTAGACAGCAAGCTATGCGACAATATGGATCCCCAAAACACTAAAGCAAAAAACATGGGCTTACTACGCACTGCATCGCCACCAACCGGCCTCTGTACCACTGAAAATCTAGAGAGTACAAATTAAATCTCTGGTTAAAGCCTAAAAATGATGTGCAATTATTCATAGTAAAGTAATTCATCAAAAAAATAGAAATACATAAATGCAAAAACTGTAATTATGCACTCATTCAAAAGATGGGCTTGGTTGAAGCATTTTTTCAAACAATCTTTTCAAACAAGTAGCATGCAGATTTATAGATAAAGAAATAATTAAACAGCATTCCAAAATTATAATAAAATATTTAATTTTTCTTACAAACTATGAAAGGAATGGAGAAACCAGCAATAGATTTTCATAGCAAGAATTTAAAGTGTTTAAAAGAATAAATTTCCCAAAGTATATAACTAGAATTTAAAATTATTGAGACTATGCTTTTCTAAGATACTAACTTGAAGTATGGATTAAAAGGTAAATAAAAATGAAGAGTGGAAACAAGTATCACCTATGTATGTACCTCTCACAATGATAGAAAGTCCGACTCCTTAGCTTCTCTTTATCTATTGTATGTCGATGGAGGGTATGTGCCGGATCTTATACCAATCCTCTCCCCCGTCTTCTAGCATCGACCACAACTCCAATTTCTTGAGGGTAGTCATGTGTTGCAGTCCTTCTGGAAGCGTATTCAATTGGTCGCAGTCATCAATTCGTAAATGTAAAAGACTTGGCATAGTTCCTTCCTCCACTCTCCACTCCTCTAATTCATATAACGAAACAAGATGTAAGGATTCGAGCAGAGGAAACCCTTGTGCAGAGCAAGACATTTCCTTTCCGATATATGAATCATACAGCAATCTGAGACTGCGAAGGTTTTTCAGCTTCTCCAACGTCGCCATTGGGTCTTCCTTTAAACAGGAGCCTTCCAAGGTGAGTTTGGTGAGGTTTGTTGGAAATTCAGGTAACGTCTCTAACTTTACTCGCAAATACAACTTACTTAACTTGACAAGATGTGAAAGATTAGGTAACGATGAAACAAAGGCTCCGTCTTCATTGCCAAGTATCGGTACTGGCATCAACACCGACAGATGATGGAGGCAGTTCAGGTTGACAATCGCCTCATAGAATAACTCAGCATGAGCTCGTGTTTCGAAAACTATTTTTAAATTTCTAAGATTGGTGAGCTTTCCCAAGCAACCCTCCATCCATTTGCCAGCAGATACTCTTGATAGAGTCTGGAGGTTACTTATCAGGTCGAGCCTTGGATGACCTTGTATCACTCCAAAATGTCGCTCTTCTATCACTGATCTCGAAGACATAATTAGATGTGGTTTGTTCCCGGGTAATCGAAGATGTCTTAACTGATGCATCTTCCCAATTGTGTCGGGTACAATTAAAGTATAATTACTGGATTGTACAAATAGAGTTTGTAAATTGATAAGATTGCCTATCGATGATGGGAGGGTGTTTAACCAAGTGTTTGTACACCTGAGATATCTCAAATGGATTAGTTCACCTATTTGCATCGGTAGTTCGCTTATGCATACACCATCTAGATTTAGCACCCTAAGCAACTTAAAGCCTTGGAATAGAAACTTGCTTTGTTCCTTTTCAAGCCATTGATGATCGCCTTCGGCGCAGATCAACATAGAACGAAGGTGCGGAGTGGAAGGCTGTTTGACTTTAAATTTTCCTGGAAAATAAATTAAAATAAGTAATTATCACTTCACCTATTTGAAATTCGTCGGGAATAACGTTTGGAAAAGCCGTCCATACTAAATATGTGGGCCCCACCATGATATATGTGAGTTATCCACGCTCTCCATCCTTTTAAAAAATATATTTTAAGGCATGAACCTAAGAGTGAGGAAAATCAAAAGCTCAAATGGACCACACTTTAGGGAACAATGATCATTAAGACATCAATGGTTGAAAGTTGTTTTCTCCGTGGGGCTCACATTGATGTTTATTTGTCATCCAACCTATTCATAAGGTCACACAGTAGGGGAAACAAAAATATCAGTTTGGTCCAAAACTTTTGAAGTCCTCAAGAAGTTTTCAATGGTAGGAGTTCAATTCCCATTGTTTCCTGTGTTGTGGTCCAATTGATCTTTAGATCTGCATCATTTTTTGGCTCATGGACTAAAATGATTTGTTTATAGGGATAGACGGTGTGGATAAGATACATACATCATGTTGGGCCCTACCATTTAACATTTTTCGCCTGGGAGTGCTATAAATGAAAGGTGCAGTGAACATGACCTTGGAAATCCAATCAAAAATACGTAGATAAATAATTATTACCCATTTACCTTGAATTACCTCTATAATTAGAAAATCAAACAGGCCCTTACGGAAATGTACTTACTTGGGTCAAGTCGGCCCCTGCCAATAGTGTGAATTGCAAGCCGACGGGCTCTAGATGCTGCAGGAGTAGCATTGCCATTGTCATCCTGAAGTTTGAGAAACTGAACTTCGAGAAACTTGCTTTCCTTAGCTTCTGATATGGATAGATCACGCAAAAGATCGTGGATGCGACAAGTTTTGATATGCCCGCTTGAACTTCTTTTTGCCACTTGAGCCATACTTCTCTGAACCAACTGCATCAGATAATCTTCTCCAACCTCTTCCAATGTTAGCCCATCTCTTTCTTTAAGAAACCCTTCTGCGGCCCACAGTCGAATCAATTCCTTGGCTTGGAACTCATACTCCTCTGGAAAATTGCCCAGGTAGAGAAAACATGGTTTTAAGTAATAAGGCAGTTCTTTATAGCTTAAAGATAATATGCTAGAGATTTGGACTTCTCCCTGGGCAAACTGCCAGCTCTTGCTTACATTCTCCCACTCCCATGGTTCCTTTCTTGATAAGAGCCCTCCAATGACTGCAATTGCAAGAGGGAGACCATGGCAGTTTTCCATAATCTCTCTTCCCATCTTCTCCAAATCCTGCGGGCAACCACCATCTCGTACTAGGATTAATGTTTTTTTACGAAACAAATCCCAGCTCTCTTCATTGGTTAGAAATCGCAGTTCATGGGGCTGGCTTCGTGGATCTGCATATAAAGCTACATCTTTGTTTCGTGTGGTGAGCACGACCCTACTGCCATTATTCACATCCGGAAATGCATCCTTCAAATCATCCCATGCTTCCCTTCTCCATATATCATCCAAGACCACCAAGTATCTCTTGTCATTCAGATACTCGGAAATCTTGTCCCTCAGCTCAGCAATGTTCAATTTCTCTGCCGTATTGTCGGATACCACCCTCCAACGTCTTACAAAGACCTGCAAAAGATCGCTCGCAGAATACTCTTGTGATACAGAAATCCACTCATGAATATGGAAATGTTTCTTAACAGTATTAGCGTTATAAAGTTTCTTAGTAAGAGTGGTCTTACCCAGACCACCCATTCCTACTATAGAAACAACACAACGTCGCAGCTCTCCCTTTGTTAACCGGGCCACCAACATCTCCAATTCCTTCTCAAAGCCTACAAAATCTGGTTCCGGAACATTAGGAGAAGTGACCCTCCGTTCTTGGTGGCTTTGACCAGCAGAGCTCGTCCCTGCTCCTTGGCCTATATTTTCAATTCCATATGTCTTCGTTCTTTTGGAGATCCTATCGATCTTATTGTTTATCCGCAAGATCTCCAAGCCCACCTTATGGCGAGCTATCAACTCATTGAAGATGCAAGCGTACCTTGTAATGTAACCCATGAGTCCTCTTCGCTTTGAGGTTGCTATCTTGAAGAGAAAGGTGTCGATGACGTCCTCAGCATCATATGCAACATCTCTCACATCCCCCACCCAGTTCTTCACTCTTTCATCTCCTTGTTTTGCGTCTGCATCTTTCAAGAAGCATTGCATCCCCTTAAATTCCGCCATGAGCAATTCGACCTCATCGCGAACCCCATGTAAGAAAATGGCTTCTTGGATGAACTGCTCAGCGAGTTTTTGGACAAGGAGCTGAACAATGGGCTCGGCCATATTTCCTCGCGCTTTCTTCGGTCACAGGAAAGAAATTCAGATAAAAGCTCTATTTCTCTTCACTTCAAGTTGCAGGTCTCTTTATTTCCGGTCACGAGATAAAACAATCATGTTCGTTGCTACTCAATGGTTGACTTCGTTGTTTAGTTGATGAATCTGGACCGTCCATCCTGTAGACTTTACTGACGATGATCCTCCACAGTCACCCACATGTGAAATTTTAGAAAGTAAAAGATGCTGGCTTAATTCCCTAATGTCATCAATGGCCGGAGATGAGAGAGCATGAATTTATTGCTGTTGATTAGAGATTAATACCGCCGGATCAAGGGCTAGAATTTGCCTGACTTTCGAGAGCGGATTGCCTACCGACGTACTCTGGCATAGTGAGTAAACTCTATGAGACGAAGCCTGATGTATATGTTTTATCCACGCCATGCATCTGTTTTACCGGCTTATTTTAATTCATGACCCTAAAATTGAAGGATATCCATAGTTCAAGTGGACCATATCAGAGGAAACATCGGAGATAATGACCATCTACCGTTGAAACCTTCCCAGCGTCCACAGCTATGTTTACATGCATGCCATCCAACTTGTTCATTGGGTTACAGAGACATGGATGCAAGGAAAATACAAATATCATCTGGATTGAAAATTTCTATAGCCCCAAGCAAGTTTTCAATGATTCCGCTATTATGGTCTACTTCCAGCTATGGATACTCTTCAATTTTGAGTTCATACTCTTAAAATTACAGCAGGTGTATTTATATGCTTTTGACGGAGTGGCGTATATGGTAATGCATTTTGGATGGTGATTGCATGTTGCAGAAGAAATCTTCTTTACGTTGCTGCCGAAGTTAATACCTTGAGGTGATTTTTTAGCCCTGAAGCAACCCATAGTCTTCAAGCTTATACACCTATTCAGTCCATTTTTAACCATAACAATGTGTCCATCCATATTTTCAGCTCATATTAGTCCATGCTTTCAAAATTTAATGATATCAAAATCTCATGTGGACAACATCACAAGAAACAGTGATGAATAAACACCCACCATTAAAAACTTTTCAGAACCTATCATAAGTAGATTTATAATGTTTTTTCTATCTAACCGTTGATACGGTGAACCATAACCGGATGAAGGTAAAATACAAACATCAACTTGAACCAAAACTTTTGTTACCCACAGGAAGCTTTTAAAGACCATTTATTACTTCTTTTTCCAATGGTACGATCTACCAGATATTTGTATATGCGCGCTTAATTTTTTGTATAGCATTTTAAGATAATGGCCCGAGAAAATGGGTGAACGGCATGAATAAAGCATTTTGGACCACACAGGGTTTTCGCAAGGACGCGAGGGAAAGGGTGAGAAGTCTTCGCCAGGTCTTTTTCTTCTCTCTTCTTTATTTTATTTTATTTTATTTTCCGTAATGTAGCATAAGCACCCAATGTAGGTACTACTGAATAAGATCTTTGGGCGCCACCAGTGTTTTTTTTTTATCCACTCCGTCCATCCATTTTTTAGGATCATTTTACAAAGTGAAACAAAAATGAGGCAGATCCACATCTTATGGGGACAACATAATAAAAACTCAGTGGCGATGATTGTAAACAATTAAAAACTCATTGGAACTCCAAATTTTTTGAATCAAACTGATATATATGAATCTGTTTCACTTAATCAAAAGGTTGGATGGAAAATAAACATTGCAGTTTATCATAGGAAGTTTTTAATGGTGGTTGTTCAGTGACCATTGTTTCCTATGGTATAGTCTTGAGTTTTGATATGCATTATGCCATGAAATGAGTTGAAAAAACTAATGCACGGCATGTATATACTACTGAATAAGATTTTTGGGCCCTACCATAGTGTATTTTTTTATCCACTCCATCCATCTATTTTTCAGGATCATTTTACAAAGTGAACCAAAAACTGAGGCAGATCTACATCTTATGTGGACCACATAATCAAAACTCAGTGGTGGTGATTGTAAACAATTAAAAACTCATTGGAGCTCCGAAAGTTTTAAATCAAACTGATATGTATGAATCTGTTTGACTTAACCAAAAGGTTGGATGGAAAATAAACATTCCAGTGTATCATAGGAAGTTTTTAATGGTGGTTGTCCAGTAACCATTGTTTCCTATGGTATAGTTTTGAGTTTTGATACGCGATTTTGTCGTAAAATGAGTTGGAAAAAACTAATGCACGGCAGGTATATACATGCATCAAGGTGGGCCCATCGTCAGGAAAACATCTCCTAAACACGCCAAGGGGTGATGATCTTCCACTGTCATTGGCTTTTTCTTTTTTTTTTTCTTGTCTATTTTTATATGATGCGTCTTCTATCTTTTATCTTCTAGTGGTATTATGCGTAGTATAAAAACAACCTTCAAACCCCCTCAAATTCATGGTGCCAAATGACTACTTATTTTTGGTATCAAAGCAAGCTATGTTGATATGGTGCAACATGCCTGTCTTCATTAATTTAGACAGTACAGATGGTAGGGACTATCATGGATAATGGATTAAAATTCAACAAAAAATAACGTTCCTAGGCAATTGATTGTTATCTTTGTAATCGATCGTTGATGCTATGATCTGCTAGTCTTGCTGCACCGTCGTGTACTTGCAAAACCAAATGACGATGGGACCTATTTAGGGACCCTCCTATACTTAACTTAGAATAAGCACACTATGGGTTTAGTAGAATTAGGATGATAATGCATACCTTCTATCATAGGTAAGGTTCTATTTATAGCTTTTCAAGACTTCTTCCGTATATGGTAATGAGTCTGTCATGTAAATACATATTACACGAGATCTTTCCCTGGGTGTATGGGCGCACTTATCTTGGCGTGATTCTCGACGAAGATCATGTGGAGATAATCCTTTTCATATATAAAGCAGACATCTCCCAATGGTCGGCATCCAAGGGGGTCGTGGTTAACAGCCGATGCCGACCTTTGAAGTCCTGTAGACCGAGCTTAATTGTCAATTGAAGTCGGGGCCGAGCTTCGAGGTTAGTGCCTTTAATCAGGGTTAGGTCGTTACTTATAGTCGTTCATTGGTCGCGATAGCAAAATTTTAGCTAAGCGACTGAGGCCATCGCTTATGGTTGGTGCTCGGGTTGGTTGTGAAGGTTTTGTTTTGTAGTCAGTGCCAAGCTCTTACTCGAACTCTCATTTGAGTTGTTTGTGTTAAAAAATTCTCTCATACATCTTTTTTCATTCAATCGTAGGTTATATACATAAAATAAAAATAAAAACAAATAAAACCTCTTTGCTATACAATTCCGTCTCCTACACTCATGCTACGGGATGTTTACAAGTTTCAAAATTTCTAAAATCTCTCTTGGTTGTTTAGCTCATGCCAACAACTCTCTTGGTTGTTTACAATGCTAAAAACTCTCTAGGTTGTTTAGTTCACTCCAACTACTCTATTAGTTGTTTACAGCTCACGCCAAAACTCCCCCTCAAGTTGATGCATAGAGGTCTCGCATGCCCAACTTGTCAAGTGAGTTGTAGAAGTCCTTGCTAGATACAGCTTTGTAAGGATGTCCGCCAACTGATCTTCGGATCTCACAAATAGAAACCTAATTATTTTTGCTTCAAGATTCTCTTTGATGAAATGTCGATCTACCTCTACATGTTTAGTACGATCATGTTGAATAGGATTGTGAGAAATGGCAATTGCAGCTTTGTTGTCACAAAAGAGATCCATCTCAGAAGTGGGGGCGAACCCGATTTCAGTGAGTAGCTTTCTTAATCAAAGGAGTTCACAAAGACCCTTAACCATTCCCCTAAACTCAGCTTCAGCACTTGATAAAACTATCACTTTTTGTTTCTTACTTCTCTAGGTTACAAGATTTCCCCCAATAAACGTAAAATACCCTGAGGTGGACTTTCTGTCAGTGATATTACCTGCCCAATCCGCATTCGTATATCCATAAACCATCGACTGACTGTTATGTTTTGATAACATAAGCCCCTTGCCCGGGGATGACTTCAAGTATCGAAGTATTCGAGTCACTGCTTCCATATGACTTTTACTTGGATTATGCATAAATTGACTTACAACACTTACAGCATATGCAATATCTGGACGAGTATGGGAGAGATAAATGAGTTTACCAACTAACCTTTGATATCTTCCTTTATCTGTTGGTACTTGATCTGGGTATTCTCCAAGCTTGTGATTCTGAACCATGGGGGTGTCTGTAGGTTTACATTCCAACATCCCTACTTCGGTTAGCAAGTCTAATATGTATTTCCGTTGGGAGAGAAATATACTTTGCTTAGACCTGGCAACTTCCATTCCCAGGAAATACTTGAGTCCTCCCAGATTTTTCATCTCGAATTCAGTTGCTAATTGCTTTTGAAGCAGAGAGATTTCTTCATCATCATCTTCTGTAATAATCATGTCATCTACATACACTATTAAAGCAGTTACCTTACCCAACTGATGCTTTAAGAACAAAGTATGGTCAGAGTTACTTTGTTGGAAGCCATATTTCTTCATTGCCAAGCTAAACCTTCCAAACCATGCTCGTGGTGATTGCTTTAGTTCATACAACGCTCGCTGCAATTTACACACCACTCCATTCTTTGAAGATGTTATATAACCCGGAGGAACATCCATATAAACCTCTTCTTGGAGATCACCGTTGAGAAAAGCGTTTTTTACATCAAATTGATGCAAAGGCCAATCAAGTATTACTGCAAGAGACAATAACACCCTAACTGTATTCAACTTGGCTACAGGTAGAAAGTCTCCTGATAATCGACACCATACGTTTGCGTATATCCCTTCGCTACTAGTCGTGCTTTGTACCGTTCAATAGATCCATCTGCTTTGTGTTTAATGGAGAACACCCATTTGCACCCCATGGTTTGTTTTCCTTTAGGTAATGGAACAAGAGTCCATGTATCATTTTTAAGTAGTGCCTCCATTTCTTCCTCTATAGCTCGGGTCCATCTTGGATTTGCCAATGCCTCATGAACGCTGTTAGGAATCTGACATATGAAGAGTTCCTGTGCAAATTTCTTGAGAGGTTCAGAGAGTTCCTTGGTGGATACATAGTTAGCAATTGGATACCTCGACCTTCGTTCCTCAATATCTAGAGAGTATCTATTAGGTGGCTTGCCACGGTTGTACCTATGAGGTAAGACATATCCTGCAGATGCATCTATATCATCCGTATGTATGGGTGTAATAACAGTACTTACCTCAGGAGTATTCTCAGGAGATGATTCGGCCGATACTTCAGAGGAAGGGGATATAGGTTCGGTCTCAGATGTTGCATGCTCTACATTAGGATATATCTCAGCTTCACAGTTCACAACGCCTGAGTTATCATTCGGCCCACCATGCTCTTGCGGCTCGGCTTCACAGTTCACAACGCCTGAGTTATCATTCGACATCTTATGTTGGAACCAATTCAACTCTTCATTATGTATCTCCCCCTGAAGAGTAGAAGTAGGTGCCGGAGATGAAAAGAACATATCAGTCTCTAAGAATTGGACATCCATAGTCATATAGAGTTTGCGAGTGGTAGGATCATAGCACCGGTACCCTTTTTGATGGACGCCATAGCTCAAAAACAAACATCGACATGCACACGGATCAAGTTTAGTGCGCTGGTTCTTGTGGAGATACACATAGATGACACACCCAAAGACGCGAGGAGGAAGCATCAGTGCGGTAGGTAGTGACACATAAGTAGAAAGACATTGTAGTGGTGTCTTAAATGATAAAACCTTGGAAGGCATTCGGTTGAGAAGATGGACAGCAGTTGAGACGACATCGTTCCAAAAAAGTTTGGGCATATGAGCACCGAGAAGCAAAGCACGAGCAGTCTCAAGAACATGTCTATTCTTCCTCTCAGCGACACCGTTCTATTGAGGAGTTTGTGAGCATGACATTTCATGAATTAAACCATGTTGAGTAAAGTACGCTTTAAGGTGTTGATTGACATATTCTCCACCATTATCAGAGCGGAGAACCTTCATGGTGGTACTGTACTGAGTACTAACCATAGCATGGAATATTTTAAAGGCACTGAGAACCTCATCTTTGTGTTTCATCAAGTAGAGTCATGTCATATGAGTACAATCATCTACAAAAATAACAAACCAACGAAAGCCAGACATATTAGTAACAGGTGAGGGCCCCCATACATCAGAGTAAATTAACGCAAATGGAGTGTCACATTTAGTCATGCTTAATGGATAAGTAGCGCGATGGCTTTTAGTCAAAATACAAGTGTCACATTTCAAATTAGATGCGTGTAAATGCTTAAACAGATCAGGAAAAACATGCTTCAAATAAGGAAAAGATGGGTGTCCCAAGCGTCGATGCCACAACCAAAGTAGTGTCTCTTTATCAGCATGTGGATGGTTCATGTTATTGGCCCGGCCGATACTGATGTCTTCCACATAATATAATCCCCCCCTCTTAGTACCACGTTCAATTATCTCCTTGGTGAGAATATCCTGAATAAGATAGAAATTTAGATATATAAGTACAACACACCCAAGGTCTGCAGTAAGCTGACTTACAGACAACAATTTATGGGATAGAGATGGAACAAGTAAAGTATTAGATAAATGCAAGGATGGAGATAAGGTCACAGAGCCAGCTCCAGTGACTGGTGAGATAACACCATTTGCATTGGCTATGCTAGTGCGTCGCGGAAGAGAGGTCTGAGAGAAGTCTGAGATAGCAAATGTCATATGGTCAGTGGCCCCCGAGTCGAGAAGCCATGCACTACAGTCCGCATCTCTATGGGAGGTAAGAAGAGCAAGACCAGAGATACCTGAGTTCAAGTTGGGAGGAGCATCCGTGGACGTTACAACTGGTTGTATAAGAGAAAGATGAGGCTCTACAGCAGCAACAGTAACTGTGCCTGAACTTCCATTGGTTCCGGTTCCATTAGGACGTTTACGGGCTTGAAGATCATGCCACCAATCAAGGTACCCATGCAACTTAAAACAGTTTTCACGTGTGTGTTTCTGGTTTCCACAATGAGAACATTTTTTCGCATCAGTAGAATTCCAGGTCTTGGAAGATTTACCAGGGGCAGAAGTGGTTAACGTAAGGGCTTTGGAGGCCAAGACAGCTTCCTGGAGCCCATCGGTGTCATGGGAAGTCATAACTTGTTGTCGAATATCTTCCCATCTAACATGCGCATACGCTTGTTCGACAGTAGGAAACGGTTTCATCTGTAAAACATCAGCCCGTATTTTGTCTAGCCGATCATCAAGACCATCCAGAAACACATAAACATGGTCTTCCTGGATGATCCGATTATAGTGCTGAATATCAACAGAGCATTCCATAGGATTTGGTCGGCGGAAATCAATTTCACGCCATAAACCCTGCAACTCAGTGTAATATTTTTCCAGTGAGCCAGCAGCTTGCTTCAGTTGTGTCACACGCCGTCGAAGATCATACATTTGTGAGGTATCACTACCATCAAAAAAGGTAGTTGCAATGGAATCTCAAACCGCTTTTGCCGTAGGAAACCGAATAAAATTGCCAATTAAGGACGAATCCATGGAAGAAATTAACTAACCTTTAACAATGGCGTTATCGGTACGCCACTTGCAAAAGGAGGGATCAGTCGGTAGCGGCTGGGGAAAGTCGCCGTTAATGTACCCCAGTTTGTCCTTGCCAGAGATATACATCTCGACAACCTAGGACCACAGTACATAATTGGAACCATCCAACTTAATGCCAATCGGAGCAGCGGATGTTTCAGTGGTGATGGTCGGGGTCCGAGCGCTGTTCAAAACCTCGGTCATCCTTGTAGTCAATTCAAGGATAGAGTCAGAGAGATTGGACGTGCCGCCAGAGGAGTTCGGATCATTAGAGTCCGCCATGAACGGAGGTATAGCTAGGGTTGTAATACAGGAAGTCAGAACTAACTTGGCTCTGATACCATGTTAAAAAATTCTCTCATACATCTTTTTTCATTCAATCGTAGGTTATATACATAAAATAAAAATAAAAAAAAATAAAACCTCTTTGCTATACAATTCCGTCTCCTACACTCATGCTACGGGATGTTTACAAATTTCAAAATTCCTAAAATCTCTCTTGGTTGTTTACAATGCTAAAAACTCTCTAGGTTGTTTAGTTCACTCCAACTACTCTATTAGTTGTTTACAGCTCACTCCAACAGTTTGTCTTGTTGTTCTCATTAGTTTCTTGCTATTTGGTCAGTCTAGTTTTACCCACAACAGTAGCCCCTTACTTCTGAGATCTCTCCAGAAGCTTAGGAAGTAAAAGGACTTGAACTAACACTCGAGCATGAGGACTCATGCGGGGGAAGGTTAGCTCGAACACGGCCAATGGACCGGACATATCTTTTTTATATTTGAGTTTTAAAATGTTATATCTTTTTTTAAAAATTGCTTCTAATCATGCTAAGAATCATTCTGCGTAATTAAATTAGATTGTTTTTAGTACATTTTTCTATTTCAAGTATTTTCTAGTACGGTTGAACTACAGCTTTTGAGTAGGGTTGAGTCTGATTGTTTAAGACTCTTTAAGTTCGTATTCGAGGTGAACTTCACTAAAATATTATGAGTTCCTTATTTTCTTATGAATTTAAGGTTCACACCACATTGAAGAGACGATGTTCTTCCTCTTATCATTTTCCACGCCCTTTTCTTGCATCATCATCCATTCAAACCTTCGAAATATCTTGGAACTTCTAATTCTTCATTTTCTCTTAAAATCAACGAAGCCGATAGCGTTAACTCATTGGCCATGGAATCGAAATGGTAACGTCGAGAGGAAATCTTTGGCTCATGGAAACCTTTATAGGATATTCGTTTGATCATAGGCACTGTCGGAGACTCATCACCTACTAACTTGAATATAAATTAAATAAAAACCCTTCTTGAAAAGATGCAATAGACAATCTTATAAATGTGAAACTTGAATTTCTTAATAAATTTTGATATCTTGTAAATATTAAGAATAATTGGACTGCAGAATTATGGAACCATATACTTGCGAGACATCCGGGACTTGACCCCATTCTCTATCCTGGGCGACTAGAACCAGCGATGTGGGTGAGACTTGACTACTTTGATGGATGAATTGTATATCCATACTGTTCATCTGTTTTTCCAGCTTATTTTAGACCATTTTTCTACAAATGAAGGTGATAAAAATTTCAGGTGGACCACACTATAGGAAACGGTGGATATTGAATTTTAAAAACTTTTCAAGAGTCATAAAAGTTTTGAATCAACCTGATATTTGTTTTTAGTTTTGTCCATATCCATGTTACCTTATCAAATGGTTTGATGGTCAATAAACATTACGTTGGATGCTAAGAAGTTTTTAATGGTGGGTTTTCAATGACCACTGTTTCGTGTGGTCAGTTCACTTGAAATTTACATATGCATCATTTCAAAGTCATGTTCTAAAATAATCCGAAAAAACAGATGGTCGGCACAGATATTCAAATTCAAACATTGATGTGAACCCTGCTGACCGAGCTAAGTCAAGGGCGGATCTCACGCCCTCAATAATGCACCATGGTGGACCCATATCGTTCTTTTTCCTGGAATCTATATCCTATAATAATGCACTACGGTGGATCCCATGTCTTTCAATAATTGCACTACGGTGTACTGCACGATGTTGACTGGCCTGCTATATATGAAGGCGGATTGGCAGCTGTAACACGGACGCGGATTAGATACTGACAGGTTGAGTTGCGAGACTCGCTACTGAAGTGACGTCACCAAGTTCGGTGGACCCCACCATGACGTAAGTGTTGTATCCACAACGTCCGTTCATTTAGAGATATTATTTCAAGGCATGTCCTAGAGAACGAGGTAGATCCAAAGCTTTAGTGGACCCCACCATAGAAAACAGCAGGAAGATTGATGCACACCGTTGAAACCTTCCTGAGGCCTGCCATGATGTTTTATCGAAATTCAACCTGTCAAAAAGTTAAGAAAGACATTAAAGAAGGGAAAACACAAATATCAGCTTGATCGAAAACTTTTGTGGCCTCTAGAAGTTTTTAATATTGGTGGTGTTACTCTCCCCACTGTTTTTTGTGGTGGGGTCCACTGTAGCTTTGGATGTGACTCATTGTTTGTATATTACGCTAAAATGATCTCTCCAGATGGATGGACGGTGTGGATACAAAACATACATCATGGTGGGGCCCACAAAACTTGGAGATGTCACTTCAGTAGCAGTCGTGCTACTCAACCGGTCAGTAGACAATCCGCGCCCCCACACATCAGCTATATAGCTGCTGTAGATACGTGGGGTGAAGACGAGCGCAGACGCTCCTCGATTTCCAAGTTGTACCAACGGTTCGAACGAAATCAAAATTACACGAGACCCACAATGATGTATTTATTATATCCACGCCGTTCATCAACTTCTTGAGGTCATTTCAGAGCATTAGAGAATCTCTTATCAATCACCTCAAATGTGTCTGGTAGCATTGCCAATATAATATAGAGACTATAAATCAAATCTTGGATTAAAGTGATTAAAGTGTAAAAACGATGAGTGGCTATCCACACTTGAGCAAGTCATTAGCATAATAGAAGTACATAAATGTAAGAATTGTCATTATACACTCATTCCATTCAAGTGGGGTCGGTGATAATCCTTTGATTGATGTCCTCAAATTTGGAGTTATTTATTTATTTACGCGCGCGCACACACACACTCACGCTGGTGGAATTTCACCACCTATGGGTACTCAAACCCTTGACCGGGAGTTGAAACTCAATTGAGAGTCTACCACCCTGGCAAGAGTAAGGACTCTCAAATGTGGAGTTCTTATTAAACAGTTGAGTAAAAAACATAAATATGAATAGCTTGTGGGAAAAAGCCAAAGATTGAATGGTAGGGAACTTTCATCAATTGAGTGAAGTTTTTTTTTTTTTTTTTTGAAAAGGAAGATTGTATTGATAAAACAAAAGGGATTTATAACCTTTCATACGGGAGCCAACAAAAAGACTCGGACCTGCCTATCATATATCCAAAACAGAAGAAGGATGGCCACACGCTAAGTATTAACAGAGGAGGGGTAAGTAGATCTAATGATACCAATCCCTGCGTTGTCGAGAACCAAAGAGCCCCTAATACTACGCGGAAGGTCAACACGGGCCATGTAAAGGTGCCTTCTGAAGCCATTTTAGCTAGAGCATCCGCTACCGAGTTGCCTTTCCTACAAATGTGGTAGAAGGAGAGGTGAAGAACGCGACTGAAATGGAGAATTGGGTGAAGTTTCAATAGAATGTGAACTTGTAAAACTATAAACATATTATAAATGCTAATGAATATTCTTAATGAATGAGAAATCACCATTTTTCATTCAATATTGGATTGAAGTATAGACTAATCACCAAATTTCAAATTCTTGGTTCATCAATAGCCTGTGTCACCCCTGTTAGGCCCAGGTGGAAAACTCAACTCCATCAGTGATTCAGATAGACTCGATTAGAAAAAGTGTACAAGGAAATGACCCTATGAAGTGTTTCCCTTGTTGTTGCCCACCTGAATCATGAATGGGCCAAAGTTTTATTCCATAGGCCTAAATTTAGTGTCGCATCTAATTAATGGTTGGAATGGATTTCATAAGACCATTACGGTGGAAGTCTCTCCTAACTGTCTCCTTTGGGTTAGCCCACCTGCATCACAAGCTAGGTGGTTTTATTTTATTATTATTTTTTTAATCCTAACCTTCATGTAGGATTACACATTTAATAGTAATAGTAAGAGAAGGTTTCGTATCTACATGATGATGGAGCCGATTAAAAATGAATGGCGGCTTCCCTCTCTTTACTTTTAAAAATTAAAATCAAATATTTCTTCCAAAATAAATGAAAGAAGGATTTCATGGGTTGCCAGCCGTTGAACTTTTATGGAGCCAATGACGATGTGTATGCGAAATCCACTCCGGCATTTAAATGTTTAATCCAACATTAGGCCCAATGTAAATAATAATAATAATAATAATAATTAAGGCCGACCTATGATTCAGGTGGGCCACACCAAATGAAATGGTTGGAGGAGAGACATCTACCATTGAGTATAACAGAGCCCACCATGATGATTATATGAATTCCACTTTAACCATTAGATGCTACACCAAATTTTAGGCATGGGGCCCAAGCATCAAGTCCATCCGTGATTCAGGTGGGCCACACCAAGAGAAACATTTTGGAAGGTGAATATTGCCCTATGCGCTATTTTAATCGTGAGGCCTACCTGGATCATGGATAGAGCTGGCTTGGGCTAGGGCCTAACAGAGGTGATACACCTAGTGATGGTGTGGATTTGACATAAACATTAGGGTGGGGACCACCGAGCCACCCGTTTCCTTGAGGACAAGAAGATTTGGTACTCTCCACCCCAATACTGGTCAGTACTGGAAATGCTCCGTGGGCTATGATGTATGGGTTTAGTCACTCCGTTCATCCATTTTGGAATCTCATATTAGGACATGAGCCCAAAAATGAGGCGTATGCAAATCTCAGGTAGATCACACCAAAGGAAACAGTGGTAATTGAATGCCCACCATTGTTAAGAAATCTATCCTAAGGTTATGAGCCGAAGGTATGGGTAGCTCATTGAAGAAAACAGTATCAGAATATAAATTTATTTATATTAAGTAGTTCTTCAGTGATAAACTCACAGCAGTTTCAACACAAGGTCATGAATTCAAGTACCCATTGTAGTGAAATCCCACATAAGTGCTTGCAAATAGTTTTCTCCTAGAAGTGTTATCTTGCCTAATTAGCAACAAAAGGGGTTGTTGTGTATTAAAATTTTAAAATCTGCACCTAATTCAGGAATAGTTTAGAAATTTTGGATTTTTCTTTTCTTTTGTTAGGATCAATTAGTTAGGTTAAAATTTTTGAATTTTTTTTGGGGATTGCTGCCAGTGGCGGTTGTGGGTCTTCTTGACCAAATTAAACCTGTTTTGTTCTCAGTTTGGCTTGTCTGGTTGAGAGTGTGCTGGCTGGACATAGTGGCCCAGATTGTGTTGGGTACTCTACCCTGTAGATTTTATTTTTCCCTTTTCATGTCTTTAGCTGTATAGCAGAGTATATGATTGGCGAGGCTTGGTGTTTTTGTGGAGCCTGCCTGAATTTGTTTATGATCCAAGAATTTTGACACTTAAGGTCATGGAGAGAGCTTCCTCTCCATTCTCTCCACCACCCTGTCCCACAAATGCAAGGCTGGCTTATCAAACACAGTGGATCGACCTAGGTAAATCAAAGGAAAAGAACCAGCTTCACGACCAAAAACCTCAGCTAACTGGACAACCACCTCTTGAGGGATATTAATTCACAGAAGCTCACTTTTAACAAGGTTAATATTAAGGTCGAAAACCACCTTGAATCATCTAATGGCTATTTGGGACCAAGTCACACCCACAATCGATTCGATATCTTGTGGAGTTGCTGAATTTTAGAGCTAGGACACGCGTACTTTCCTCTCTATTTCCAACAGTAATAACATGTATTTTTTAACTACCTTTGAAATTTATTTATCTTTTTTCTTTTCTCCTTATTTCAGGCTTCGGAGAAATATAGGTTTGAGCAGTTGCGTGAACACACAAGCCAAGCTAGAGAAAGTGTTGGAATACTACCACAGGCACGCTGTTCTTCACAAAAAGGGTAGTCAAGCTGGAAAAGTGTTGGAATACTACCATAGGCAGCATGCTGTTCTTCACAAAAAGGGTAAAGAGGCTCCTGGTGAAAATCCTCCAGTTTGATATTAGTTTCCTTCACACACACACCCACACCCACCCACCTACCCACAATGAAATTAAAAAAGTGAGGGAGACAGAAAAGAAGAAGATCAAGGGTCAATCCTTGCCTCCCTAGTACTAGAAAAAAGATTTAAAAAGAAAGGGGTAAAAAAACAAATAATGAAATCATTGATGCCATGAAAGGAACATGAAATGGAGCACCTATTGGTGTGATTGGACATGTGGATTCTGTTTGGATTCTGCAGATCATGTAATGGTTGCCCAAATGATTGCTTACACGGTCACCCTATCAAATAGGATTATGAAAAATAGGGATATGTTTGGATAACAAGTGGAATCCTTATCTTGTTTCTTGTTTCGAGAGGATTCTCATTGTGTGGATAAGAGTAATGGTTGAAGCGTTAAATCCAACAGTATCCAAACAGCTCACCTTGTCAAGCAAAACAATTTCCATTTCCTCATCGATTCCATGTATCCAAACACGCCCAGGATGAAAACAGCCAACGGAAATCCCAATGCTAACATTAATATAAATGGTGCTTTCATTACATTACTTATCATTTCTTAATTAAATTGAAACGCATAAAAGGTTACAGATGTTTGCTAACTGTACATACGCATCCACCACATGTAATAGATCCAAGCTGCCTATCAGGCAGGCTCATTGCACGAATGTTATCTGAAAAAGGGTCTTGGATTGACTTTTCAAGCCTTGAGTGGAATGGGGAACTCCTGAGTCTGAGTCGTAGCAGACTTGTAGAAGGTTTAAAACCGTACATTCCTCTTAGTATTTTCAATCATATTGTAAAAAGGAGAGCGAAATGGAATTGGTTGGGCCAGAGCGTTTTCTTTCTCACACAGTGTTAGGTCTAGGCCTTTCATCAGGCACGCTCACTACTAATTGATGATCAAAGTCAAACCTCACATAATGGATGGTATAGAGAATGATGGAACTTTTCTAGTATACTAGATATAGATTGCCCATCTTCTCTCTAGTGATTAGATGGTTAGGATCACCATTTCAGGTACAATGGAGCATGTAGTTTAGTGATCCAAACTATTGATATGATTGTCTCAATTTGGATACCCCATAGAACACACCAATATCCTTCAATTAGTCTTTGAGATGTGTAATCTCAATTCCCAAATCCTTCAATTAGTTGTTGGCAGATGGGCGCGCAATTAATTAAAAAAGAAATGTGACAACATTCTACATTCAATGAAGAGAAGGCCAAAGAAACAATGGCTAGGAACATTTGCCATCAAATCAACCATATGTATCCTTGAACCATGGATCCCAATTGTGCAAAATGAAAATCCAAGCTCAGTGTAGGAACTCTTAGTTAAATCCGACTTCATTGTTAATAGGGCACAAAAGCTATGTTCCCTATTACGTTTGTGAATGGGCCTGGCTGGCCCATGGGTTTTCAAGCTTGGCCCGATCTCGATCTGGCCGTGCCTTAAATTTAAGTGGTTTCATAAGCAGGTTAGCCCAGAAAGATTAGGATTTTCAAGGACATTTTTTTCATATATCATATGTGATGTGAGCATGCTTAATGAACAGCTCTGATCTTTCACAAAAGTGGGCTTGGGCTTGGACTTGTTTGATTTGGGCCGTTGCTGACCTAGGCTGGGCTAGCTAAAGAATATCAGATCGGTGCAAGGGTAGGCCACTGACTCATATGTTGTCTGTTCAATGATTTTGAAGTTGTGTCCTACTAAATGAGTGGATCTAGTTGATTTCCATAGGAGGTAATCATCATGGTCTGCCCAACCTTTTGTACGGATCGGATATGCTACACGTGTGGCACGTTGTTGGGGAAGATATGGATGTATTGAAAGTTGACACGCAGCCATTGTATGTGACTTTTTGGTATGACCAAAACGCCCCTGAGCTTGGTTCACGATCAACGTATAGGGCCGAAAGGAAGATTGCGCGAATTTCACGTGATAGCGATTGGTAAACAAAACGTATAGGCCAAAACGTAGTTTTTTGTTTTTTTTTTTGGTTATGATTGGCTAATAAAAGCGATTCTTTATAAGCGACTTGGTGGGATTATTTTGTGTAAATGATCTTGACCGTAAATAGTATATTCTATTGATCAGATGGTTGAGATTTTCAGATCGTTGTGATGTTTGTATGGTAGCCCAAGAAATGAGCTTTGCACCTGATGAATGGTGTAGATGAATGGATTGGACTATCTTAAGTATCCTAATGCAAGTACGAACACTATAAATTCTGGTGCTGTTTCTCTTGATTCTATACGCAAAGAGCTTTGCTAAGGACGCACATGGGCATGGTATCAAACCGTTCATCATGTCCATCCCATAATGTAGATCTTCTGTCCCAAAAATCAGATCATTAAACTAGTCAGATGCACCACGACATCATAAAATAATTTGACGGCTTAGAAAAACTCTCCACGATCCCTTTTTATCCGCATACCTACCTTTTGATATAGACGGCTTGACTTTTGTAAATGAGATGCCTGATACCCTCATGTGAGCTGTAGATGCGTTTAAGATATCTGGACTGTTCATATGCGTTGTACCCAATAACTATTACCACCAGATGAATGAACTTTTTGCCTTTGTAATTCTCCAAAATCGTCAAATCAGCTGATCTGGATCCTCTGAACCGTTCCATTTTTGGATTTGATCTTTCTATGCGGCCTTTAGGTGTTTTCGTCTTTCGGTGTTTGACGTTGACTGCGATGGATGATACACAGGCATTTAGAAATTGCATATGTGGCATACAAATAGTAAAATCAAACGGTCCAAATTATGATAATAAATATCTATATATCATGAACCAAAATTAATGTCATTTCATAATATTAATGTCGGATTATTGGATACAAATAGTTAAATAAAAAGTTCAACAGTCCTATTTTCACAAACAAGTATCCCAGAATCAGAGATTAAGATTGTTAAAAGAAACTCATATTAGGATTCGACTTTTTAGAAAGTGGGATGCACAATATAAACGTTTTATTTGAGCTAATATATGCCACGTGTATCATTTCTGAGTGCCTGCGTATCAAGCTTCATACGAAACCTGCGTATCATAGAACCTCTGTTTTCGATAGGCAGCGGCAGATCTGATATTTTCGCTGAAAGTAGGCTATTTGTAATGTGTCATTTAATAGACCGGAGACGGCGGAAAAGGCGCAATGTCGTGACATGCAGTTATTTGATTGCTTGACAATATAAGAGCCGCAGCGCGTCCCCGATTAATCCTGACCGTCGGAAGTGAATATCAACGGTTGGCATGAGTCAAACGTGACGACATAACGCCACAAGGTTAATGTATTATCTGTATTAGTTTATTAGAGCGCGACCTGGCTGCGACCCGTAACCAGGATGTGGGTGCGGTCCTGACCGTCAAGCCGTATGTATTGTATATCCACGCCGTACATCTGTTTTTCCAGCTCATTATATGGCATGATTCAAAACATGAAGCAGATACAAGTTTCAGGTGGACCACACCTCGGAAAAAATGGTCGTTAAAAGCTCACCTAGGGCCGACCATCCAACCTGTTGATAATGTTAAACAGACATAAATGAAAGGGAAAAAAAAAAAATATATCAGCTTGATCCCAAACTTTTGTGGCCCTCAAAATATTTTTAATGGTTAATAAGTACTGTTTCCTGTGGTGTGGTCCGCATGAAACTTGGTCTGTTTCATTTTTTAAATTATGCTCTACAATGAGCTGGAAAGACGGATGGACGGCGTGGATATATAATACATACATCGGTGGACCCCACTGTCAGGCCCATGCCCACACCCACATCGCTGGTTCCGGGGATCGTAGCCAAGTCGCATTCCGTCGATCATGGTACGAGAACAAATGATCCAGTAGTCCCACGGGTATTATATGTCTACCGTGCTCTCCTTCTTTCCCTCCAACGTCTGATATCCTTTAGACATCTGAGCTGCAAATTTATTTATATATTTTTATATCAGTTATGGATTTTTATGAAGGGAAAATTGGATAGATCCATACATCAGGTTGGTCAAACTGTAAGATGGATCAAATCAACGGATGTCCATTGATTTAGATGGTCTTGCCAGGCGACCTTTTTGGAGGATTGGACTTCCGAAAATGTGATACGTTGGCATAGATTGCCTAGGTTGTTTGATGTGATTGACAATCAACTGACTACCGGAGGGATGTACAGATTGTGTGATTCATATGGTCTTGTTACTGTAACCCATCTAAAGTGAGCCAGCGAGAGATTGGACGGTTTAGATTATATGCATCTAAATGCATTTGTACAAACAGTGGTGCAAGCTAACGGATGGTCAAACTCCCAAAATGTAAAAGTTTTTTTTTTTTTTGAGAAATTGACGACTGTAAATTCTACCTTTTACCCACCGTCTATTCTATACGCTCCAAACTTTACTTTTCCAAACTAAACCATTATGCATGGATATACTATTTGCATACAAAAATGCCCTACTCAAACTAAACCATTATGTACGGATATACTATTTGCATATGAATATACCCTACTCAAACTAAACCAATGTCATGTCTGCCTTCCAACTGCTACGGTTATAATTTGTAGCGATAAGCTTAATTTGGGAAAGCAAAATTTGTGAGCGCTCAGAAAAAGACGGTGGGTAAAAGGTGGGGTTTACAGTCATCAATTTCTCTGTTTTTTAGTTTTTTTTTTTTTTTTTTTTTTCTATAGTCATACTTTAAATGCTTTAGACAGAAAGGTGCGAAGTGCAACTGTCAAAACCCCTATAATCTTGGTTATTTTTGGACAAGTTTATTCTTAAACTTTTTAGATAATTCACGTCTTGCCTTTTTTTTTTTCCTTTTCTTTTCGTTTAAAATAGTTTCACATGATGAACAACTTATATTAAAGGTGGTAACCACATTATGAAAGTACACATTAAGATAGGGCTGAATGGCCCACACCAAAGTGTGGCCTGACATAATAATCGGTTAACATTAAGGGGGCCCCACATGATGGACAGTCCACATCAGAGGTGGGACCCATAGGATGGATGGTGGACATTAAAGGTGGGACCACATGATGGAAGGTTGACATTAAAAGTGAGCCCGCATGATGAACCGTCCATATTGATAGTTGGCCCCACACAATGAATGGTCCACATCAAGGTGAACCCATATGATGCATGTTCATATCAAAGGCCATATTATGCATGTTCATATCAAAGGTGAGTCTCACGCGATGGATGACCCACATCAAAATATGACCCCACATGATGCGCTCTTCACATCAAGTGAGCCCCACATGATGGACAATCCACAACAAATGTAATACCCACATTATATATGGTGGACATCAAAGTGAGCCCATATGATGGATGACCCATATTGAAATTGGGGCTCCACATGATGAAGGGTCCACATCAAAGTGGGCCCACATAATGCATGGTTTGCATCAAAGGTAAGCCCCACATGATGAATGGCCCACATCAAAACTGCCTTAGTTGACTGCTAAAAGTGGGCTAAAACTGCACTCGAGTTAGTGCATGCCATGACCTCTCACACATGTGATAGATAGAAGCTGCACCTGTATCAATACTACTTTTCTCAAACAGTAAGACTGATCTCATCATTAAGTGGGCCAAAAGTGGTAGTACACTAATAACTGTTTTGATTTCGTGTTTTTTTTTTTTATTTATTTATTTTTTTTTTTTATTACCAATTAGCTTTATTTTAGCCATTTTTAAGAAATTAAAAAAAGAAAAGAAAAAAAGAAGAAGATATTTTTCCTGTTAATGTTTTAACCAAAAAAAAAAAAAAAAAAAACCATAGGCACATTGCTCTCTATAGAAAGGGTACAGAGGCTGCGGCCAAAAATCCCACTGCTATTATCTAATGTTATTTTTCTTTTTTAAATAGATATTACCATATCTCAGTAAAACTTTAAAAAGAAAAGGAAGGAGAAAGAGAATCTCTTCTTTGTTGAGTTTGTTATTTTCCAGGGCCAATCCGTGCCGTGTACTGGAAAAAAAGAAGGGAAAGATGATTTAATAATGAAATTGTTAATCTCCGAGAGTAAAATGACATGAAGGTAATTGGATATGTGAATTCTATTTTGGATTATGCGGATCATGTAATGGCTACACAATTGACAAATTCCACCCTCACCCTAGAAAATAGGATTCCAAAAAATAGGAATGCGTTTGGATAAGAAATGTAATTCTCATATTCATTATACAATAGTCATCTTGTGTCTTGTTTCTTAAGGATTCTAACAGTGAATAAGAGCAATAATTAAAGCTTTGAATCCATGTATCCCAACAGACCAACTGTCTTATCAGTGGAAAACGATTTCCATTTCTACATGGATTCCATTTATCCATACATGCCCAGGGTGAAAACAGCTAGAAAAAAAAATTCCACAATTAACATTTGGTGGTGCTTTCAGTTCATTGCTTTTCCATTTCTTAATTAAATCAAATTGCATAAAAGGTTGCAGATGTCTGCTATAGTTTGTACACATGCATCCAACACATATAAGAGATCCAAGCCGCCCATCAAGCAGGCACTGCATGAATGTTATCTAATAAAACGACTTGGATTCACTTTCCAAGCAGAATCAAATGATGGAATCCTGAGTCTTAGCCATATATCAGATTTATCCAAGTTTTAAAACCATACATTCCTCTCAACATGTATTGTCAATCATATCACGACAAGGAGAGCTAAAAGGACTTGCTTGGCCCTAAGGTTTTTCTTTCTCGCACACTGTTAGATCTAGGCCTTTCATACTCATATAGCTAGGCCCAAAAGGATTAGAAATGTTGTGGAGAGTGATAGGAAGTAGTATACTATGCTCTTGGCTCAAACTTTGTTATTTGGTCTTCCAAGCTGTAGATATGATGGCTCTAATCAGGAAGCGTCCACATGCCACTTAAAAAGAAGAAGTAAAAAAATTAAAGCTTTGAATCCACTTAAATAGGTGGATTAGAAATGTTGTGGAGAGTGATAGGAAGCGTCCACATGCCACATGCACCCCCCCACCCGGTCTCTCTCGTCCTCTTGATCTTCTCACATATGAAGATTTTCCTCTTCCCATTGTTTGTGCCTTTCTGTCTTCATTCCATTGTTGAGCCTAAATCTGATTCTGAAGCTGCATCTCAGCCATGTTGGAAACAAGCCATGCAGGAAGAACTCAAAGCTCTCAAAAAAAAATCAAAGGAGCTAGGTCCTCTCCGTCAATTCATTTGTTTAGGGCGAGTACCTTCATTCCTCTTCCTGAAGGGAAGCAAAGTCCTGACCATAAGAAACACACGCCAAAATTTCAATGAAGAAGAGGCTAAACATTCCATCTCATGGGATCTTTTAAGATAGGGTACTTTTAGGCACATGGGGGATTAGTAGGGAGGCTCACCACAAACGGTCTAGATCTTTGAGAAAAGATTTGACCCATTGTACATATGGGAGCTCCAATTTATAATAGGTTTTTTAGGGCGATAATCAATTTTTATTTGAAATTTTGCTAAAACCTAGGTGGGTTATTGATGTAAGTTGTTGTCCAAGAGGAGTTTCTCTCACCAATACCCTAAAAGTTCACTTTTGAGAGGAATATGCAGTCAAGTTGTACCCTACCTGAAGGAAGGTTCAGATCCATGACTCTTTCTATTATTAACAATGGCCTTGCTAAGATGGTTAGACTCATTGGATCAAAGAAGTCTTTGTTTTTTTTTTTTTTTTTTTTTTAGAGAGAGAGGACAATCAAAGATGGCCTTGTATGCTAGACAATGGTTATGCATTTTCTACAATAATAAATATGCATTGTCCCTTTCCATGTGGGCCTCGCATGATGGATGGTCTAGAGAATGATGGAACTTTTCTAGTATGATAGATATGGTTTGCCAATTTCCTATGCAGTGATTAGATGGTATGGATCACTATTTCAGAGCAATGGAGCATGTAGTTCAGCGATCCAAACTATTGAAATGGTTGGCTCAATCTGGATGCATGCTGGAACTCACCAATGCTTAAAGTCTTTGATAGGTGTAATCCCTAGAGCAGAAAAATAGTGGAAGCCCTCCCAGACCTATACTGTAAAGAAATTGCTTCTTATTTCAGTTTTCAACTAACATATTACAGGCAAACAATGCATACAGTGAAATAAGTCAAACACTAATGAGCAATTTCCCCAAATTAAAATGCAGAGCATGTAACGAATATTAGTGCATGGTTCCATATTGAAATATCTCAAACAGAAAGTACGTAAATCCTTGAGCTACAAATACAAATGATCATCCAAACATCTCATCACTGTCTAGTCACCATTCCACCATTCTTCACTTCGTCTAGTCACATAGCACATGCAGATCATTGCAATCTTTGTTGTGAGAAAAATGACTGGAAAATGAAATTTATGATTAGAACCTAAAAGTTATATGCTAGAATAATAATTGATAAAACAGGAAGTATAGGCTTCAAATGCATTCAGTCCCAAGTATCTTGATGCATGAAACAAGTGGAGCTAGTAGTTCTGAAATCCAAACTTTGATTTAATACACTCTGCAATAAACGAAAGATGCTCCAAAAATCTTACTCAAAGCTCCTGTCTAACCTCTCGATGGTTTCCCTACAAAAGACGTGAAAATAATATATCAATGGCCCAGGAAAAGAGATTGTGGAAGATTGGATGGCAAGGAACTTGAAATTAGATTTACTTGGTCATAACAAATAGAGAATTTTTAGGTTGCAGGAATATTACTGACACAAACACATTTCAAGCTTAAAATGTGCAATTAGTATACTCATCCAATATGGGCTTCAAAGAATGGATAGAATGCAAACAAATTCAAATGCATTAGCTCCTCAATGAGTTCTCTGTATAAAACAAAAATTACACTACTGCAATTGAACACTATATATGTTGTAACACCAACTATCATATGGTACTATTAAACTACTAAAAAAAATCTTATCAAGTTAACATAAAACAGAGGCTAAAACCACACACATGTGGAATTATGACCATCCACATGCGGCCACACATGCTAATATGGAACATGTGTTTGAGAATCCAATTTTCCATTAGATGAGCCTCGCACAAGAATCAAGTTTATTGCTCTTGAAGTTGGGCACAATATACAAGAAGGAAAAAAGAAAGGCTAATAGAGCTCTTTCAAACATCCATTTGTTTCGTACACAGTGGTCCACTTGAGGAAGGAAACACTTGATTTTTAAGCCAAAAGTTCTAAAAGGTGTGGCCCACTTAATAGAAAGCTTTTATCTCACAACCTTATGCAACATTGGCAATGCTCACACAAATGTTAGGAAAACTTACCCACAACTTACGCTTGGTCCAAGAATCAGTTCGGATGCAGATAATGTGAGCCAATACTATGCAAATGTAATGGATGGTTAGCATTTAACATATGGTGCATCAGATGAGCAGACAGCCTGAATCTTGTGTAAGGTAAGTTATATAGTGACGCTCTCCTGATGAGCAGCTTGGTCATGCATATGTGTAAACTCTCTCATCAATCGTTGGTTACAGTGGGTACTACACAACTGGGGTGATGAGGATTGTGTGAAGATCTTAAAGAGATGTAAGGACGCCATAGATGCAGAGAGTGGTATGGTTATCATAGTCGACATTATTCATAGGCGTTGATGATCCGCATGAGCTTGAACATATGAGGTTAGCAACGGACATGATAATGCTGGCTAAGACAGGAGGAAAAAAGGAGGTGAGGAGACTCTTATCTGATGCTGGATTCAATTAATGCAAGATAACACCCATCAAAGCCCTCCAATCTGTAATCGAAGCACGTCCTTAATCACCTCGTAGGTTCACGTACCAACTTGTCCATGACATCCGAATGACTGGAGTGAGTCTCGCCATGTGCACGGCTCATATGTACAGTACATGTGCCAGGTTGGCACGTGTCCAGTAACGTAGAAGTGCAAACACAGTAATAAATTGTAGTGTGTTCTGTTTTTGCCAAGACAGGGGTTGTATGATCATAGCCTTTTTTAAAAAATTATTAATTAAAGGTGTGAGCAGGTTACCTATAATATTATTAATTCCAAGAACGGACTGCACATTTTTTCAGGCAGGCTCCTAAAAAAAATAAAATAAAAATCAATGGGGCCTTGCACAAAATCCATTCATCTGAAAAAATACCAAATGGCTTATAAAAAATATGTAGACAGCAAGCTATGCGACAGTATGAATCCCCAAAACACCAAAGCAAAAAAAAGTGAGCTTACTACGCATTGCATCGCCACCAACCGGCCTCGCTGCCACTGAAGATCTAGAGAGTACAAATTAAATCTCTGGTTAAAGCCTAAAAATGATGTGCAATTATTCATAGTAAAGTAATTCATCAACAAAATAGAAATACATAAATGCAAAAACTGTAATGATGCACTCATTCAAAAGATGGTCTTGGTTGAAGCATTTTTTCAAACAAGTAGCATGCAGATTTATATATAAAGAAATAATTAAACAGCATTCCAAAATTATAATAAAATATTTAATTTGTCTTACAAACTATGAAAGGAATGGAGAAACCAGCAATAGATTTTCATAGAAAGAATTTAAAGTGTTTAAAAGAATAAATTTCTCAAAGTATATAACTAGAATTTAAAATTCTTGAGACTATATGCTTTTCTAAGATACTAACTTGAAGTATGGATTAAAAGGTAAATAAAAATGAAGAGTGGAAACAAGTATCACCTATGTATGTACCTCTCATAATGATAGAAAGTCCGACTGCTTAGCTTCTCAGTATCCATCGTGTATGTCGATGGAGGGTATGTGCCGGATCTTATACCAATCCTCTCCCCCGTCTTCTCGAACCCTTGCTTTGAATTCACCAGGCATCCACCACAACTCCAATTTCTTGAGGGTAGTCACGTGTTGCAGTCCTTCTGGAAGCTTCTTCAATCCAGGGCATTTATTGATCTTTAAATGTAAAAGACTTGGCATTGCTCCTTCATTCACTTTCCACTCCTCTAATTCTTCTAATTCTTCAAGATGTAAGGATTCGAGCCGAGGAAATCCTTGTGCAGAGCAAACCATTTCCTTTCCCATATATGACCATAACAGCAATCCGAGAATGCGAAGGTTTTTCAGCTTCTCCAACGTCGCCATTGGGTCTTCATTTAACAAGGAGTATTGCAAGGTGAGTTTGGTGAGGTTTGTTGGAAATTCAGGTAACGTCTCTAACTTTCCTCCCAAATACAACTTACTTAACTTGAGAAGATGTGAAAGATTAGGTGACGACAAAAATAAGGCTCTGTCTTCACGTGCCTCCCAGAAGAACTCAGCATAACTTTCCTTTCCTGACGTCACCGCCCACAGATGATGGAGGCAGTTCAGGTTGACAATCGCCTCCAAGAATAACTCAGCATAAGCTCCTCTTTCGAAAAATATTTTTAATTTTCTAAGATTGGTGAGCTTTCCCAAGCAACCCTCCATCCATTTGCCAGCATTTACAATTGATAGAGTCCGGAGGTTACTAATCAGGTCGAGCCTCGGAAGCCCTCCTATCACTCCCCGATGCGGTAATTGAAGATGTCTTAACTGATGCATCTTCCCAATTGTCTCCGGTACTTCAATATCATTATTGGATTGTACAAATAGAGTTTGTAAATTAATAAGATTGCCTATCGATGATGGGAGGGTTTTTATTCTAGGTGCAATACACTTGAGATATCTCATATGGATTAGTTCACCTATTTGCTTTGGTAGCTCGCTTATTTCTGCATCAAGATATAGCACCCTAAGCAACTTAAAGCCTTGGAATAGAAACGTGCTTTGATCCTTTTCAAGCCATGTATAGCCTTGGGTGTAGATTAACATAGAACGAAGGTGCGGAGTGCAAGCCATGTATCGCCTTTTAAAGCCATCCATCCCTAGTAAATACACGAAAATAAGTAATTATTACTTACTCCCAACTATTTGAAACTCGTCGGGAACTACGTTTCGAAGAGTGGTCCATGCAATACCGGTTATTACTGATTTAAATATGTGGGCCCCACCATGATATATGTGAGTTATCTACACTATTCATCCTTTAAAAAAAAATACATTTTAAGGCATGAACCCAAAAATAAGAAAATAAAAAGCTCAAGTGGACCACACCTTAGGGAACAATGATAATTAAGACGTCAATGGTTGAAAGTTGTTTTCTGGTTGAAAGTTGTTTTCTCCCTAGGGCCTGCATTGATGTTTACTTATCATCCAATCTGTTCATAAGGTCAGATGGTCATGGATAAAGGGAAAACAAAAATATCAATTTGATCCAAAACTTTTGGAGTCCTCGAGAAGTTTTCAATGGTAGGAGTTCAATTCCCATTATTTCCTGTGTTGTGGTCCACTTGATATTTAGATCTGACTTATTTTTTGTTTCATATCCTAAAATGAGTTTCATAAAGGGATGGACGGTGTGGATAAGACACATACATCATGGTGGGCCCCACGAGTTGGCATTTTTCTCCTTGGGTGAGGACGTGAGGAGTTCTATAAATGAAAGGTGGCGGTCAACATCACCGTGGAAAATCCAACCAAAAATACATATTAAATAATTATTATCCATTTACCTTAAATTACCTCTATAATTAGAAAATCAAACAGGCCTTTAAGGAAATGTACTTACCTGAGTTATTAAGGTGATCAATTGCAAGCCGACGGGCTCTAGATGCAGAAGGAGCATTGCCATTGCCACCATGAACTTCGAGGAACTTGGTTTCCTTAGCTTCTGATATGGATAGATCACGTAAAAGATCGTGGATGCGACAACTTTTGATACCCTTACTTGAACTTCTTTTTGCCACTTGAACCATACTTCTCTGAACCAACTGCATCAGATAATCTTCTCCAACCTCTTCCAATGTTAGCCCCTCTCTTTCTTTAAGAAACCCTTCTGCGGCCCACAGTCGAATCAATTCCTGCGCATGGAACTCGTAGTCCTCTGGAAAATTGCCCAGGTAGAGAAAACATGGTTTTAAGTAATAGGGCAGATCTTTATAGCTTAAAGATAATATGCTGGAGATTCCTCCCTGGACAAACTGCTCGCTGATGCTTTTGCATACATTCTCCCACTCCCATTCTTCCTTTACTGATAAGAGCCCTCCAATGACTGCGATCGCAAGAGGGAGACCATGGCAGTTTTCCACAATCAGCTTCTCCAAATCCTGCGGGCAACCACCATATGTTTTTTTACGGAACAAATCCCGGCTCTCTTCATTGGTTAGAAATCGCAGTTCATGGGGCCGGTTTCGTGGATCTGGATCTGCATATAAAGCAACGTCTTTGTTTCGGGTGGTGAGCACGACCCTACTGCCATTATTCACATCCGGAAATGCATCCTTCAAAGCATCCCATGCTTCCCTTTTCCATATATCATCCAAGACCACCAAGTATCTCTTGTCATTCAGATACTCGGAAATCTTGTCCCTCAGCTCAGCAATGTTCAATTTCTCTGCTGTTTTGTCGGATACCACCCTCCAACGTCTTGCAAAGACCTGCAAAAGATCTCTCGCAGAATACTCTTGTGATACAGAAATCCACTCATGAGTATCGAAATGATACTTAACAGTATCAGCGTTATAAAGTTTCTTAGTAAGAGTGGTCTTACCGAGACCACCCATTCCTACTACAGAAACAACACAACGTCGAAGCTCTCCCTCTGTTAACTGGACCACCAACATCTCCAATTCCTTCTCAAAGCCAACAAAATCTGGTTCTGGAACATAAGGAGAAGTGAGCCTCCATTCTTGGTGGCTTTGACCGGCAGAGCTCGTCCCTGCTCCCTGCCCTATATTTTCAATTCCATATGTTGACCTACTTTTAGAGATCGCATCGATTTTAATCTTTAACCATTCGATCTTGGAGCCCACCTCATGGCGAGCTATCAACTCATTGAAGCTTGCTATCAACTCATTGAAGATGCAAGCATACCCTTCAATGCAGCCCACAAATCCAGTTCGCCTCAAGTTTGCTACCTTGAAGAGAAAGGTGTCGATGACGTCCTCAGCATCATATGCAACATCTCTCACTTCCCCCACCCAGTTCTTCACTCTTTCATCTCCTTCTTGTTTTGCGTCTGCGTCTTTCAAGAAGCATTGCATCCGCTTAAATTCCGCCTCGAGCCATTTGACTTGATCTCCAACGCTACATAAGAAAATGGCTTCCTGAAGGATTGGGTCAGCGAGTTTTGGGAGAAGGAGCTGGATAATGGACTGAACAGTGGCCATCTTTCCTTTTTTTTTTTTTTTTTTTCTCTCTCACAAGAAAGAAATTCAGATAAAAGCTTTGTTTCTCTTCACTTCAAGTTGCAGGTCTCTTTATTTCCAGAGGCCAACTTGACTGGTTACGAGACAAAACAATCATATTCGTTGCTACTCAATGGTTGACGTCGTCGTTCGGTTTATGAATCTGGACCGTCCATCCTGTGGACTTTACTGACGATGATCCTCCACAGTCACGCACATGTGAAATTTTAGATAGTAAAAGATGCAGGCTTAATTCCCCAATGTCATGAATTTATTGCCGTTGATTGGAGATTAATACCGCCGGATCAAGGGCTAGAATTTGCCTGACTTTCGAGAGCGGATTGCCTACCGACGTACTCTGGCATAGTGAGTAAACTCTATGAGACCATGCCTGATGTATATGTCGTATCCACGCCGTCCATCCGTTTTACCGGCTTATTTAATTCATAACCCTAAAATTGAAGGATATCCATAGTTCAAGTGGACAATATCAGAGAAAACATCGGAAATAATGAGCATATACCGTTGAAACATTCCCAGGGTCCACAGCTATGTTTACATGCCGTTCAACTTGTTCATTGGGTTACAGAGACATGGATGAAAGGAAAATACAAATATCATCTCGATTGAAAATTTCTATAGCCCCAGTTAAGTTTCGTCTGGTACCTGAAGCGGCCAGTATTTACGTGCTCTTTTTCTAATCTGATAGCTTCTTCTTCGACAACTTGTCTTTACATCATCCTGCGTTACGGTCCTTGCGACTGGAACTGATCTTCTTGATCCTGCCCCCTTTGGATGAGAGTGTTCAGGACGACTTTCATGTCCGTTTACTGCACCCATTGCTGGTGGAGCTGCAGTTTGGGCCATATTATTTGGCAAGGGTTGCTAGTGCTTCCCTGAGATTTCTACATTCATCTATTAGTGTTCTTTGTGCTTCGGCCATCTTGTTAATACGATCTTCAGTGGATGCAGGTTTTCCTGATTCATTTTGGCCATATGCACCGTGGCTTCTTTGGATACGCTTCAATTTTGAGTTCATACTCTTAAAATGGAGGCAAGTGTAAATATGCGCTTTTGAGTTTGGTGGCGTATGTGGTACTGCGTCTTGGATGGTAATTACGTAACACGTTACGGAAGAGATTTTCTCTGGGATGCGGCAAAGTTGATACCTCAAGCCGAGGCGATTTTTTAGCCCTAAAACAATCCATAGTCTCCAAGCTTATACATCTGTTCAGGCCACTTTTTACCATAACAATGTTTCCATCCATTTTTTTTCAGCTTAGTCCATGCTTTCAAAAATTAATAAAATCAAAATCTCATGTGGACAACATCACAAGAAACAGTGATGACTGAACACCCATCATTAAAAACTTTTCAAAACCTATCATTAGCAGATCTATAATGTTTTTTCTCTCTAACCCTTGATAAGGTGAACCATTACCGGATGAAGGTAAAATACAAACGTCTACTTGAACCAAAACTTTTGTTACCCACCGAAAGCTTTTAAAGACCATTTATTACTTCTTTTTCCAATGGTATGTGATGGGTTTTTTTGACCCATCTTCTACCGGTCGTGAGCCCTGCTCAACCGGTCGTGGGCTGGTGTGCGACCAGTCGTGGTACGACTCAAAGTCCAGCGAGTTCGGACTATTTTTCTCCGGGGTGCTCGACAGTCGACCGAGGTACTCGACCGGTCAAAGGTGGCTCTCGACCGGTCGTGGACTCGGTTCGACCAATCAAGGTTTCCGCGATTTTGCGTGGATTTTGTGTCGCAAGTCCTTTCGCAACTGGGATGCGGAAAGGAGTTTTCCAAAACTATAAAAGGGGTTGCTTAGGGTTTTCTAGGGATGACAAGAGGGTTTCCTAAAGCTTTATAAGGGATTTGCTAAAGGGTTTAGGGCTATCAAAGGTGAGAGAGAGTGAGAAAGAGAGAGAGGAAACTTATAGAAGGGAGGTTCTGCTCGTAGAGGTTATCTACTGTGCAATCTATATCTCAACGCTTCTATGTCCTCGTAATCAGTTAGATCTCTCTATTTTCTCCATTTCTCTTATTGTTTATCCACTCCTGCGTGAGTTTGTAACGTTCTGCTTTATAGTGGATTGTTGATCTGGACGAGGTCCCGTGGTTTTTACCTCTTTGAAGGTTTTCCACGTAAAAATCTCTTGTGTGGTGTGTGATTGATGCATTGATTGTTTTCATTGCTTTATTATTCATAATTCTGGTTTGTTTTGGAGGGCTAGATCCTAAGGTTTTGTGTAAGGCCCCCAACAGTATGATCTATCGGATATTTGTATATGCTTAATTTTTACATGTTGGTACAGTTACATATAGTTATTCCCACAAGGATGAACATAAACAACAAATATTATACTGATCCAATACTTCAGTGACCCAGGGAAGGTTTCAATGGTAGGTGTTCAATCACCACTTTTTCCAGAGGCATAGCCCACTTGAATCTTAGGTCCACCTCAATTTTGGGGGAGTTGGCTAAACTGATGGACAGTGTGGATGTCACACGCACATTGTGGTGGGTCCTACAGCTTTTTTGCTTACATGGGTTCCATGTAATGGCAGTTGTTGGAACAATCTCCCTCCAACAGGGGTTTTACATGTTCACGCAAAGCTTTGGTTTAGACGGGATCCCTCCAATAGCGCTCTTACATGTTCTTACAGCTTTGGTTTACATGGGACCCTTGACACCGGTTCTAGGCAATGCATAAAACACCCAACAACTGTGCGGCCCATCGGTTCTATACGTAAAATACACTACATTCATGATAGCGGGCTCATGTCAAAACGTTATCTGTTGAAATTGATGAGCTTTCTCCTAGGGCGGGGGCTCCCTGTATGCTATCTCATAGGAAAGTCGCATCAAATGCTAATTGCACATTATCTGAAGTTATGCGAATCTACTCTTATACTAAGCTCTATGAGGCGGAAAAAAAAAAATCATTAAAAAAAAAAAAAAAAAAACTATATGAGTCCTTGCACCCTGATCCATATCTAAAGTGGTAGATTGAGTGAAGATATCTCGTTTCAACAGCCGAGGTCTTGGTTGGACGTGGATTGCATCCTCTGTGGGCCCCACCATGATCTAAGTGTTTTATCCACGCCATTAAACGCTTTTTTCAGATAATTTTATTTTGTGAACAAAAAATGAGTTAGGTCCAAGGCTTAAGTGGACCACACCAAAGGAACCTGCAGTGGTAATGACACCCACCATTGAAACCTTTCTAAGGGCCAACGTGATGATTTTTTACCATACAACCTATTCATAAGGTCATGTAGACTTGGATGAAGTGAAAACACAAATATCAGCTTGATCCGAAACTACTCCGGCTCCCAAGAAGTTTTTAATGGTGGAAGTTCAATCCCCACTTTGTAGTCCACTTGAGCCTTGGAGCTGCCTCATTTTTTGGTCCATATGTTAAAATTATCTGAAAAAAGTATTGAATGGTGTGGATAAAAGACTTAGATCATAGTGGGGCCTACAGAGCAGGGCGGGGGTAGGATGCAATCCGCGTCCGTCTTGGTTGGGGTGGCTAACAGTGGAGTGTGTACTGACAATGGTTTGTGTACTAACAAGTTTTTTTTTTTGAACACGGCCACACGCTCACGCCATAGTGAGATTTCACCACCTATGGGTACTCCAATTGTCACGCCCCAAAATTCAGTACTGAGTGTGCACCCTCAGACCTGAGTTACGGTCCATGACTCTACACTTAGTGTACTTGAATCAGTGAGTCACATTATTTAATATAGGCATAATAATATCTGAATTCTATGTTCTCATTAACATCCATTATTACATTCATATCAACTTAATCCATTCACAAACATTCACCACCACACATCAAAAGAAAATAAAAACAAAATTTAAATTTAAAGTCATTCTAAAACAGAAATAAAATAATAATAGGAAACAGATGTCCCATTTAATTTTTCTACTGGTCCAACGACGTAAGCTCGTCTTCGGTTAAATACGGCCACTGATCCTGTGGATCATTCACTGGTTTGACTTCATATTCTTGCTCTTGAGTCGTTTTATCTGCTTCAATTCCATCTGTACGGTTTTTCCATCAATAAACCGTCAGCTGACCAGGCCCAGTGAGTGAACCCGTCATGGTTCGTGCACAATACAATTAAAATAATACATACAAGTAAAGCATAAAAATTAAAAATCCAATGCAAATAATTAAAGCTTATGCTATGAATGACATTGATGATGCATCAAGTGAGTATAAATAGAAACCATCCACTTGCTTGAGTTGGATATCGACAACCCGCATCCGCACTCGGCAGGCTTCTACCATTGGTAGGCATGGGCAAGGCCCGCATCCCCCCCATTGGGCAGGCTTCTACATATAGTGGGCTTCTAGTGGGTACAATGGGCTGTCCCCTAGGTAATCGCACAAGAGTATTAATGATGCCAGACATGATTGTTTGATGCAGCAGTAATCATATCAGCAGTCAAATACATCTCTCCTATGAGAAGTCTTTCACATGTTCATAATCCAAGAATATCTCAGCACTAATCAGATTATAAACAATTTAATCAAGTCATTCACAACGACATATTATTTTAATCATATTGAGAGGAAACATATTGGGATTACTCACCTGATAATTTAGAGAGGAATCCGATGGAGCGGATCTAAAATACACTATAATAATCCATATGCAGTACACCATAATATTATATATATATATATATATATATATATATATATATATATATATTAAACTCATAAATATTTGATTTATTTTGATTACTAATTAAGGTCTTACATGGGAGTGATACTCAAGTAACATACGAAATAAATAGGGTTCATCGTATTTATCTCTGCCCAAAAGACATACTAGATATCTTATAAGATGAACCACCACATGGATGGCTTGGATCTTCTAATAGCATGTCATAATGATACATAATTTAGCCTAGGTATATTTTGTCATAAACATGCATGTAAACTTATATAAATTTTACCGTGCATCAGAAGGTGAAGTTATATTTATATATATATATCTATATATATATATATATATATATATATATATATTATCTAACACACATTTATTTTTATGTGGGTCCTACTTACAGGGATCTGGATTGACTATATGGTTACCATTGCTATATTGACCTTTGAAAAAAATTTCCAATCTAAAATCTAAAACATGTGGGACCTGTAATAACGTAAATGATTATTGTACACTACTATTATTTCTTTCTGTATGGATTCACACACATTTTAGATATATCCTAAATTTACACTTTTAACCCATAATAACCTTCCAAATCAAATGGATGGATTGGATACAATGTATACATCACTGTGAGTCCACAACCTGATGACCCAGATGGTTTCTAACTTTTAAAGCTGTACTTGGTTTCAACGCTGACAATCAAACTTTATTTTTTTGTACTTATTTATTTATTTAATTTTTTTTGATAGGCCCCATGAAAATCTAAACCATGAATGAGATAGGTAATCTGCTCATAAAGGACGAGCCAAAAAAATCTACTCGAAATAACACTTTTGTGGCCCACAAGAATATTCGAAGGTGCCCATTTAATTTTCACTGCTTAAGGCGATGTGATCCACATGAGTTTTCTTTCGAATAAAATTTTCAACTCCAAGACTTTTAATTAGTGACAAGATTATTAGACGGTATGGATTTGATACACACATCAAGAAAGCCTCGCATATAAGCCCCATAAATCCGGACTAATTCCGGTAACGTAAATAGCCCAACTTCACTTTTGCACGCTGGAGTGTTTTTACACCTCACTCTATATGTTACACTTGTCATGATGAACCCATACATAATATGTGTGCCTAAAATCTATTCCATTCACCACTTTACTAAAATAGTTTTAGGACATTGGGTAGAAAAATGAGGTAGATTCGCTATTCTGATGGATCATACTACCATGAATCAACACTGGCCGTTCTTCCGCCATTAAAATATATGTATTTCTTATTTCAAACCCTCCTAACTTTCTATATAAGATCCAATTTGTTCATTGGTCCACTCAATTATTTTTTAATGGTCAAAATAATTGGTATCTCCATCGGAACTCCCTGCGGCCCCGATGGATATTCCAATGGTGAGTGCTTAATGAATTCTATTTTACATATTATGGCCTACCAAAATGTTAATTAAGCCTAATTTTTGTAGGTTTTCTATATTTTGGTCCTTAGAACCTAATGGACGGAATTAATCGGGCCATATATGCAAAATAAGTCAAATATGTAATTTAAGTAAAATAAACAAAAAGAATTACGTGTTTCCTTTTAATTCTTGTTACATGCGTAAAGTGTTCTAAGATGCATTGTGCATATGTGCACATGCATTACACCTATGGTAGATCTACATCGTCCATTACATAAACCCAAAACATAATAACACATTAAAAATAACAATCTAAAAAAAATATAATAAATCTAACCTGTGCAAGCCGTTCTTCCATTAATTTCTCTCATTTTATCTTTTATCTTATTTTTATTTTTTTTCTCCTCTTTTTGATCGGCGAGAAATGTCCATCCTTATAAAGAAAAGAGAGTTGCTCGGATAAGATGGATAAGATAATGATAAAGGAGGTTGCAACCGGTTTGATCTCTTTTTTTAAAAAAAAAAAACAAAAATTTTAAATTTCAAAATTGAAGGAATGCACAAATTGGAGTTGTTACAATTTTAATTTCCATTGATATGTAGGGTCCATCATGTTGCTTATGAGAAATCTACTCTGCTCATCCACTTCATTATATCATGTTACGTTACATGCTGAAGGATGAGACAATTATAATATTCCGGTGATCTATATGATAGGACAGGAAACTCTCAAGATTTAATATGGATTGTTGACGACTTCTTGGCTAGTAGGTGAATGGCCTAGATCATGCATATGTTGGCTTAACAGATGGTGGACAGTGAAGGATGGATTAATATTAGACTAGGTGGACGATAGGTAGTGTAGTCTTGAAGAAACTTGGTTTGCTAGGCGTCTTAAAACGTTGTAGTTGTACGTGGAGACGGATGAGTCTTATATCATATTTCTA
>JAJHSJ010000011.1:698503-831375 GCA_021015155.1 Magnolia officinalis | reverse complement strand
TTCAATTCAAGAAAAAAAAAAATGAAAAGAAGAAGAAAAAAGCATACCTGTCACTAAATCTCAACCTACCAAAATCCCATAAAAAAAATCGCCACCTTTCATTGATTTATAAGTAGATACATAGCTGCTCTTCAATCAAAAGATGAGATAAAAATATAAATAAATTAAAAGAAAATTAAAAGAAAATGAGAGCTCTTGATGTCTTTAATTGGAGTCTATCACGCAAGGGTGCGGATTGCGTAATGAGTAACTCACTACGCTCAGCGTACTAAGTAAACTCTGTGAGGTCCACCATGATTTATGTATCTGATCCGCTCCTTCAATTCCATCAATTTTATCGGATAATTTTAGGGCCCGGGCCTAAAAAATGAAGCATATAGAAAGTTCAAATGGACCACATCACAGGAAACAATTGAATTAAACATCTACCGTCGAAAATTCTTGGGGGCCACAGAAGTTTTGGATCAAGCTTATATTTGTGTTTTCCCTTCATTGATGTCTTTATGGTCTTATAAATAGGTTGGATGACAAATAAACATCACCGTGGGGCCTAGAAACGTTTCAACGGTGGAAATCAATAAACCAATTGTTTCCATTGGTATGATCCACTTGATCTTTGGATATGCTTCAATTTTGGGCTCAACCCCTTAAATTAGATGGAAAAACGGATGGACGGCGTGGATAGACCAAATACATTCAAGGTGGGCCCAACTGAGTTTACTCAGTACGATAACAACGTACGGAGCGATTTCATCACGCAAGGAATTTCCTTTTAAAACCTTTCATACTCTTTCATGGTAGGCAAATTCAAAGGCTGGTTGGCGTGCTTATCGCTAGAAGTGGCTATCCAGTGCCCCAAGATTGCATAGATTTGAGTGTTATGAAGATCATCGGGAGATATGATTGTGAATTCGACCGGCGCAAGCTGGGAAGTCTTTTAGAATCTCTTGCCATACACAAGACCGAGTCTCCATTTTTTCGAGAAGTATGGCAATCTGACGGAGACTTTCTAAGACAAATGAGTAGATGACACCTACTAGAGCTAAAGCGCCCGAAGGAGCAGGTCAAACTGAGACAAGAGAAAGCCTACTGGAGAAACTTAGCTCGGATTTATGAGGAACAGATCCCGACCGAGAGAAAAGAGTCACGAGCCATAGGCGAAGCACATAAGACGAATGAAGTTGACTCGGTTAATGAGGCAGCAATATCTAAAGAGGCCGATTGAGGCCCTGATGCTAAAAGCCACCTGACTGACTGTAAAACCAACCCATACAAGGCCGGTTATAGTGTCGGCTCTCGGATTGAGGACAGACATCTGCCATAGGTTGACTCTGTTCCATTCAACAGAAGGCAAAAAGCGTAACCCTTATAGCCAGCCGAGACTCAGCTGTTAAATGAGTCGATTTCGGCCGAGGCAAGTAAGGAAGATATGGTGTAAATTTAAATACCGTTCGAAAAATCTTGTAAAAGGATTCCCGACCCCAAAGATCTCGGGATCAGGCAGAGTCCATGAATAAGATGGCATCCAAATCAAATCTCCTAAAAACGGGGAAGAGACTCCTCGCACGCCAGAACCTCCCATTCCTATAAAAGGAGGACTCTCTAAGATTAAAAGGTACGAAGAAAATCTTTTACAGAGGACCTTCTTTGTCCAGCCACTGACTTAAGTATCGGAGGTTCCCCGACTTTAGCCAGGGTTCCTTCTTGTGTCTTCTATGTGCAGGTGGAGGCAAGGAAGGAGGTGTATCAAAAATCTACATCAACAATATTAATATCTCATTATTGGATATTTGTTGGACAGTTAAATGAAAAGTTCAACGGTCCTATTTTGATGTAGAGCAGGTCGCAGACAGTTACATGGCCAAGATGGATTAGAAAAGGCCCGGTCGACATGCAACAGAAGTGATCCAGACCATCAAACCTTAAATCGGGCGTATCTTGCAATCCGGAATGAGTTATCTGACATAAAATATATGATTTTGGGGTAGAACGAGCTACTGAAGCCAACAAACCCTGCTACACCAGGTTGCGCAGCTCGAAATTGAGAAAAACCCTTGGATCGACGGTCGTTTCCCTGTTTTAATTTCATTTTTACTATAAATAGTAAGTTTTAGTTTGATTATAACTCTTCATCCATTGGGCTTTAGGAGTTGCACCTAACATGAAAAGAGCTTAGAATAATTAGGAGAATGGTCTGGTGAAGCCAAATAGGACACTTACTATTTTTGGCCGAAAACCTTGCGCACTAGTAGACATCACAACCGTCTATAAATAGTAAGTTTCCTATTTATATATAGTAAGTCACGGATTCTAAGAGTTTTAGTTGTAGTTTGATTCTGATTTCTTTCCCATTTCTTGGTACCCCTATTTAAAGGGTTGTGAACTCGTTTTTATTCATTCATTAATCAATTTCGAATTTTTTAGAATTTATTTCTATTTTCTGCTTTCTTTCGTCGTGGATTCGAGAAGTCTCTGTGAGGAGTCTAGAGAAGTTCCGTGGATTCGGAGAGTTATCCTCATCACGTTCATCCCTGCGTCAATTGGTATCAAAGCGAGTATTCCTCTCTGGCCGATGGCAAACAGTGAAGGTATGAATCAAAATCCTATGGACGGTGATCCATGGATTTGTTATCTTTCGGAAAGAATGGAAGCTTTCCACCGAGAGAGTCAGTTGACCATAAAAGGGCTGCAGGCAACCCTCGACCATCTTGCGGATGCGCTACTTCCGTCCCTAGACCTAGGTGGTGCTCCACCACCTATGGTTGCTCCACCACCCATGCTTGCTGTATGACGCAACCCAGATTTTCGTAGGGCAATACCAATGGCAAACCTTAGGGCTACACCAGATGATTCAAGCTCTAGTGACGAGGACCTTAATAGGGTTTTGTCCAACAACCAATCCATGGAGGCGATCATCTAGATCGTTTTGAAATAGACTATCGAGGTAAGGCTGAACTTCCTAGTTTTAATGGTTTATTACGTACAGAAGATTTTCTCGATTGGCTAACCAAAGTAGAGAGATATTTTGATTATATGGACGTGCTAGATCATAAAAGGGTAAAATTGTTAGCGTTTAAATTAAAATCTGGTGCTTCTACATGGTGAGAACAATTACAACTCTCACAAGCCCGTCAAAACAAGGCGCCCATCTCATCATGGCTACAGATGAGACGTCTTCTTCCATCACGATTTCTCCCCAGTGATTATGATCAGATATTAATTCAGCAATATCAAAATTTCCGACAAGGAAATCAACCGTCACAGATTACACTAAAGAATTTCAGCAGTTAGCTACACGAAACGATTTGTCAGAATCTGAGTCACAAAAGGTGGCACGATTTATAGGTGAGTTACGACCGACAATTCAGGACCGAGTTCAGATGTACCCAGTCGGGACCGTGGATGAAGCAGTTCAATTGGCGGGTAGGACAGAAACACAACTTGTAAGAGCTCCTGCTCATCCATATCCTTCAACTCGACCCCCTATGACGGGTCTCACGTATGATCTAGTGCTGGCACGAGGAAAAGATCCAGTAGGAGAATGTCCTCAACCTCCTACAACCGCAAACCGTGATATGATGAGTGGCTCATCCAGACCTCAACGTGCTGCACCCATAACAATGGATCCAAATAGGATTCCAAATCCTTATGCTCGGCCAAGGTCGAATAATTGTTACCACTATGGCCAACCAGACCACTTATCAAACACTTGCCCTCAACGTCCCGCAGCACACTTAACTATAAACGAAGGGGGCATTAAAGATGATGCCGCAGAAGAAGACCATGGCTATGATGAGCATGAACAAACCATTGAAGAAATAGCAGGTGGCGATGAAGTGACGGGCAAGGATCGTGGCGAATTTCTAATTGTGAGGCGATTACTGTATACCCCATGAAAGGAATTACATCCACAACGACATAATAAATTTCGTACTCGGTGCACTATCAACGGAAAGGTCTGTGATGTGATCATAGACAGTGGTAGTAGCGAGAACGTCGTCTCAAGAGTAATGGTGAGCAAGTTGCAGCTACCGACGACGCAACATCCTTCTCCGTACTCAATTGGCTGGATAAAAAAGGTGAATGAGACCAAGGTAACTGAACAATGCACTATCTCGTTTCCAATTGGCAAAAATTATAAGGATCAAATACTTGTGACATGGTCGACATGGAAGCTTGTCATATGCTACTCGGTCGACCCTGACAATCGGACCGTGATGCGACCCATCGAGGACGAGATAATGTCTACATATTCGTCAAGGATAGTCGAAAAATAATCATTGCCCATGTGACATCAAAGAACCACCCTAAAGTTTCTAAAGTGGAGGAAGTTCCCTCTTGACCATTCGTGATTTCATGGAGGAATCCAAGGAAACCGGCGAGGTATACGTCGTAGTGGTGAAGGGCGAGGAAGAAGAACCCTCAAACATTCCTCCAAGTTTAAGACTGATACTAAATAAATTCAAAGAAGTCTGGCCTGAGGATTTACCTGATGGATTGCCCCCCATGAGGGACATCCAATATCACATAGACCTCGTCCCTGGGGCTAGCTTGCCCAACCGCCCTCATTATCGGATGAATCTAAAAGAGTGTGAGAGACTTCAGGGGCAAGTTGAGAAATTAATCCGTAAGGGTCTCTTGAGAGAGAGCATGAGCCCATGTGCCGTACCAGCATTATTAACTCCAAAAAAACATGGAAGTTGGCGCATGTGTGTCGATAGCCGAGCAATCAACAAAATTACCATCAAGTATCGGTTTCCAATACCATGGTTGACATGCTCGATATGCTAGAAGGGTCCAATGTGTTCTCTAAACTAGATCTAAAGAGCGGGTACCATCAGATTCGTATCCGGGCCGGTGATAAGTGGAAAACAGCATTCAAGACCAAGGAGGGGTTGTATGAGTGTCTGGTCATGCCCTCGGCCTATCGAACGCACCAAGTACTTTTATGCGTTTGATGAATCAAGTTATAAAACCGTTCACTGGCCGATTTGTGGTGGTATATTTTGATGACATATTGATATATAGCCAGGATGAGGTGGAGCACAGGAAGCATCTTAGACAGGTGCTGCAGGTCCTACAAATTAACAAGTTATATCTCAACTTGAAGAAGTGTAGTTTTTAACTGACAACCTGTTATTTTTAGGATTTGTTGTAACGTCCACAGGTATTCGTGTGGACTATGAAAAGGTGCGAGCTATAGGGAATGGCAGATCCCGACAAACATTCATGAGCTTGAGTTGTACGCAGTTGTTCAGGCGCTGCGACATTGGCAGCAATATCTGATTCAAAGAGAGTTTGTTCTGTATACTGACCATCAAGCATTAAAGTTTATTAATAATCAGACTAACGTGAATCGTGTGCATGCTAGATGGGTTGCGTTTTTACAGGAATTCACGTTTGTTCTGAAGCACAAGTCAGGGCAACAGAACAAAGTGGCTGATGCACTTAGCCGTCGTGCATCACTACTTGTTACGATGAGCAACGAGGTGGTCGGATTCGACTGTCTCAAGGAGCTGTATACCGAGGATGAGGACTTCAAAGATTCTTAGATGAAGTGCCAAGAAGGTCACCCCAGTGACCTTCATATACAGGACGATTTTCTTTTCAAAGGAAATCGATTATGCATTCCCCAAAGTTCTCTGAGGGAGCAGATTATTCAGCAACTACATGGAGGTGGCCTCGGTGGACACCTTGGGTGAGACAAGACACGAGCTCTTGTGGAATAGCGGTATTACTGACCGCACTTAGTACGTGATGTGAGAAAAGCCGTACAACGTTGTCATGTTTGTCAGACTTCCAAAGGACAATCTCAGAATACGGCCTTTACACCCCTTTACTTGTGCCTGACGGTCCTTGGGAGGATTTATCAATGGACTTCGTGCTTGGTCTCCCACGAACACAACGCGGCATGGATTCAGTGTTCGTGGTGGTAGATTGTTTCTCCAAGATGGCGCACTTTATCCCATGCAAGAAGACTCTCGATGCAACACACGTGGCGAATCTATTCCTCAGAGAGGTCGTACGGCCACATGAGATCCCCAAGACCATTACTTTTGATCGCGACATGAAGTTCGTTAGCCACTTTTGGCGGACTTTGTGGACTCGATTCGATACACGACTTCAATTCAGCAGTGCTTACCACCCACAAACTAATAGGCAGATCAAAGTTGTGAATCATACGTTGGGAAACCTCCTTCGTTGTATTTCAGGAGAAAAACCAAAGCAGTGGGATTTGGCGTTGTCTCAAACAGAGTTTGCATTCAATAACATGGTGAACCGCTCGACTGGAAAATCACCGTTCCAGATTATCTACGGACGAGTGCCTCGCTACACACTTGACTTAGTCCATCTGCCCAAGCACTCAGGCACGAGCATTGTAGCAGAACATATGGCAGACAAAATCATGAGCATTCATGTGGAAGTGCAGACTAAGCTACATGCCATGAACGAGAAGTACAAAGAACAAGCGGACAAGCACCGGCGATAAAAAGTGTTCGAGATGGACAACCGCGTTATGGTCCATCTGCGCAAAGAAAGATTCCCGACCAGGACGTACAACAAGTTGAAAAATAAGAAGATTGGACCGGTACCAATCATCCGAAAGATCAATGAAACGCTTATGTTGTTGATCTTCCAGATGACATAGCAATCTCACGGACTTTCAATGTCGCGGACCTGACTGAGTATCATGAACCAGAGCATGATGAGAACTCGAGGACGAATTCTTTTGAAGTGGAGGAGATTGATGTAGAGTAGGTCGCAGACAGTTACATGGTCAAGATGGATCAGAAAAGGCCCGGTCGATGACAGAAGTGATCCAGACCATCAAACCTTAAATCGGGCGTATCTTGCAATCCGGAATGAGTTATCTGACGTAAAATATATGATTTTGGAGTAGAATGAGCTACTGAAGCCAACCAACCCCGTTACACCGGGTTGCGCAGCCCGAAATTGCGAAAAACCCCTCGATCGACAGTCGTTTCTCTGTTTTAATTTCATTTTTACTATAAATAGCAAGTTTAGTTTGATTATAACTCTTCATCCGTCGGGCTTTAGGAGTTACGCCCAACGTGAAAAGAGCTTAGAATAATTAGGAAACGATTTGGTGAAGCCAAATAGGACACTTACTATTTTTGGCCGAAAACCTTGCGTACTAGTAGACATCACGACCGTCTATAAATAATAAGTTTACTATTTATAGTAAGTCGCGGATTCTAGGAGTTTTAGTTGTAGTTTGATTCTGATTTATTTCTCATTGTTTGGTACTCCTATTTAAAGGGTTGTGAACTCTTGTTTATTCATTCATTAATCAATTTCGAATTTATTAGAATTTATTTATATTTTCTGCTTTCTTTCCTCATGGATTCGAGAAGTCTATGTGAGGAGTTCAGAGAAGCTCCGTAGATTCGGAGTAGTTATCCTCATCACGTTCATCGCTGCGTCATATTTTCATAGACAAGTGTCGCTGAATCAGAGATTAAGATTGTTAAACGAAACTAATATTGACTTTTACAAAGTGGGATGCACAATATAACCGGTGTATTTGAGCTAATATATTCCACGTGTATAATTTCTGAGTGCCCGCGTATCAAGCTTCATATGCAACCTGCGTATCAGAGAACCTCTGTTTTCTATAGGTAGTGGCAGTTTAGCTGAAAGTAGGTTCCTTGTAATGTATCATTTAATAGACAGGGGTCGGTGGAAAAGCCGAAATGTCAGTTGTATGATTGGAAATGTGTACGCGTTCCTGATTAATCCTGACCGTCGGAAGTGAATATCAACGGTTGGAATGAGTCAAACGTGACGACACAACGCCGCAAGGTTAATGTATTATCTGTATTATTTATTAGAGTGCGACCTGGCTCCGACCCCATAACCAGGATGGGGGTGCGGTCCTGACCGTCAAGCCCACATCGATGTATGTATTGTATATCCACGTCGTACATCTGTTTTTCTAGTTCATTTTATGGCACAATTCAAAACATGAAGCAGACACAAGTTTCAGGTGGACCACAACTCTAAAAAAATGGTCGTTGAAAGCCCACCATTAAAAAATTCTTAGGGCCCAATGCTGGTTGACCATCCAACCTGTTGATAATGTTAAACATACATGAATGAAAGGGAAAATAAATAAAAAAAACAAATATTAGCTTGATCCAAAACTTTTATAGCCCCCAAAATATTTTTAATGATCAATAATTACTGTTTCCTGTAGTGTGGTCCACCTGAAACTTAGTCTACTTCAATTTTTGAATGCTATACGAGGAGCTAGCAAAACGGATGGGCGGCGTGGATATACAATACATACATCGAGGTAGGCCCCACGGTCAGGGCCACACCCACTCCCACACTCACATCGCCGGCAACCAAGTTGAATTCCGTTGACCATGTATGAGAACAAATGATCCAGTAATCTCGCGGTCATTATAAGTTTACCGTACTCTCCTTCTTTCCCTCCAACATATCGTATCCGTGGGACATCCGAGCCGCTAAAATAATTGTACCAGTTACGAATATTTTATGAAGGAAAAATAGGATAGATCCACACATCAGATCGATAAGACTGTACGATGGATCAAATCAATGTATGTCCATTGATTTTAGATGGTCTTGCTCAATTAACTTTTGGAACAGCCTGAATTTCATGCTAGACGACCTTTTCCAAGGATTGGAGTTCCGAAAATGTGACACGTTGGCATATATGGCCTCGGATGTTTGATGTGATTGACCAAATTCAACAATAAACGGTCCACCGGAGGGAAACGGATTGGCTACTTCCCCTGCCACTAGCCATGGTCGGTGCTCTGTGGGCCCCACCATGATGTATGTGTTTCATCCATTCCGTTCATCCATTTTTACATATCATTTCAGGGCTTGATCCCAAAAATTATAGGGATATAAAACTATGTTGGACCACACCACAGGAAAACAATAGTTATTGGATATCCACCACTAAAACCCTCCTAAGGCCCACTGTACTATTTATTTGACATCCAATTTGTTAATTAGGTCATAAAGGCCCAGATTAAGGGAAAAAATAGAGATCAGATTGATCCAAAACTTTTATTGGCCCTAAAAGGTTTTTAATGGTCGACGCTCATTCAACACTATTTCCTGTAATGTGGTCCACTTGATATTGGGATATATCTCATTTTTTGTTTCATTCCATAAAATTATCCGAAGAAATAGATGGACAGTATGGATGAAACACATAAATCATGGTGGGGCCCACAGAACACCGACCATCAGCCATTGGCTGGTGGCAGAGGAGTAGCCAATCTGTTTCCATACCAGAGGGATGTGCAGATTGTCTGATTCATATGGTCTTGTTGCCGTAACCCATTTAAAGCGAGCCGACGATATTGGACGGTTTGGATTATATGCATCTAAATGCACTTGTACAAGGAGTGGTGCATGCGCATGAATGGTCATACTCTCCCAAAATATAAAAGCTTGAGCCCCTTTCAGGGCTTGCTAATAGCTCTAATTTATGTCATTGACCACACACATGCGTGCACGCGCTGAGCCGAGCCGAGCCATGTCGTGTTGTGCCGTGCCGAGCCGAGCCGAGCTGAGTGCGTGTGCACGACGGGACAGGCTAGGTTGGGCACGGGCCCAGGGTGTACTCGTACTTGCGCCTTTTCGTTTTGAACTAGAGAGGTGTGTCCATTCCGGTTGGTGGCACCTGTTGGGTTTAAACCCAACGGACCTAACCCTTTGTAAAGGGTGCTTATGCACCACTTCGGAGTCTATATAAAGACTTCCGATTTATGTTTCAAAATACGAAAAATCATTTTCTTATAAAACGCTCTCTAATATTAAGCATTTTGATTGTTGAGTTCATCGCTGAGTCAACTGAGCACTTTTGGTTAAACTCCAAGTGGTTCGAGCTCGTGTACAATGAGTGCACCGCTGGGGCCGGGTCGTAGTCGTTGTATCTTGGAGATCGATTGCTCTGGAAACCTGTTGCACTTGGTACGTTGTCTAAGGGGAGCAAATTCGATTTCAAGCCGAGTGACTCAGTCACGCCTCGACTCATTTCAATAAGTTCTCTTTCTCAATTTTATTTTATTTTATTTTTTTTAATTTTTAATTTTTTATTTTGTTCTCAATTTTAATAGCCTATTTAATTCAACCAAATATTCCAACATAGTCTACAACAAATGTGATACCTGCATTATATATGGTGGACATCAAAGTGAGCCCATATGATGAATGACCTATATTGAAGTTCAGGATCCACATGATGAATTATATTTGGATTATGCGGATCATGTAATGCCATTTAAATGATAACTTCACCGTTACCCTATAAAATAGGATTTCAAAAAATATGAATTTGTTTAGATATAAAATAAAAATTTTCATATTCATTACACAATAGTCATCATGTATCTTATTTCCTAAGGATTTTAACCATGGATAAGAGTAATAATTAAGGCATTGAATACGGTCCTATCACTGGAAAAAGATTTCCATTTCCACGTAGATTCCATTTATCCAAACATGCCTGATGAAAACAGTTGGAAAAAATCTCACAATTAACATTTGGTGGTGCTTTACTACATTGTTTTTCCATTTCCTAATTAAATCAAAATGCATAAAACGTTGCAGATGTCTGCTATATGTACACATGCATCCAACACATGGAAGAGATCCAAGCCGCCCATCAGGCCGGCACTGCATGAATGTTATCTAATATAACGACATGGATTGACTTTCCAAGCAGAATCAATTGAATGGGAGAATCTTAAGTCTTAGTCGTATTAGATTTGTCCAAGTTTTAAAGCCATGCAATCCTCTTAACATGTATTGTCAATCATATCACGACAAGGAGAGATAAAAGGACATGCTTGGCCCTGAGGTTTTTCTTTCTCACACACTGTTGGATCTAGGCCTTTCATACTTATATAGCTAGGACCAAAAGACCAGCCCCTAAATAGGTGGATTAGAAATGTTGTGGAGAGTGATAGGAAGAGGTAGTATACTATGCTCTTGGCTCAAGCTTTGTTATTTGGTCGTTCAAGCTGTAGATCTGATGGCTGTAATCAGGAAGTGTCCACATACCACTAAAAAGAATAATAAATCCCCCCCAAATTGGAGAAGTCCTGACCCATAAGAAACACACGCCAAAATTTCAATGAAGAAAAGGCTAAACATTCCATGTCATGGGATCTTTCGATATAGGGGACTTTTAGGCACATGGGCGATTAGTAGGTAGGCTCACCACAAACGGTCTAGATCTTTGAGCAAAGATTGGACCCGTTGTACATATGGGAGCTCCTATATATAATAGTTTTTAAGGGCGATAATCGATTTTTATTTAAAATTTTGCTAAAACCTAAGTGGGTTATTAATGTAAGTGGTTGCCCAAAAGGAGTTTTCTCTCACTAATACCCTAAAAGTTGACTTTTGAGATGGATAGTCAGTCAAGTTGTACCCTACCTGATGGAAGGTTCAGATCCATGACTCTTTCTAATATAATTATTATCAATGGCCTTGCTAAGATGGTCAGACTCATTGGATCAAAGTAGTCTTTTTTTCTTTTTCTTTTGTTTTTTTTAAAAAAAAAAAAATTAAGAGAGACGACAATCAAAGATGGCCTTGTATGATAGACAATGGTTATGCATTTTCTATAATAATAAATATGCATTGTCCCTTCCTTGTGGGCCTCGAAAATATTTTTAATGGTCAATAACTACTGTTTCCAGTGGCGTGGTCCACCTGAAACTTGGTCTGCTTCATCTTTTGAATCATGACCTACAATGAGCTGAAAAAACGGATGGGCGTGCGGATCGTCTGATTCCCGGAGGCAGGAACTCCCTGCCTCCAACGTTTTCATTGGTCCACGTTACTGTAAGTTCCACGTCATTAGTTTTTTTAATATATTAAAAAATATATATTTAAGAAGCAGTATAACGGAGACATTAGACACGGAAACGGACTGGCTACTCCCCATGCCACCGGCCAATGGATCGTGGTCAGTGCTCTGTGGGGCCCATCATGTTATATGTGTTTCATCCATGCTGTCCATTTATTTTTATAGATAATTTCATGGTATGAAATCAACTATGACGCAAATCCCAATCTCGAGTGGACCACATTGCAGGAAACAGTGTTGAATGAACGTGGACCATTAAAAAAATTTTGAGAGCCATACGAGTTTTTGATCAAGCTGATCTTTGTTTTTTTCCCTTCATCTGGGTCTGTACAACCTAATCAATGTATTTGATATCAAATAAACAGTACAGTGGGCCTTAGTAGAATTTTAATGGTGGATATACAGTCACTACTGTTTTCCTGTGATGTGGTCCACCAGAGATTTACTTACCTCACTTTTTTCTTTTTCTTTTTTTGAAAAAAGCCCTAAAATGACCCGTAAAAATGGATGAACGGAATGGATGAAACACATACATAATGGTGGGGCCCACCAGGCTGGTGGCAGGGGACCAATCCGTTTCCGTCAGGCACGGGGACGCGGATTTCCTGCCAAAGTCTTTTGCAGTAAAGTTCCTGCCCAAGGATTCTAGATGGCCCACTATGACGTTTGTGATAAATCCATCTCGTTCATCCATTTTTAGATATCATTTTAGGACATTATACCAAAATTAACGTGTATACAAAACTCAAATGGGCCACACAAAAGGAAACAATGGGGATTTAGTGACCACCGTTGAAATATTTATATGGCCACAAAAGTTTTGTATATGTCTAATTTTTTGGTGTTTTCACTTCATCCGGGTAAAAATGACCTTATAAACGGTTTGGATGGCATATAAACATCAAGACACCTAGGAAGGTTTCAACGGTAGGAATTTCTTTCTCCACGGTTTCATCTTGTATGGCCCAGTTGAGTTTTCGATTATCCTAATTTTTTGTTACATGTCCTAAAATGAGCTCTAAAAATGGATGAATAGATTGGATTTCTTATAAACATCACAATGGACTCTACCTTACATCCCAGCCTAGAACTTCTTACAAAAGGCTTTCCCCAGTTAATCCACGTCCGTTATACGGTTTCCATTCAAAACCGATTTGCTACTCCCCTGCCACTTGGTGCTATGTGGGCCCATCATGATGTATGTGTTTCATTCATGCCGTCCATCTATTTTCTAGTTCATTTTATGGTTTGAGAACAAAAATGAGGTATAACCTAATCTCAAGTGGACCACATTACATGAAACAGTTTTGAATGAATGTCAACCATTAAAAACTTTTTGGGGGCCATAAAAGTTTTGGATCAAGCTGATCTTTGTTTTTCCCCTTCATCTGGGTCTTTATGACCAAATAAACAGATTGGATGTCAAATAAACAGTACAGTGGGCCTTAGGAGGACTTTAATGATGGATATCCGATCACCATTGTTTTCCTGTGGTATGGTCCATATGAGATTTATATCCCTCTCATTTGTGGGATGAAGCCCTATAATTATATGTAAAAATAGATTAAAGGAATGGATGAAACACATACATTATGGTGGGGCCCACCGAGCACCGACCACCACCACCGGGCTGGTGGTAGGGAGAGTAGCCAATCCGCTTCCGTTTCCATTTGGGATTCAGTGCTCCGTGGGCCCCAACATGATGTATGTGTTTCATCCATGCCGTTCATCTATTTTTCCAAATCATTTTATGGTGTGAGAAAAAGAATGAGTTATATTACAATCTCAAGTGGACCACATTACAGGAAACAATGTTGAATGAGCGTCGACCATTAAAAACCTTTTTAGGGCCATAAAAGTTTTGTATCAAGCTGATCTTTGTTTTTTTTTCCTTTCATCTAGGCCTGTATGACCTAATTAAAAGATTGGATGTCAAATAAACAGTATGGTGGGCCTTAGGAGGATTTTAATGGTGGATATCCAATCACTATTGTTTTCTTATGGTGTGGTTCATCTGATATTTATATACCTCTAATTTTTTGGATAAAGCGCTAAAATTATATGTAAAAATGGATAACCACCAGCCACCGGGCCGGTGGTGGGGGGAATAGCCAATCCGTTCCCGCAATTAGCTATCTTCTATTTGAGAATTCAGCGCACAGATTAAGTAGCGAGACTGCTACTAAAGTGATGTCACCTAGTTATGTGGGACCCACCATGATGTACGTTTTGTATCCACACTGTCCATTCATTTGGAGAGATCATTTTAAGGCATGAGACAAAGAAAATAGGGTTCCATTAGATAAAGTTACAAATTCTCGAAAAATAGGGTTTTGCTTGATAAAATGACGAGTTTTTGAATAAAGTGACTTGGTTCCACTAGACAAAATGATGATGCTACTGTACAAAATGAGAGGATTTTACTAGATAAAGTAGCGAGTTGTCAAATAAAATGACAGGGTTTCAATAGACAAAGTGACGGGTTCATTTGACAAAGTGATAGGGTTGCAACACAAAGTGACCGGGTTGCAGCACAAAGTGACGGGGTTGCAACACAAAATGACGATGTTCTAGTATAAAGTGACGAGGTTCAGTAGACAAAGTGACGGAGTTGTAGTACAAAGTGACGAGTTACAGTAGACAAAGTGACGAGGTTGCAGCACAAAGTGATGGGGTACAATAAACAAATTGATGATGTTGCAGTACAAAGTGACGGGGTTCGGTAGAAAAAGTGACGGGGTTGCAATACAAAGTGACGGAGTTCAGTAAACAAAGTGATGGGGTTGAGTAAACAAAGCGACGAGATTGCGGGATCAAGTGACGGGATTGCGGGACAAAGTGACAGGGTATAGTAGACAAAGTGACGAGGTTGCAGTACAAAGTAACAGGGTTCAGTAGACAAAGTGACGAGGTTGTAGTACAAAGTGACGGAGTTCACTAGACAAAGTGACAAGATTGCAGTACAAAGTGAAGGGTACGGCAGACAAAGTGACAAGGTTGTAGCACAAAGTGACGGGGTACAGTAGACAAAGTGATGATGTTGCAGTACAAAGTGACGGAGTTCAGTAGACAAAGTGATGATGTTGCAGTACAAAGTGACAGGGTTCAGTAGACAAAGTGACGGGGTTGCAGTACAAAGTGACGGGGTTCAGTAGACAAAGTGACGGGTTTGCAGTATAAAGTGACGGGGTTCAGTAGACAAAGTGACGGGATTGCAGTACAAAGTGACGAAGTTTACTAGACAAAGTGACGAGGTTGCAGTACAAAGTGACGGGGTTCAATAGACAAAGTGATGGGGTTGCAGTACAAAGTGACGGGGTTCACTAGACAAAGTGACGAGGTTTCAATACAAAGTGACGGGGTTCAGTAGACAAAGTGACGGGGTTCAATAAACAAAGTGACGGGGTTGCAGTACAAAGTGACGAAGTTCACTAGACAAAGTGACGAGGTTGCAGTACAAAGTGACGGGGTTCAGTAGACAAAGTGACGGGGTTCAGTAGACAAAGTGACGAGGTTTCAGTACAAAGTGACGGGGTTCAGTAGACAAAGTGACGGGGTTGCAGTACAAAGTAACGGGGTTCAGTAAACAAAGTGACGGGGTTGCAGTACAAAGTGACGAAGTTCACTAGACAAAGTGACGAGGTTGCAGTACAAAGTAACGGGGTTCAGTAGACAAAGTGACGGGGTTGCAGTACAAAGTGACGAGGTTCAGTAGACAAAGTGACGAAGTTTGGATTGAATTCAGTCGTAATAAATGGTGGGCGTGACTCTCTCCACTATTTTCTGTGGTGGGGTCCACTCGAGTTTTGGATCTGATTCATTCTTTGGCTCATGCCCTAAAATAATCTCTCCAAATGGATGGACGGTGTGGATACAAAACATACATTATAGTGGGACCCATATAAATGGGTGACATCACTTCTCCACCATGATGTATGTGTTTCATCCATTCCGTTAATCTATTTTTACATATAATTTTAGGGGTTGATCCCAAAAATGAGAGGGATATAAATCTCATATGGACCACACCACAGGAAAACAATGGTGATTGGATATCCATCATTAAAGTCCTCTTAAGGCCCACCATACTGTTTATTTGACATCCAATCTGTTGGTTTGGTCATAAAGACCCAGGTGAAGGGAAAAATCAAAGATTAGCTTGATCCAAAACTTTTATGGTCCCCAAAAAATTTTTAATGGTCAACGTTCATTCAACACTGTTTCATGTAATGTGGTCCACTTGAGATTGGGTTATACCTCATTTTTTGTCTCAGACCATAAAATGATCTAGCAAAATAGATGGATGGCATGGATGAAACACATACAGCATGGTGATCCCACATAGCACCAAGTGGCAGGGGAGTAGCCAATACGATTCCAATGGAAACCGTGGGGAAAGCATTTTGCATGAAGTTTCAGCGCTGGATGTATGGTGGGGTCCACCGTGATGTTTATAAGAATTCCAATCCATTCATCCATTTTTAGAGCTCATTTTAAGACATGTAACCAAAAATTAGGATGATCAAAAACTCAACTGGGCCATACAAGATGAAACAGTGGAGAAAGAAATTCCTACCGTTGAAACCTTCCTGGGCCTCTTGATGTTTATATGTCATCCAAACTGTTTATAAGGTCATTTTTACTAGGATGAAGTGAAAACACCAAAATATTAGACCGATGCAAAACTTTTGTGCCCATATAAATATTTCAACTGTGAACACTAAATCCCCACTCTTTCCTCTTGTGTGGCCCATTTGAGTTTTATATATTCATTAGTTTTGGTATGATGTCCCAAAATGATATCTAAAAATGGATGAACAGGTTGAATTTATCACAAACGTCGCAGTGGGCCCATCCGGAATCCTTGCACAGGATCTTACTGCAAAAGGCTTTGGCAGGAAATCCGCTTCTAAAACGTGAAATCGAATTGCGTACCGAGTCTTATTGTACTGAGTAAACTCTATTGGGCCACTGTGAATTCATGTGGTTTATCCATGCCGTCCATCCATTTTTTCAGATCATTTTAGGAGTTCCAAAACTGAAGTATATTAAAAGCTCGAGTATACCATACAAAAGGAAACAGTGGAAATATTGACTTTCACCATTGAAGTGTTTTTAAGCCCCCAATGATTTTTATTTCTCATCCAAACTGTTCATAAGATCACAAAGACATGGATGAATGGAAAAACCAAATATCACCTTGATATAATACTTGCGTGGGCCCCAAAAACTTTTCAACGGTAGAATTTAATTCACACAGTTTCAGGTGGTGTGGTCCACTTGATCTTTGGATACGATTAATTTTTGTTGTAAAACCCTAAAATTATATGATAAAAGAGATGGATGGAGTTGATACAATGCATGAATGACAATAATGGTGGGCTCCACAGACTTTACTCATTAGACTTACCGTACTGGAAGCGGATTGCGTACTGAGTAACTCAATACGCTTAGCGTACTGAGTAAACTCTTTGGGGCCCACCATCATACATACATTTTATCCACTCCATCCATCCTTTTTACCAGATAATTTTAGAGAGTTATCCCAAAAATGAAGCATATCCAAAGCCCAAGTGGAACACACCACCAGAAACAGTGTGAATTGAAATTCTACCGTTGAAAAGTTCTTAGGGACCACAAAAGTTTTAGATCAAGCTGATATTGGTTATTTCCCTTCATCCATGTCTGTGTGATCTTATGAATATCTTGGATTACACTGGGGGCCTTAGAGAGGTATCAACGGAGGAAATCAATACTTCCACTCTTTCCTGTGGTATTGTACACTTGTGATTTGGATATGCTTTAGTTTTTGGATCAACGACTAAAATGATCTGTAAAAATAGATGAACGGTGTGGATAAATGTCATGCACTCAAGGTGGGCCCAACAGAGTTTACTCAGTACGATAAGAGCGTATTGGGTAACTCAGTACGCAATCCGATTTATACTGTAACCCCGTTACTTTATCTACTGAACTCTGTCACTTTGTGTTGCAACCTCGTCAGTTTATCTAGTGAACCCCGTTGCTTTGTACTGCAACCCCGTCACTTTGTCTACTAAACCCTGTCACTTTATACTGCAACCTCGTTACTTTGTTTATTGAACTCCATCACTTTGTACTGCAACGCATCATCACATTATCTACTGTACCCCGTGACTTTGTGCTACAACCTCGTTACTTTGTCTACTATACCCCGTCACTTTATGTTGCAACCTCGTCACTTTGTCTAGTGAACTCCGTCGCTTTGTACTGCAACCTCGTCACTTTGTCTACTGAACCCCGTCACTTTGTTTAGTGTACCCCGTCACTTTCTACTGCAACCCTATCACTTTGTCTATTCAACCCCGTCACTTTGTACTGCAACCCCGTCACTTTGTCTACTAAACCCCGTCACTTTGTACTGCAACCCCATCACTTTGTCTACTGCAACCCCGTCACTTTGTACTGCAATCCCGTTACTTTGTCTACTAAACCCCGTCACTTTGTACTGCAACATCATCACTTTGTCTACTAAAATTATATGTAAAAATATATTAATGGAATGGATGAAACACATACATCATGGTGGGGCCCACAGAGTACTACCACCACCACCACCACCGGGCTGGTGGTAGGCGGTAGCCAATCCACTTTCATTTTCATTTGGGATTCAGTGTCATATTGATCAGTGAGACTCGCTACTGAAGTGATGTCACCTATTTATATGGGTTTCACTATGATGTATGTTTTGTATCCACATCGTCCATCCATTTGGAGAGATCATTTTAGGGCAAGAGCTAAGGAATGAATTAGATCCAAAACTCGAGTGGACCCTATCATAGAAAACAATGGAGTGAGTCACGCCCACCATTTATTACGACTGAATCTAAGCCAAACCTCATCACTTTGTTTACTGAACCTCGTCACTTTGTACTGCAACCTCGTCACTTTATCTACTGAACCCTGTCACTTTGTACTGCAAGTTCGTCACTTTGTCTAGTGAACCTCGTCACTTTGTACTGCAACCCCGTCACTTTGTCTACTGAACCCCGTCACTTTGTACTGCAACCCTGTCACTTTGTTTACTAAACCCCGTCACTTTTTTAGTGTCCACCTTCATAGTAACGAGGTTGCAGTACAAGGTGACGGGGTTTAGTAGACAAAGTGACGAGCTTGCAGTACAAAGTGACAGAGTTCAGTAGATAAAGTGATGGGGTTGCAGTACAAAGTGACGGGATTCGGTAGACAAAGTGACAAGGTTTGGATTGGATTCAGTCGTAATAAATAGTGGGCGTGACTCTCTCCACTGTTTTCTATGGTGGGGTCCACTCGAGTTTCGGATCTAACTCATTCTTTGGCTCATGCCCTAAAATGATCTCTCCAAATGGAAGGACGGTGTGAATATAAAACATACATCATAGTGGGACCCACATAAATAGGTGACATCACTTCGGTAGCGAGTCTCACTACTCAACGTGTGCACTGAATCCCAAATGGAAATGGAAGTGGATTGGCTACTCCCCCTACCACTAGCCTGGTGGTGGTGGTCGGTGCTCTGTGGGCCCCACCATAATGTATGTGTTTCATCCATTCCTTTAATCTATTTTTACATATAATTTTAGGGCTTCATCCCACAAATGAGAGGGATATAAATCTCATATGGACCACACCACGGGAAAACAATGGTGATCGGATATCCATCATTAAAGTCCTCATAAGGCCCACTATACTGTTTATTTGACATCCAATCTGTTTATTTGGTCATAAAGACCTAGATGAAGGGGAAAAACAAAGATCAGCTTGATCCAAAACTTTTATGGCCCCTAAAAAGTTTTTAATAGTCGATATTGTTCATTCAAAATTGTTTCATGTAATGTGGTCCACTTGAGATTAGGTTATACCTCATTTTTGTTCTCATGCCATAAAATGAACTAGAAAAAATAGATGGATGGCATGGATGAAACACATACATCATGGTGGGTCCACATAACACCGAATGGCAGGGGAGTAGCAAATCCGTTTAGAATGGAAACCATACAATAGACACGGATTAATGGGGAAGGCCTTTTGCAGGAAATTACAACGCTGGGATGTAAGGTGGGGGTCTACCGTGATGTTTATAAGAAATCCAATCTATTCATCTAGTTTTAGAGCTCATTTTAGGACATGTAACCAAAAATTAGGATGATCGGAAACTCAACTGGGCCATACAAGATGAAACAATGGAGAAAGAAATTCCTACGGTTGAAACCTTCCTAGGCGTCTTGATGTTTATATGCCATCCAAACCGTTTATAAGGTCATTTTTACCGGGATGAAGTGAAAACACCACAAATTTAGATAGATACAAAACTTTTGTGGCCATATAAATATTTCAATGGTGGTCACTAAATCCCCATTGTTTCCTTTTGTGTGGCCCATTTGAGTTTTATATACACCTTAATTTTGGTATAATGTCCTAAAATGATATCTAAAAATGGATGAACAGATTAGATTTATCACAAACATTGCAGTGAGCCCCATCCGGAATCCTTGGGCAGGAACATACTACAAAAGGCTTTGGCAGGAAATCCGTCCCCGTGTATGACGGAAACGGATTGGCTACTCCCCTGCCACCAGCCCAGTGGCTATGGTCGGTGCTCGGTGGTCCCCACCATTATGTATGTGTTCATCCATTCCGTTCATCCTTTTTTTACGGTTCATTTTAGGGTTGTTTTCAAAATAAAAATAAAAATGAGAGGTAAGTAAATCTCAGGTGGACCACATCACAGGAAAACAGTAGTAATTGTATATCCACCATTAAAATTCTCCTAAGGCCCCTATACTGTGTATTTGACATCAAATACATTGATTAGGTCGTACAGACCCATATGAAGGGAAAAAACAAAGATAAGCTTGATCAAAAACTTGTATGGCTCTCAAAAGTTTTTTAATGGTCCATGTTCATTCAACACTGTTTCCTACAATGTGGTCCACTCGAGATTAGGATATACGTCATTGTTGATTTCATACTATGAAATTATCTATAAAAATAGATGGACAGCATGAATGAAACACATACATCATGTTACGGCCCACAGAGCACTGACCACTAGCCATTCGCCGGTGGCATGGGAGTAGCCAGTCCGTTTCCGTGTCTAACGTCTCTGTTATACTTCTTATTAAATATATATTTTTTAATATATTAAAAAAACTGATGACGTGTAACTTACACTGACGTGGACCAATGAAAACGCTGGAGGCAGGAACTCCTGCCTCCAGGAAACAGAGGATCCGCACTCATAATAGATATATCAAGGTGGCCCCGACATCGCTGGTTGCGGGGTTCGCAGCAAGTTGCATTCCGTCGATTATGGTAAGAGAACAAGTGATCCAGTACTCCCATGGCCATTATAAGTTTACGGTTTTCTCCATCATTCCCTCCAACTGTCATATCCATGGGACATCTGAGCCGCTAATTTTTTTTTAACAGTTATGGATATTTTATGAAGGGAAATTAAAATAGGATAGATCCACAAATCAGGTTTATCGAATTGTACGATGGATCAAATCAACAGATGTCCAATGATTTAGATGGTCTTGCTCAATTAACTTTTGGAACAGCCTGAATTTCATGCTAGGCTACCTTTTCCAAGGATTGGAGTTCCGAAAATGTGACACGTTGGCATAGATTGCCTAGGTTGTTTGATGTGATTGACCAAATTCAACAATCAACGGTCTACCGGAGGGATGTACAGATTGTCTGATTCATATGGTCTTGTTGGTGTAACCCATCTAAAGTGAGCCTGCAAGATTGGACGGTTTGGATTATGTGCATCTAAATGCACTTGTACAAGGAGTGGTGCATGTGCATGGATGGTCATACTCTCCCAAAATACAATTAATTTTTTTTCGTAGTCATATTTTAAAGGCTTCTTAGGCAGAGAGGTGCGAAGTGCACGCTCGACTTCGCATGTGCACACGTGCAACCGCCAAAACCTTAGTTACTTTTTGGACAAGTTTATTCTTAAACTTTTTACATAATTCACATCTTGGCCTTTTTTTTTTTATATAAATCTTTTTAAAATAGTCTCACATGATGAACAACTTATATTAAAGGTGGGTCCCATACGATGAAAGTACACATTAAGATAGGCCTGGATGGTCCGCACTAAAGTGTGGCCCCACATAATAATGGATTAACATTAAGTGGGCCCCACATGATGGACAGTCCACATCAGAGGTGAGACCAACATGATGGATGGTGGACATTAAAGGTGGGACCACGTGATGGAAGGTTGACATTAAAAGTGAGCCCACATGATGAACCATCCGTCCACATTGAAGGTTGGCCCCCACATGATGAATGGTCCACATCAAGGTGGACCCATGTAATGCATGTTCATATCAAAGGTAAGTTTCACATGACGGATGACCCACATCAAAATATGACTCCACATTATACATTGTCCACATCAAGTGAGCCCCACATGATGGACAGTCCACAATAAATGTGATTCCCACATTATATATGGTGGACATCAAAGTGAGCCCATATGATGAATGACCTATATTGAAGTTAGGGATCCACATGATGAATTATATTTGGATTACGCGGATCATGTAATGCCACACAAATGATAACTTCACCATTACCCTAGAAAATAGGATTTCAAAAATTATGAATTTGTTTGGATATAAAATAAAATTTTCATATTCATTACATAATAGTCATCTTGTATCTTATTTTCTAAGGATTTTAACCGTGGATAAGAGTAATAAACTAATAATTAAGGCTTTGAATTCATGTATCTGGACATAAGGTCCTATCATTGGAAAAAGATTTCCATTTCTACATGGATTCCATTTATCCAAACATGCCCAGGATGAAAACAGTTTGAAAAAATCCCACAATTAACATTTGGTGGTGCTTTACTACATTGTTTGTCCATTTCCTAATTCAATCAAAATGCATAAAAGGTTGCAGATGTCTGCTATATGTACACATGCATCCAACACATGTAAGAGATCCAAGCCACCCATCAGGCCGGCACTGCATGAATGTTACCTAATATAACGACTTGGATTGACTTTCCAAGCAGAATCGATCGAATGGGCGAATACTGAGTCTTAGTTGTATCAGATTTGTCCAAGTTTTAAAACCATGCAATCCTCTTAACATGTATTGTCAATCATATCCCGACAAGGGGAGCTAAAAGGACTTGCTTGGCCCTGAGGTTTTTCTTTCTCACACACTGTTAGATATAGGCCTTTCATACTTATATAGATAGGACCAAAAGACCAGCCCCTAAATAGGTGGATTAGAAATGTTGTGGAGAGTGATAGGAAGAGTAGTATACTATGCTCTTGGCTCAAGCTTTGTTATTTGGTCGTTCAAGCTGTAGATCTGATTGGAGAAGTCCTGACCCATGCGAAACACACGCCAAAAGTTCAATGAAGAAAAGGCTAAACATTCCATGTCATGGGATCTTTCAATATAGGGGACTTTTAGGCACATGGGCGATTAGTAGGGAGGCTCACCACACTCAGTCTAGGTCTTTGAGCAAAGATTGGACCCGTTGTACATATGAGAGCTCCAACTTACAATAGTTTTTTAGGGTGATAATTGATTTTTATTTAAAATTTTGCTAAAACCTAAGTGGGTTATTAATGTAACTGGTTGCCCAAAAGGAGTTTTCTCTCACTAATACCCTAAAAGTTGACTTTGAGAGGGATAGTCAGTCAAGTTGTACCCTACCTGAAGGAAGGTTCAGATCCATGACTCTTTCTAGTATAATTATTATCACTGGCCTTGCTAAGATGGTCAGACTCATTGGATCAAAGTAGTCTTCTTCTTCTTCTTCTTCTTCTTCTTCTTCTTCTTCTTCTTCTTCTTCTTCTTCTTCTTATTCTTTTTTATTATTTATTATTTTATTTTAAGAGAGAGGACACTCAAAGATGGCCTTGTATGATAGACAATGGTTATGCATTTTCTACAATAATAAATATGCATGGTCCCTTTCCTCGTGGGCCTCGCATGATGGATGGTCTAGAGAATGATGGAACTTTCCTAGTATGATAGATATGGTTTGCCAATTTCCTATGCAGTGATTAGATGGTTTGGATCACTATTTCAGAGCAATGGAGCATGCAGTTCAGCGATCCAAACTATTGAAATGATTGGCTCAATCTGGATGCATGCTGGAACACACCAATGCTTAAAGTGTTTGATAGGTGTAATCCCTAAAGCAGAAAAATAGTGGAAGCCCTCCCAGACCTATACTGTAAAGAAATTGCTTCTTATTTCAGTTTTCAACTAACATATTACAGGCAAACAACGCATACAACGAAATAAGTCAAACACTAATGAGCAATTTCCCCAAATTAAAATGCAGAGCATGTAAAGAATATTAGTGCATGGTTCCATATTGAAATATCTCAAACAGAAAGTACATAAATCCTTGAGTTACAAATACAAATGATCATCCAAACATCTCATCACTGTCTAGTCACCATTCCACCATTCTTCACTTCGTCTAGTCACATAGCACACGCAGATCATTGCAATCTCTGTTGTGAGAAAAATGCCTGGAAAATGAAATTTATCATTAGAACCTGAAAGTTATATGCTAGAATTTGGTTGATTAAATCCATAAAAGAAGTCCAAGCATATACCTAACTTTAAAAACTAATAATGGATAAAACAGGAAGTATAAGTTTCAAATGCATTCGGTACAAGTGTCTTGATGTGTGTAACAAGTGGGGCTAGTAGTTCTGAAATCCAAACTTTGATTTACTACACTTTGCCATAGACGAAAGATGCTCCAAAAATCTTACTCGAAGATCCTGTCTAACTTCTCGATGGTTGCCCTACAAAAGACAGGAAAATAATACATCAATTGCCCAGGAAAAGAGATTGTGGAAGATTGGATGACAAGGAACTTGCAATTAGATTTACTTGGTCATATCAAATAGAGAACTTTTTAGGTTGCGGTAATATTACTGACACGAAAACATTTCAAGCTTAAAATGTGCAATTAGTATACTCATCCAATATGGGCTTCAAAGCATGGATAGAATGCAAACAAATGCAAATGCATTAAATCCTCAATGAGTTCTCTATATAAAACAAAAATTTATACACTACTGCAATTGAATATTATACATGTTGTAACACTAACTATCATATGCTACTACTAAATTACAAAAAATAAATAAATAAAATAAAATAAAATAAAAAAATCATATCAAGTTAACATAAAACAGAGGCTGAGCCCACACGCATGTCGAATTATGACCATCTACATGCGGCCACACATGCTAATATGGAACATGTGTTTGAGAACCCAATTTTCCATTAGATGAGCCTCGCACAAGAACTAATCAAGTTTTTTTGCTCTTGAAGTTGGCCACATTATACCCAAAAAAAGAAAAAGAAAAAATAGAATGGCTAATACAGCTCTTTCGAACATCCATTTGTTTCGTACACAGTGGTCCACTTGATGAAGGAAACACTTGACTTTTAAGCCAAAAGTTCTAAAAAGTGTGACCCACTTAATGGAAAGCTTTTATCTCACACCCTCACACCCTTATGCTTGGTCCAAGAATCAGGTTGGATGAGCAGCTTGGTCATGCATATGTGTAAACTCTCTCATCAATAGCCTGAAACATGCAAGCAGCATCACCTATAAAATCTAGAGAGTACAAATTAAATCTTGGGTTAGAGCATAAAAATGATGTGCAATTATTCATAGTAAAGTAATTCATCAACAAAATAGAAATACATAAATCCAAAAACTGTAATGATGCACTCATTCAAAAGATGGTCTTGGTTGAAGCATTTTTTCAAACAGGTAGCATGCAAATTTGTATATAAAGAAATAATTAAACAGCATTCCAAAATTATAATAAAATACTTAATTTGTCTTGCAAACTATGAAAGGAATGGAGAAACCAGCAATAGATTTTCATAGAAAGAATTTAAAGTGTTTAAAAGAATAAATTTCTCAAAGTATATAACTAGAATTTAAAATTCTCCAGACTATATATTTTTCTAAGATACTAACTTGAAGTATGGATTAAGAGGTAAAAATGAAGAGTGGAAACAAGTATTACCTATGTATGTACCTCTCGTTATGATAGAAAGTTCGAATGCTTAGCTTCTCCTTATCTATTGTATGTCGATGGAGGTTATGTGCCGGATCTTATACCAATCCTCTCCCCCGTCTTCTTCAACCCTTGCTTTGAATTCATCAGGCATCAACCACAACTCCAATTTATTGAGGGTAGTCACGTTTTGCAGTCCTTCTGGAAGCTTTTTCAATTGCCTGCAGTTATAGATCCATAACTGTAAAAGACTTGGCATAGATCCTTCCTCCACTCTCCACTCCTCTAATTCATCTAAGTCATGAAGATATAAGGATTCGAGCCGAGGAAACCCTTGTGCAGAGCAAGCCATTTCCTTTCCTATATATGACAAATCCAGTAATCTGAGAATGCGAAGGTTTTTCAGCTTCTCCAACGTCGCCATTGGGTCTTCCTTTAACCAGGAGCCTTGCAAGGTGAGTTTGGTGAGGTTTGTTGGAAATTCAGGTAACGTCTCTAAATTTCCTTCCAAATACAGCTTACTTAACTTGAGAAGATGTGAAAGATTACATAACGACAAAACTAAGGCTCTGTCTTCATTGCCACGTTTCCCTACTGACATCCGCACCCACAGATGATGGAGGCAGTTCAGATTTACAATCGCCTCATAGAAAAACTCAGCATCAGCTCCAGTTTCGAAAAATATCTTTAAATTTCTAAGATTGGTGAGCTTTCCCAAGCAACCCTCCATCCATTTGCCAGCATATACTCCTGATAGAGTCTGGAGGTTACTTATCAGGTCGAGCCTCGGATGCCCTTCCATCACTGACCAAGAGATCATAGACATCTGTCCTAACAAAAACTGTTGTTTGTCGTTGGGTAAATGAATATGTCTTAACTGATGCATCTTCCCAATTGTGTCGGGTACTTTAATACCATTACTGGAATCTAGAAATAGAGTTTGTAAATTGATAAGATTGCCTATCGACGATGGGAGGGTTTCTAACCTAGTTTTAGTACACCTGAGATATCTCAAATGGATTAGTTTACCTATTTGCTTCGGTAGCTCCCTTATTGCCACACCATCTAGATATAGCACCCTAAGCAACTTAAAGCCTTGGAATAGAAGCTTGCTTTGTTCCCTTTGAAGCCATGTATCGCCTTGGGTGTAGATCAACACAGAACGAAGGTGCAGAGTGGAACTACTTAAGGAATTGTACTTACTTGGGTCGTTAAGGTGAATTGCAAGTCGACGGGTTCTAGATGCAGGAGGAGCATTCCCATGGTCACCGTGAACTTCAAGAAACTTGCTTTCCTTAGCTTCTGATATGGATAGATCATGCAAAAGATCGTGGATGCGACAACTTTTGATACCCATGCTTGAACTTCTTCTTGTCAATTGAACCATACTTCTCTGAACCAACTGCATCAGATAATCTTCTCCAACCTCTTCCAATGTTAGCTCCCCTCTTTCTTCAAGTAACCCTTCTGCGGCCCACAATCGAATCAATTCCTTGGCTTGGAACTCATAGTCCTCTGGAAAATTGCCCAGGTAGAGAAAACATGGTTTTAAGTAATAAGGCAGATCTGTATAGCTTAAAGATAATATTCTGGAGATTTGGACTTCTCCCTTGACAAACTGCCAGCTGATGCTCTTGCGTACATTCTCCCACTCCCTTGGTTCCTTTCCTGATAAGAGCCCTCCAACGACTGCAATGGCAAGAGGGAGACCATGACATTTTTCCACAATCTCTCTTCCTAGATTCTCCAAATCCTGCGGGCAACCACCATCTCGTCCTAGGAATGTTTTTTTACGGAACAAATCCCAGCTGTCTTCATTGGTTAGAAATCGCAGTTCATGTGGCCGGCTTCGTGGATCTGCATATAAAGCTACATCTTTGTTTCGTGTGGTGAGGACGACCCTACTGCCATTATTCACATCCGGAAATGCATCCTTCAAAGCATCCCATGCTTCCCTTTTCCATATATCATCCAAGACCACCAAGTATCTCTTGTCATTCAGATACTCGGAAATCTTGTCCCTCAGCTCAAGAACGTCCATCTTCTCTACCACCTCGAGCTCCTCTTTAGACCGAACCATACAACGTTTTGTGATGGTCTGCAAAAGATCTTTCACAGAAGGTTGTTGTGATATAGAAATCCAGGCATGAGTATTGAAATGTTTCTTAACACTATCAGTGTTATAAACTTTCCTGGTAAGAGTGGTCTTACCCAGACCACCCATTCCGACTACAGAAACAACACAACGTCGCAGCTCTCCTTTATTCGTCAACTGCGTTACCAATGCCTTTAAGTCATTACCAAAACCAACAAAATCTGTTTCTTGAACATTAGGAGAAGTGAGCCTCCATTCTTGGTGGCTTCGACCCGCATAGCTCGTCCCTGCTCCCTGCCCTATATTTTCAATTCCATATGTCGACCTGCTTTCGGAGATCTCACGGATTTTAGCCTTTATCTGCTCAATCTTCGATCCCACCTGATGGCGAGCTTTCAATTCCTTGAATATGAGAGCATACTTTTTAATGCCACTTGGCCTCAAGGTTGCTACCTTGGAGAGAAAGGTGTCGATGACGTCCTCAGCATCATACGCAACATCTCTCACATCCCCCACCCAGCCCTTTACTCTTCTATCTCCTTCTTGTTTGGCGTCTGCGTCTTCCAAGAAACATTGCATCCGCCTAAATTCCACCTCGAGCCATTGGACTTGATCACCAATCCCATGTAATACAATGGCTTCTCGAATGAGTGGGTCAGCGATTTTTTGGAGAAGGAGCTCGACAACGGACTCAACAGCCATCTTTTCTCAATCTTTTTTCTCTCACAAGAAAGAAATTCAGATAAAAGCTTTGTTTCTCTTCACTTCAAGTTGTAGGTCTCTTTATTTCCAGAGGCCAACTTGACCGGTCACGAGACAACAATCATGTTCATTGCTGCTCAATGATTAACGTCGTTGTTCAGTCGATGAATCTGGACCGTCCATCCTGTGGACTAATTTACTGACGATGATCCTCCACAGTCACGCACATGTGATACTTTAGAGAGTAAAAGATGCTGGCTTAATTCCCCAATGTCATGAATTTATTGCTGTTGATTGGAGATTAATACCGCCGGATCAAGGGCTAGAATTTGCCAACCTACATACTTTGGCATAGTGAGTAAACTGATCTCTAAGTCCATGCGTGATGTATATGTATTACCCACGCCATATCCATCCGTTTTATCAGCTTATTTTAGATCATGACCCTAAAATTGAAGCATATCCATAGTTCAAGTGGACCATATCAGACGAAACAGCAGAGATAATGACCATCCACTGTTGAGACCTTCCCAGGCCCACAGCTATGTTTAGCTGCCATCCAAGGAAGTTTTCAATGGTACACATTTAATTCCCACGGTTTCTGCTTTGGATATGCTTCAATTTTGAGTTCATACTCTTAAAAATAGCACGGAAGTACAACAGATGGACCGCGTGGATAAGATACATGAATGATGCTCCCACTTTTATAAAATGAAACCCTACTGCAAAGTTTTGAGAGTGGATTAAGTGGAAGCCGGATCTCATGCTCTCCATCCATTTTTCCAGCTTATTTTAGCTCATGGTCTAAAAATTTAATAAGATCAAAATTTCATGTAGACAACATCATAAGAAACAATGATGACAAAACGCCCACCATTAAAAACTTTTCAGCAGATCTGTAATGTTTTTTCCATCCAACATGTCGATACGGGTAATATATTTGGATGAAGGTAAAATACAAACATCAGCTTGATCCAAAACTTTTGTGAATCTATAAAAACTTCTAACGGTCTGTTACTACTCTTGTTCTTTTTTCTTTTTTTTCCAATAATGATACAAGAATAACACCTAATCCGCTTCCAAAAGTTTTGGCCCGAAATGCTTTCACACGAACTCGGTGCAAAGGCACGAGCGTTTTGGATCTAACAATGCTTTTTCTCAGCCACCGACGAAAAGGTGAGAAGACAGCGGTCGGATGCCTTTTTTCTTTGTTATGCCCTTTTTTATCTTTTTTTTTTTTTGGTCTTTGATGCAGCATGAGCACCCAATGTAGGTAGAACTGAATAAGATCTTTGGCACCACCGTAGTGTATGTATTTTATCCACTCAGTTCATTCAGTTTTTCAAGATAATTTTATATAGTGAATCAAAAAATTAAATAGATCCAAACCTTAGATGGACCACACAATAAAAGATTTTAGTGATTGATTGTCCATAATTAAAAATTCATAGGATGTTGGATCAAGCTGATACATTTATATTCATTTTGTCCAAATTTGTGTGACTTAATCTAAATGTTGGATGGAAAATATACATTACAGTGTATCCTAAGAAGTTTTTAATGATGGTTTTAGTGACCATTGTTTCTTATGGTATGGTCTTTAGACTTTGATCTGCTTTATTTTTTGGATTTTCCTATAAAATGATTTTAAAAAATTGATAGACGGCATGGATATACAAAATATGCATCAAGGTGGGTCCCAGGGTCAAGGAAATATCCAATAACATGTTACACGAGAGAACACTTAATCCGCAGAGATTTGTTTTTTTTAGGGGTGACGCATCCTCCACACTCGTTAGCTTTTTTTTTTTTTTTTTTTTCTTTCCTTTTTTGTTTTTAGGGAATTTTCCATATGGCCACCTAACTTTTAGGATATGTACCAAAAACTCCCTATTTTAAAATATTTTTCGACACCCACCCATAGTTTATGCCGTTGGACATTAAACCACTCGCTACCTATACCAATGGTATACTGTATTTTGAAATTGGCAAAACTACACTTATTTTACCGCACCCGCAATCTCCCTTGTTATGGTGGATTCACAGTAGGGCTGAAAGTCAGGCGGGTTCAAACCGACCGACCCTTGATCGACTTGACATGTTGCGCAGCACGCCAACAACGCAGTGAGCCTAGATCCAATCTCAGGCCTCACCCACAAACAATAAACAGGAAGAAATATAAGCTCGAAACATAATCAAAGCATTCAACAAACCACAAGACAAGATATACGTGGAAAAACCCCAATTTAGGGTAAAAAACCACGGATGCAAACTTCCACTATGAAGAACAAAGATTACAAGGTAATATACTAACCTCTCCCTTGGAAGAACATAGAAAACCCTTTACTCACACCTTAGAATTATTTCCCCAATATTCTAATCTCCTAGAAAAACCCTAGGAACACCTATATATAGTTTAGGCAACTCCCCTTTCCGCATCCCAATTGCAAAAGGACTTGCGACACGAAATTCGTACAAAATCGCGGAACGAATCTGCGTAATTACGACCGGTCGAGCGACCCCTACGACCAGTCGTGAATGGGTCACGACCGGTCGAGCACCTCGGGATCAAAAAACAATGCTCGCTAGACTTTGAGTCGAACCGATCCACGACCGATCGAGCCGGACTCTACGATCGGTCGAGCATGGCTCACGACCGGTCGAAGACGGTCCTAGATGTGGCTCCACATCTTAACAATCTCCTACTTGGAGACACATCGCCTTAAACCTTCGTTTTCTTCATTCGGAGTGCACCACCTCCCAGTCTTTAGGCTTGAAGACCAATCAAACTTTAACAGAGCTTCAGCTTCTCTCGTGTGACCGCCTTGGTCAACATATCCACAGGATTCTCACTTGTATGAATATTCTCCAGAGCAATCGATCCATCTTCCAGTAGCGAACGTATGAAGTGATATCTGATGGCAATATGATTGGTCATTGAATGAAAGGCTGAATTCTTAGCCAAGTGTATTGCACTCTGACTGTCACCGTATAGCTTGCAATCTACTTGCTTCTTACCCAACTCTTCCATGAAACCTTGCATCCATACCATCTCCTTGCACGCTTCTGTAGCCGCAATATATTCTGCCTCTGTCGTACTGGTAGATACTATCTTCTGTAACTGAGAGACCCAACTGACTGCAGCACTACCTTGAGTAAAGACATAACCTGTAGTGCTTCTTCTGATGTCGATGTCTCCTGCGAAATCTGAATCCACGTAACCTTGTAGCTTGATTTCCGATCCACCATAGCACAGCCCTACATCCTTAGTACCTACCAAGTATCTAAGGATCCACTTCACAGCTTCGCAATGTTCCTTCCCGGGGTTATTCATGAACCTGCTAACAACTCTCACTGCTTGAGCAATGTCTGGTCTTGTGCTCACCATAGCATACATGAGACTCCCAATAGCTGACGCATATAGAACTTTAGTCATGTAGTCCCGTTCCTTTTGCGTCTTTGCACCTTGCTCCTTAAATAGCTTGAAGTGGTTGGATAATTGAGTGCTAACTGGCTTAGCACCTCTCATATTGAATCGATCAAGTACCTTGGCTATGTACTCTACCTGTGACAAAACTAGTTTCTTATTTTCCCTGTCATGTTTTATCCTCATGCCTATGATTTGTTTTACAGCTCCTAAATCCTTCATGACAAATTCTCTAGACAACTGTCTTTTGAGATCTGTGATGTCCTTCATGCTTGAACTGGCCACAAGCATGTCATCAACGTACAGAAGAAGGATGATGTATGACGTATCAAACTTCTTCAAATAACAACAGTGGTCAGCATGACATCTCTTGTAACCGTTTCTAGACATGAAACTGTCGAACTTCTTGTACCACTGCCTCGGGGCCTGCTTTAGGCATATAGACTCTTCTTCAGTCTGCACACCCTGTTCTCATTTCCTGGTGCCACGTATCCTATCGGCTGATGCATGTATATCTCTTCTTCAAGGTACCCATGAAGAAAGGCTGTCTTAACATCTAGCTGCTCTAGATGTAAGTCCTCTGTACCCACTATACTCAAGACCATGCGAATTGTAGATATTTTCACCGCAGGTGAAAATATTTCATTGAAATCGATACCTGCCTTTTGTTGAAACCCTTTCACAACCAATCTGGCCTTGTACCGTTTTGAACCATCGTGCTCCTCCTTCAATTTGTAAACCCACTTGTTATGAAGAGCTTTCTTACCCTTAGGTAGAGTGACTAGCTCCCATGTACGATTAGACGCAAGAGAGTCCATCTCATCATCCATGGCCTGCTCCCATTTAACCCGTGTATCTGACTGTAATGCCTCTTCAAAATATTATGGTTCACCATTATCTATCAGCAGTAGATAATGTAAGGAGGGTGAGTATCGAACCGTGGGTCTCCTCTTCCGAGTAGACCTCCTCACAACCGGTGTATGCAGCTCTGCCTCATAATGCTCCTGTGCATGATCATCCTGTGGCGCTATAACACCCGTGTTCGGTAACTCTTTCAACTCTACAAATTTCTTTTCCTCGGCCTTATTTTCCTGTACTCTGTCCTTATACATCAATTTTTCATTGAAGACTACGTCCTTGCTTTGATGATTTTCCTGTTTTCTGCATCCCAAAACCTGTAGCCAAAATCATGTTGCCCGTAGCCTATAAATGTGCACCTCCTAGACTTCGCATCTAGCTTGTTTCTGTGCTCTACATCAATGTGAACATATGAAGTGCAATCAAACACTTTGAGATGTGCAAGGTTCACTTCTTTCCCAGTCCACGCTTCTTCTGGTAGCCCACCATCCAATGATGCTGAGGAACTTCTATTGATAAGATATGCGGCAGTATTCACAGCATCTGCCCAAAAGGTCTTGGGCAACCCTGCATGTAACCTCATGCTCATGGTACACTCAAGGATGGTCCTGTTAATGTGCTCAGCCACACCATTTTGCTATGGTGTCCCTGGAATCGTTTTCTGATTTTTGATTCCATTTGCTGCACAATACTCCTCAAACCTCTTATCACAGTACTCTCCCCTATTATCAGATCTGAGGCATTTTACTGTTTTATCTGTCTCGTTTTCTACCATAACTTTCCACTTCTTAAATACATCAAGTACATCAAATTTATGCTTTAAGAAATAGACCCACAGTTTTCAACTAGTATCATCAATAAAAGTAACAAAATAACGTGAGCCACCAAGAGATAATACATGTGTCGGTCCCCACACATCAGTGTGTACAAGCTCCAACAAATGCGTCTTTGGAGCGCGTCTCATCTTCTTGAAGCTCACCCTCTTCTGCTTGCCATACACGCAGTCATCGCAGAATTCCAAGTCAATAGACTTTAGCCCTAGTAACTTTCCTTTAGACAATAACATTTTCATCCATTTCTCACTCATATGTCCCAACCTCTGATGTCATAACTGCCCATTCACTCCAGTTGATGCGACTGCGAGTGAACTATACGATCCTGAAGTCATATACAAAATACCTTCCTTCTTGCCTCGATATATCACTAAGGCACCTTTTGTGATCTTCCAGGAATCATTGGTGAATGTTGTCACATAACCGGTATCGGCCAACTGCCCCACTGAGATCAAGTTACGTTTTAAACTCGGTACATATCTGACATCCTTCAATTTCAAAACCGTTCCGTCTTTTTTATTGACATAAACGTCTCTCTTTCCAACGATACTGCACGGTTTATCATCACCCAGGTAGACTCTCCTGAAGTCACCTGACACATAATCACGCAGAACTTCCTTACACGAAGTGGCATGAAACGAAACACTTGAGTCTATAACCCAAGACTCATTCCTCGCATCAAGAGACAAGATCAACACCTCTGTGTCACTCTCCTCAGATAGATTCACTGAATCCTTCCCACCTTGAGAGTTTCCTTCTTGTTTCTTGAGCGCCCTGCAATCACGTTTCATGTGCCCCTTCTTGCCGCAATGCCAACACCCGTCTTTGTCTTTCGATCCCTTGGACTTCTTCCTCGACTTAGAACGCCCGTGTTTATTGCCTCCTTTGTTCAGCGATCTTCCTCTTCCTTCAACATTTAGAGCATTCCCTGAATCCCCTGAAATTCCTGATGCCTTTCTCCTAGATTCTTCACTAAGAATTAGACCGGCCACATCATCAAATTTCAGCTTTGTCGACCCTGAAGAATTGCTCATAACAATCACCAAACCATCCCAACTGTCTGGCAAACTGGATAAGATCAATAACGCCCTGACCTCATCCTCAAAAGCAATGCCAACGGATTCCAACTGGCTTGTGACTGTATTGAACTCATTTAGATGTTCAGTCACGCTACCACCATCTGACATCTTCATGTTGAATAGCTGTTTCATAAGATGAACCTTGTTGGATGCTGAGGGCTTTTCATACATGCTGGTTAGGGCTTTCATTAATTCTTTTGTAGTTTTTACCTTGGATATATTGAAGGCGACGCTCTTAACAAAGAGAGTCGGATCGTTCCTAAAGCCTTCCTATCCAGTAAAAATCATTCATCATCTGTCATCTTTTCTGGTTTCTTCTCTTTTCCTCCTAGAGGAACATAGAGGTCCTTCTGATACAAATAACCCTCCATCTGCATCTTCCAGAAGGTAAAGTTTGAACCATCAAACTTCTCAATTCTAGTTTTCCCTTCTTCTGTCATCACTCCCAATAGAACTAAACTTGGCTCTGATACCAGTTGTTGCGCAGCACGCCAACAACGCAGTGAGCCTAGATCAAATCTCAGGCCTCACCCACAAACGATAAACAGAAAGAAATATAAACTAGAAACAGAATCAAACATCCAACAAACCACAAGACAAGATATACGTGGAAAAACCCCAATCTAGGGTAAAAAATCACGGATGCAAACTTCCACTATGAAGAACAAAGATTACAAGGCAATATACTAACCTCTCCCTTGGAAGAACATAGAAAACTCTTTGCCCACACCTTAGAATTATTTCCCCAATATTCTAATCTTCTAGAAAAATCCTAGGAACACCTATATATAGTTTAGGCAACTCCCCTTCCCGCATCCCAGTTGCGAAAGGACTTACGACACGAAATCCGTGCAAAATCGCGAAACGAATTTGTGTAACTACGACCGGTCGAGCGACCCCTACGACCGATCGTGAATGGGCCACGACCGGTCAAGCAACTCGGGATCAAAAAACAATGCTCGCTAAACTTTGAGTCGAACCGATCCACGACCGGTCGAGCCGGACTCTACGACCGGTTGAGCATGGCTCACGACCGGTCGAAGACGGTCCCAGATGTGGCTCCACATCTTAACATGACATTGGGTTAGGCTCGAGCATGATGTATCGGGTTTGGTCTCGAGCTTGGGCTGTACAAACACCAATCTGATAAAACTTGGGTCGGGCTCAAGTCGATGTCTCAAGTTGCTCGACCCAACCTGAACCCGACCGATATATAAGTTATACATTATAATCGAGTGTAGATCGTCTATGTTGAAGGCACAAGAAATTTTATTGTCGTCGGGTTTCATTGGTCCAAGTCATTTCTGATAACTCATGCTAACAAGATACACCAAATTTCTCTCTCCCAAATAGATTGTGTACTACACAATACGACTTTTAAAGGAGTAGTTGTCCTATATTTTAGCTTGTTTGTTGAGGAAAAAAGTTCTTTGTGATAAAAAAAAACTACATATATAATTAATAAAATTATAGGTAGAAAAAATAATACATGTATTAAAAATATAATAGACTAATTTATTAGCGAAAATTTTAGCATGTATCAATCCTTGTGATACCCACATCAAGTGAGCCCCACATGATGGACAGTCCACAACAATTGTGATACCCACATTATATATGGTGGACATCAAAGTGAGCCCATATGATGAATGACCTATATTGAAGTTGGGGATCCACATGATGAATTATATTTGGATTATGCGGATCACGTGATGCCAAGCAAATGATAACTTCACCGTTACCCTGGAAAATAGGATTTCAAAAAATATGAATTTGTTAGGATATAAAATAAAATTTCATATTCATTACACAATAGTCATCTTATATCTTATTTCCTAAGAATTTTAACAGTGGATAAGAGTAATAATTAAGGCTTTGAATTCATGTATCCGGACATTAGGTCTTATCACTAGAAAAAGATTTCCATTTCTATGTAGATGAATTCCATTTATCCAAACATGCCCAGGATGAAAACACAGTTGGAAAGAATCCCACAATTAACATTTGGTGGTGCTTTACTTCATTGTTTTTCCATTTCCTAATTAAATCAAAATGCATAAAAGGGTGCAGATGTCTGCTATATGTACACATGCATCCAACACATGTAAGAGATCCAAGCTGCCCATCAGGCCGGCATTGCATGAATGTTATCTAATATAACGACTTGGATTGACTTTCTAAGCAGAATCGATCAAATGGGGGAATCCTGAGTCTTAGTCGTATTAGATTTGTCCAAGTTTTAAAACCATGTATTCCTCTTAACATTTATTGTCAATCATACCACGACAAGGGGAGCTAAAAGGACTTGCTTGGCCCTGAGGTTTTTCTTTCTAGCACACTGTTAGATCTAGGCCTTTCATACTTATATAGCTAGGCCCAAAAGACCAGACCCTAAATAGGTGGGTTAGAAATGTTGTGGAGAGTGATAGGAAGAAGTAGTATACTATGCTCTTCGCTCAAGCTTTGTTCTTTCAAGCTGTATAGATATGATGGCTCTAATCAGGAAGCGTCCACATACCACTAAAAAAGAAGAACAACAAATCCCCCCCAAATTGGAGAAATCCTGACCCATATGAAACACACACCAAACTTTCAATGAAGAAAAGGCTAAACATTCCATGTCATGGGATCTTTCAATATAGGGGACTTTTAGGCACATGTGCGGTTAGTAGGGAGGCTCACCACGGACGGTCTAGATCTTTGAGCAAAGATTGAACCCGTCCTACATATGGGAGCTCCAATTTATAATAGTTTTTTTTTTTAGGGTGATAATCGTTTTTATTTAAAATTTAGCTAAAACCTAAGTGGGTTATTGGTGTAAGTGGTTGCCCAAGAGGAGTTTTCTCTCACTAATACCCTAAAAGTTGACTTTTGAGAGGGATAGTCAGTCAAGTTGTATCCTACCTGAAGGAAGGTTCAGATCCATGACTCTTTCTAGTATAATTATTATCAATGGCCTTGCTTAGATTGTTAGACTCATTGGATCAAAGTAGTCTTTTTCTTTTTTCTTTTTCTTCTTAAGAGAGAGGACAATCAAATTTGGCCTTGTATGATAGACAATGGTTATGCATTTTCTACAATAATAAATATGCATTGTCCCTTTCCTTGTGGGCCCCGCATGATGGATGGTCTAGAGAATGATGGAACTTTTCTAGTATGATAGATATGGTTTGCCAATTTCCTATGCAATGATTACATGGTTTGGATCACTATTTCAGAGCAATGGAGTATGTAGTTCAGTGATCCAAACTATTGAAATGATTGGCTCAATCTGGATGCATGCTGGACCTCACCAATGCTTAAAGTCTTTGATAAGTGTAATCCCTAAAGCAGAAAAATACTGGAAGCCCTCCCAGACCTATACTGTAAAGAAATTGCTTCTTATTTCAGTTTTCAACTAACATATTACAGGCAAACAATGCATACAGTGAAATAAGTCAAACACTAATGAGCAATTTCCCCAAATTAAAATGCAGAGCATGTAACAAATATTAGTGCATGGTTCCACATTGAAATATCTCAAACAGAAAGTACATAAAACCTTGAGTTACAAATACAAATGATCATCCAAACATCTCATCACTGTCTAGTCAACATTCCACCATTCTTCACTTCGTTTAGTCACATGGCACATGCAGATCATTGCAATATCTGTTGTGAGAAAAATGCCTGGAAAATGAAATTTATGATTAGAACCTAGAAGTTATATGCTAGAATTTGGTTGCTTAAATCCATAATGGAAGTCAAGCATATACCTAACTTTAAAAATTAATAATTGATAAAACAGGAAGTATAGGCTTCAAATGCATTCAGTCCAAGTATCTTGATGCGTGAAACAAGTGGGGCTAGTAGTTCTGAAATCCAAACTTTGATTTAATACTCTGTCATAGACGAAAGATGCTCCAAAAATCTTACTCGAAGCTCCTGTCTAACCTCTCGATGGTTGCCCTACAAAAGACATGAAAATAATACATCAATTGCCCAGGAAAAGAGATTGTGGAAGATTTGATGGAAAAGGAACTTGCAATTAGATTTACTTGGTCATAACAAATAGAGAACTTTTTGGGTTGCAGATATATTACTGACACGAACACATTTCAAGCCTAAAATGTGCAGTTAGTATACTCATCCAATATGGGCTTCAAAGCATGGACAGAATGCAAACAAATATTGCAAATGCATTTGCTCCTCGATGAGTTCTCTATATAAAACAAAAATTTATAGACTACTGCAATTGAACATTATACATGTTGTAACGCTAACTATCATATGCTACTACTAAATTACTAAAAAAAAAAATCATGTCAAGTTAACATAAAACAGAGGCTGACCCCACACGCATGTGGAATTATGACCATCCACATGCGGCCACACATGCTACTATGGAACGTGTGTTTGAGAACCCAATTTTCCATTAGATGAGCCTCGCACAAGAATCAAGAAATTTTTTGCTCTTGAAGTTGGCCACAATATACCAAAGAGAGAGAGAGAGAGAGAGAGAGAGAGAGAGAGAGAGAGAGAGAGAAGAAGAAGAAGAAGAAGAAGAAGAAGAAGAAGAAGAAGAAGAAGAAGAAGAAGAAGAAGAAAGAATGGCTAATACAACTCTTTCGAACATCCATTTGTTTCGTACATAGTGGTCCACTTGAGGAAGGAAACACTTGATTTTTAAACCAAATGTTTTAAAAAGTGTGACCCACTTAATGGAAAGCTTTTATCTCATAACCTTACGTATGCTACATTGGTTCATGTCGCTGCATTTGGTTGGGCAATGCTTCACACACGTTAAGAAAGCTTACCTACAACTTATGCTTGGTCCAAGAATCAGGTTGGATGCAAATCATGTGAGCCAATCGTATGCAAATGTAATGGACGGTTAGCATTTAACATATGGTACATCAGATAAGCAGACAGCTTGAATCTTGTGTAAGGGAAGCTATATAGTGACTCTCGCTTAATGAGCAGCTTGGTCATGAATATGTGTAACTCTCTCATCAATCACCTGAAACGTGCAAGTAGCATCACCTATAAAATCTAGAGAGTACAAATTAAATCTCTGGTTAAAGCCTAAAAATGATATGCAATTATTCATAGTAAAGGAATTCATCAACAAAATAGAAATACATAAATGTGGAAACTGTGATGATGCATTCATTCCATCCAAATGGGGCAAGTGAAAATCCACACTATAAATCTAATGAATCTCAGTGTTAATGGAAGATGCCCTCTGATAGGAGGTTCCTGATCTATCGATCAATGTCCCCCGAGTAAACGGTTAAGGGGTGTGTGTGTGTGTGTGTGTGTCTATATATATATATATATATATATATATATAATATATATATATATATATATATATATATATATATATATAACAGCATTAACCTGTGAAAAATGCCAAATAGTGGATGGTTAGGAACTTCCACTTGGTTCAGGTTCCAATAAAATGAGAAGTTGTGAAATTGTTGACAAATTACAAATGCAAATCAGATTTTATCCTAGATATGAAATCACCATTTTCATTTAATATTGGCTTGAAGGTCTGGATTGACTGCACAATTCAGACTTCTTGGTTCATCAGTATTCTCTGCTAACAAGAAAAGATTAGAATATTGCCACCAAAAGGAACACAAGTTGCAGAGCAAACAATCATATGGAAGACGAGCATATGCAAAAAAAAAAAAAAAAATCAGACTGGCCCACTCATATGGTGGTCTAGTGCAAAAAAAGCATCCAGACTTTTAAATAATATTGCCAGCTATGCCAATTGAAGATACAAGTGTGGCCCACCTTGTTAGTTGTCAACTTGATTTTTGCACAAGGTCCTCTTCACAAGAACTCTTTGTGAACGACTACCATTATTCAAAACTGAAGTGATAGTAAGATGCTGCCCATCAGATCAATGGTCTGCAAACAAAAAATGGAAGTCGCTGATCAAACAAGTAAAGTTGTCAAATGAATGTGCATAGAAGGATCAGGTAAACTTCGATGGAAGATGCAATGATATCTTCCAACCATACAATTACATGTGCCTGTCGAAGGTGAGGACAGCTACCATGGTTTCATTCAAAAGATGGTCTCGGTTGAAGCATTTCTTCAAACAATTAGCGTGCAGATTTGTATATAAAGAAAATTAAACAACATTCCAAAATTATAATAAAATACTTAATTTATCTTACAAACTATGAAAGGAATGGAGAAACCAGCAATAGATTTTCATAGAAAGAATTTAAAGTGTTTAAAAGAATAAATTTCTCAAAATATATAACTAGAATTTAAAATTCTTGAGACTATAAGATACTAACTTGAAGTATGGATTAAAAGGTAAATAAAAATGAAGAGTGGAAACAAGTATCACCTATGTATGTACCTCTCATAATGATAGAAAGTCCGACTACTTAGCTTCTCATAATCCATCGTGTATGTCGATGGAGGGTATGTGCCGGATCTTATACCAATCCTCTCCCCCGTCTTGTTGAATTAATGCACTTTTGTGAAAAGGCACTTTTGTGAAAAGGTTCATGTCTCTTTGGAAAAGGCACTTTTGTGAAAAGGTTCATGTCTCTTTGTGAAGAGTCACGTCCCTTAGTTGAAAAGGTTCATGTCTCTTTGTGAAGAGTCATGTCCCTTAGTTTTTATGCTATAAATATGTGTATGTATTTCATTTTCATATAGAAGAAGCAATACAACAAAAATCAGCATTCTCCTATTCCCTTCTAAAGTTATTTTCACCAAGTAAAAAGGCTACAATAGCCTACAAATCTCGAACCCTTGCATTGAAATCATCAGGCATCCACCACAGCTCCAATTTCTTGAGGGTAGTCACGTGTTGCAGTCCTTCTGGAAGCTTCTTCAATTGCTTGCAGAAATTGATCTGTAAATGTAAAAGACTTGGCATAGCTCCTTAATTCACTTTCCACTCCTCTAATAGATATAATACTTCAAGATGTAAGGATTCGAGTCGAGGAAACCCTTGTGCAGAGCAAGCCATTTCCTTTCCCACATATGACCGATCCATCAATCTGAGAATACGAAGGTTTTTCAGCTTCTCCAACGTCGCCATTGGGTCTTCATTTAACAATGAGTATTGCAAGGTGAGTTTGGTGAGGTTTGTTGGAAATTCAGGTAACGTCTCTAACTTTCCATCCAAATACACCTTACTTAACTCGAGAAGATGTGAAAGATTAGGTAACGACAAAACTAAGACTCCGTCTTCATTGCCACGTGTCGGTACTACTGACATCCGCACCCATAGATGATGGAGGCTGTTCAGATTTACAATCTCCTCAGAGAATAACTCAGCATCAGCTCCGGTTTCGAAAAGTATTTTTATTTCTCGAAGATTGGTGAGCTTTCCCAAGCAACCCTCCATCCATTTGCCAGCATATACTCCAGATAGAGTCTGGAGGTTACTTATCAGGTCGAGCCTTGGATGCCCTTGTATCACTCCCCAACACGGTATCGGTGGTGAATCATACGCTCGTTTGTGCTGGCCCAATTGAAGATGTCTTAATTGATGCATCTTCCCAATTGTGTCGGGTACAAAAATAAAATAAATGCCTTGTACGGATAGGGTTTGTAAATTGATAAGATTGCCTATTGATGATGGGAGGGTATCTAACCAACTTTTAGTACACCTGAGATATCTCAAATGGATTAGTTCACCTATTTGCTTCGGTAGCTCGCTTATTTCTACACCATCTAGATATAACACCCTAAGCAACTTAAAGCCTTGGAATAGAAACTTGCTTTGTTCCTTTTGAAGCCTTGTATCGCCTTGGGTGTAGATCAACATTGAACGAAGGTGCGGAGTGGAATTACTTAAGGAAATGTACTTACTTTGCTCATTAAGGTGAATTGCAAGCCGACGGGCTCTAGATGCAGGAGGAGCATTGCCATTGTCACCCTGAATTTTGAGAAACTTGCTTTCCTTAGCTTCTGATATCGATAGATCATGCAAAAGATCATGGATGCGAAAACTTTTGATACCCCTGCTTGAATTTCTTCTTGTCAATTGAACCATACTTCTCTGAACCAACTGCATCAGATAATCTTCTCCAACCTCTTCCAATGTTAGCTCCCCTCTTTCTTTAAGAAACCCTTCTGCTGCCCACAGTCGAATCAATTCCTTAGCTTTGAACTCGTAGTCCTCTGGAAAATTGCCCAGGTAGAGAAAACATGGTTTTAATTCATAAGGCAGATCTTTATAGCTCAAAGATAATATGCTGGAGAATTCGACTTCTCTCTCGACAAACTGCCAGCTGATGCTCTTGCGTACATTCTCCCACTCCCTTGGTTCCTTTATTGATAAGAGCCCTCCAATGACTGCGATCGCAAGAGGGAGACCATGACATTTTTCCACAATCTCTCTTCCCAGCTTCTCCAAATCCTGCGGGCAACCATCACATATTTTTTTACCGAACAAATCCCAGCTCTCTTCTTTGGTTAGAAATCGCAGTTCATGGGGCTGGGTTCGTGGATCTGCATATAAAGCTACGTCTTTGTTTCGTGTGGTGAGCATGACCCTACTGCCATTATTCACATCCGGAAATGCATCCTTCAAAGCATCCCATGCTTCCCCTTTCCATATATCATCCAAGACCACCAAGTATCTCTTGTCATTCAGATACTCGGAAATCTTGTCCCTCAGCTCAAGAACGTCCATCTTCTCCACCAGCTCGAGCTCCTCTTTAGACCGAACCATACAACGTTTTGTGATGGTCTGCAAAAGATCTTTCACAGAAGGTTGTTGTGATATAGAAATCCATTCATGAGTATTGAAATGTTTCTTAACACTATCAGTGTTATAAACTTTCCTGGTAAGAGTGGTCTTACCGAGACCACCCATTCCGACTACAGAAACAACACAACGTCGCAGCTCTCCTTCATTCGTCAACTGTGTTACCAATGCCTTTAAATCATTATCAAAACCAACAAAATCTGGTTCTTCAACATTAGGAGAAGTGAGCCTCCGTTCTTGGAGGCTTAGACTGGCAGAACTCGTCCCTGCTCCCTGGCCTATATTTTCAATTCCGTAAGTTGATCTACTTTCAGAGATCGCATGGATTTTAATCTTTAACTGTTCGATCTTCGAGCCCACCTCATGGCGAGCTATCAACTCATTGAAGATGCAAGCGTACCTTTTAATGCAGCCCACAAATCCAGTTCGCCTCAAGTTTGCTACCTTGAAGAGAAAGGTGTCGATGACATCCTCGGCATCATATGCAACATCTCTCACATCCCCCACCCAGCCCTTAACTCTTCTATCTCCTTCTTGTTTGGCGTCTGCATCTTCCAAGAAGCATTGCATCCGCTTAAATTCCGCCTCGAGCCATTCGACTTCATCACCAACGCCATATAAGAAAATGGCCTCTTGAAGGATTGGGTCAGCGAGTTTTTGGAGAAGGAGCTTGACAATGGACTCAACAATGGCCATCTTTCCTCACTCTTTTTTCCCTCACAAGAAAGAAATTCAGATAAAAGCTTTGTTTCTCTTCACTTCAAGTTGCAGGTCTCTTTATTTACAGAGGCCAACTTGACCGGTCACGAGACAAAACAATCATGTTCGTTGCTACTCAATGGTTGACGTCGTTGTTCAGTTGATGAATCTGGACCGTCCATCCTGTGGACTTTACTGACGATGATCCTCCACAGTAACGCACATCTGAAATTTTAGAGAGTAAAAGATGCTGGCTTAATTCCCCAATGTCATCAATGGTTGGAGATGCGAGCGCATGAATTTATTGCTGTTGATTGGAGATTAATACCGCTGGATCAAGGGCTAGAATTTGCCTGACTTTCGATAGGGTTTGCCTACCGACGTACTCTGGCATAGTGAGTAAACTCTGTGAGACCACGCTTATTTTAATTCATGACCCTAAAATTGAAGGATATCCATAATTCGAGTGCACATATCAGAGGAAACATTGGAGACAATGACCATCCACCGTTGAAACCTTCCCAGGGTCCACAGCTATGTTTGCATGCCATCCAATTTGTTTATTGGGTTACAGAGACATGGATGAAAGGAAAATACAAATATCATCTAGATTGAAAATTTTTATAGCCCCGAGTAAGTTTTCAATGGTACATGTTCAGTTCCTACGGTTTCCACTATTATGGTCTACTTTGAATGCGCTTGAATTTTGAGTTCATGCTCTTAAAATGGTACCTGGTGTATTTATATGCTTTTGAGAGTGGTACCATATATGGTAATGCATCTTGGATGGTGATTGCGTGTTATGAAAGAGATCTTCTTTAAGATGCAGCTGAAGTTGATACCTCAAGTCAATGTGATTTTTTAGCCTTAAAGCAATTCATAGTCTTTAAGCTTATACGTCTGTTTAGTCTATTTTTAACCATAATAATGTGTCCACCCATTTTTTCAGTTCATTTTAATCCATGCTTTCAAAAATTAATAAAATCAAAATTTCATGTGGACAACATCACAAGAAACTGTGATGACCTATCATAAGCAGATCTATAATGTTTTTTTTCCATCTTGTCATTTATACAGTGAACCATAACCAGATGAAGTAAAATACAAACATCCACTTGAACCAAAAGTTTTGTTACCCACATAAAGCTTTTAAAGACCATTTATTACTTCTTTTTCCAATGGTACGATCTAATGGATATTTGTATATGCTTAATTTTTCGTATAGCATTGTAAGATAATGATCCGAGAAAATGGATGGACGGCATGAATATAAAACACATTCATCAAAGTGGGTCCCGGATTCCAAAGGGCGCAGCGCCCGAGGGAAAGGATGAGAAGTCTTCGTCAGGCCTTTTTATTCTCTCTTTTTTATTTTATTATTATTATTTTTTTTTGGTAACGTAGCGTAAGCACCCAATGTAGGTACTACTGAATAAGATCTTCGGGCCCCACCATAGTGTTTTTTTTTTTTTTTTTTATCCACACCGTCCATTCATTTTTCAGGATCATTTTACAAAGTGAAACAAAAAATGAGACAGATCCACATCTTATGTGGACCACATAATAAAAACTCAGTGGTGATGATTGTAAACTATCAAAAACTCATTGGAACTCTAAAAGTTTTGAATCAAACTGATATATATGAATATGTTTGACTTAATCAAAAGGTTGGATGTAAAATAATCATTGCTGTGTATCATAGGAAGTTTTTAATTAATGGTGGTTGTTTAGTAACCATTGTTTCCTATGGTATAGTCTAGAGTTTTGATATGCGATTTTGCCATAAAATGAGTTGAAAAAACTAATGCACGGCATGTATATACATGCACCAAGGTGGGCCATGGTCAGGGAAACATCTCCTCAATACGCCAAGAGGTGATGCATCTTCCAATGTCATTGGTTTTTTCTTTTCCTTTTTTCTTGTCTGTTTTTATACGACGCGTCTTCTGCCTTTTGCCTTCCAGTGGTGTTATGCGTCATATAAAAACGACCTGATAACAGTTGGGATTCATTGACGACTCCAAATGGACAGCCAAATAAGATAATTGCAAATGCAGATAAAAACATGGATTGTTGAATTCGTGTCACAAGGTATTAGCTTCATCCGTTCATCTGACCCATCTTTCTTGGCTGTCCGTTTGATCAATGACAGCATTCATATAGCGTTGATGGTTTGTTAGGTGGGATCTTCCACTACACCATCAACGAATGGGACCCATTAGATGGACGGCCTGGATCCACTACTATTCCTGCCACGTGTCACGTATGGATCGAGCAATGCCTTGTGATAATAGCCAAAGGCAAATTACTGGGTACCCTATGTCTGGGAATCCGGTCGTTGGATGCTCTTTCTTTGGATCGAGCAATGTGTTTTACTTCTGGGAATTTCCGCCTACCTGCGGGTAATATTCTTGTATGACTGATGGGGGAAGGGATTTCGTGCGCTTATGGATGCGCGTATGGAATTTTTGAGTACAAAATGCTTGCTTGATTCTCGCCAATGATTTCAATGCATGGTTGGGGATGCGAGAGTACGAATTTATTTATGTTGAGTGGTTGTACCGTTGCTGAATTTATGTGGGCCCACTGTATGTTTGTGAGAAATCTATCAGGCCCATCCATTTTGTGAGATCATTTTAGGAGAATAGGTTAAAAGTAAGCAGATACAAGACTCATTTGACAACACTAAGGGCCCGTTTGGACGGGTGGATTGGAAGGGATTGGATGGTATTGGAAGGGATTGGAAGTTAAATCCCGAGATCGGTCAGGCGTGCCAAACAGACAGGGTGATCTGATCCCGGGATATAGCAATCCCATGGATCTTAAGACAATCCATCGACAACACCATCATTAACTTGAAAGTCTTTTATATATGTTGAAATTTTTTCATGATGAGAGTAGCTTAATGGGGAATGAAGAATGCGCTATGTGATTATTATTATTTTAAATCCTAAATTGTCCTTTGCCCAAGGCATTTTCTCTCTTCCCTTGTACACATCCCAACTTTTAACATGGGGCACTTCTCTGAGCCCACCATAATATATCTGTTTCATCCATTCCATTCATCCATTTTTAAAGATCATTTTAGGGCTTGATGCAAAAAATGAGAGGAATACAAATCTCAGGTGGACCACACCACAGGAAAACAATAGTGATTAGATATCCACCATTAAAATTCTCCTAAGGCCCAATGTACTGTTTATTTGACATCCAATATGTTGATTAGGTCATATAGACCCAGCAGATGAATGGAAAAAAACAAAGATCAGCTTGATCCAAAACGTTTATGGCCCTTAGAAAGTTTTTCATGGTCAACGTTCATTCAACATTGTTTTCCAGTAATGTGGTCCACTTGAGATTGGATGGCATAGATGTAACACATACATCATAGTGGGGCCCACATAGCACCGAGGCAGGGGAGTAGCCCATCCGTTTCCGCGGACGCAGATTGTATACCAACCGGCCGAGCACTATTGAAGCAACATCACCAAGTTTTGTGGGGCCCATCATGATGTATGTTTTGTATCCACACCGTCCATCCATTTGGAAAGATAATTTTAGATAAAGATCCAAAGAATGAGTCAAATCCAAAGCTCCGGAGGACCTTACTACAAACAGTGAGAAGAGCGACACCCACTATTAAAAACTTAAATAGGCCACAAAAGTTTTTGAGCAAGCTGATATTTATTTTTTTCCTTTCTTTCATGTCTGTGTTAACTTGTGAACTGGTTGGATTTCAAATAAACATCATGGTAAGCCTTAGGAAGGTTTCAACGGTAGGTATCAATCTCTTCACTGTTTTTGTGGTGGGGTCAACTACATATTTGGATTGGCCTCATTATTTAACCTATGCCCTAAAATTATATCTCTAAATAGATGGACGGTATAGATAAAGCACATATATTATAGTGGGCCCTAGTGGGCCCATAGAACTTGGTGATGTAACTTCGGTAGCTACTGAAGAGATGTCACCAAGCTCTATGGATGCCACCATGATGCATGTGTTGTATTCGTACCGTCCCACCATTTGTACCGATCGTCTTATGGCATTACAAAGAGAATGAGATAGATCTAAATTTCAAGTGGACCCACCACAGAAAACCGTGGGAGCCATCACACTCACCGTTTAGACATTTGTAGGGCCCACAGTGATGTATTTTTTAGATCCATCCTATTCAAAAGTTAACATAGAGATAGATGAAGTGAAAACAAAAATATCAGCTTCATCGGAAACTACTGTAGCCCCTAAGAAGTTTTGAACCGTCGATGTCACCGTCCCCACTATTTTCTATGGTGGGGTCCACTTGAACTTTTCAATTGTAGGGCCACAGTGATGTAGGGCCCACAGTGATGTATTCTCTATCGATTTCTCCACCGGAAACAGCTCCCTTCGATCCATTTCCCTCTCTCTCCTTCAATCAGGTAGCCTTCCTTTCTTTTCTTTTTCGTTTTTTTGCTTTTTAATTTAATTATGTTATTTTCAAATTTTCATTTTCCTTTTTCTTAACTTATTTTTAATGATTTCTAGGGTTTTCTCTTCTTTTCTCAAGTGAAATGAATTCTCTATTTCTGCACTTTTGTTGTATTATTATTATTTATTGCCGAGTCCGAATTATTGCAAAATTTTCCATTATAGCCGGCATTACAGTTGGGGCCCACGTTACGATGATCCAAACCGTTCATCTGGATGGATCTTTCATGGGTTGCGAATGTCTTTGCTACTGGACAATCCTAGCCGTCTGGTTATTGGCCTACAAATGAGCGGTTGTGATGAAAATTTTAGCCAGCCTATCCCTATCCAGCGGGAAAAAGGAAGCAGCATGATTGGATGGTTGGGATGTGTTATGGATGGGATTCTTTCATCCGTTGTCCATCGGCAGGGCGTGTATGCAAACGATCTGGGTCACTTGAAATGGTCCCACCATTATGAAATGCCCCCCCTGAAAACAGAATGGGGTTGATCTGGGCCATGCATTCTACGGTTTCTTGGGAAGAGAAAATGTAATAAGCTTTGCCCTAATTAGCAGTGTTTTAGATTGATCCAAGCCGTTTAGCGGATGTACTACACCATATGATGAGAAATGCTGCAAAGAGCTCCCTCAGCAGATGCATCCTGCCGTCTGCAGATGGGTCATTAAAAAGAAATACAACCAACTGTGTATGCTCAATGTGGAAAAGTCCGTCAATCGGTTGGGTGGAATTGACCAATGGAGGAAGCTTTCAGGAGTCATTTGGATGGTGGTAAATGGGGCAAGTAGTAAATGATTTACTAGCAAATAATTTACTGCTTATGTTTGGATGATCGAATTTGGTAGTAAAAGATTTACTACTTGTGTTTGGATGATCGAATTTGGTAGTAAAAGATTTACTACTTGTAAATGATTTACTAGCAAAGCCACCTTCTCATTTACTAGCAAAAAGCTGAGTTTTCATTTACTAGTAAATGAAGAGATGGCAACGGCTCTATTATTTCAAATGAAAGCCTATAAAGCTGATTTCATTTACCATTTACAGGCTATCCAAACGCTGTAAATGATTTATACAACTTAAAGCTAAACAGACAGGCTGTAAATCATTTACCGCCTTTAAACGATTTACTAGTAAATCATTTACCACTATCCAAACGACCCCTTAATCTGACCCAGCTGAATGGTTTGGTTACTAGAATGTGGGATCTGCACAGGAACACTCATTGTATAATACCCAGGGCTGCAGCTTGTGTTTGGGTCAACCCAAACCCAACTAACCCAACCTGATTTCAGGATGGGTTGTTAGGGCCTTGCGCTAACCATTGGAAAACTCCGACCTGATTTAAAATTGGGTTAGATTTGGGTTGAACAAATTATGGATAGGTTGGGAATAATCACACGCATTTGGGTTGGGTTGGTTGAAGGCCGAGTACAGAGGAATTCATGTTGGGATTGTGTTGGGCACCTCAGGTTGGGATTCGGGTTGAGGTACGCTGTGGGTCAAGTCCTCTTGAGTCTTGAGGTCGGGTCAGGGGGCTCGGAATGACCCTCAGCCTGACCCAACCAGCCCAAGTTGCACCCCTAATAATACCCTGTCCAAGTTGCAACTAGGGTTCCATGAAAAGGAAACAAGATGGCTCACCGGTACATGTGTCCTGTTGGACTTAGATGGAATGTTTCGTATGCTTTTGACTTGTGGGGCAACTCATACTTTGAAACCACATTTTGATCCATGGTCATACATACAATGAGAGTTAGTCTTGCTGGCTATGTGGGGGTACTAAATTTGTCATCATAATATGATATACTTTAGCTGGGATGATGATTATATACTTCGGAGCTCTGATATTTCTCCTTCACTTTCAAACTTCTTGAAGATGATGAGAGTGGAAAAGCCAGGACTACAAAGCCAACTGCTACAATGTTAGGTTGGCGATATCGCTTTAAGAATTTAGATGGGTGTTTATCTTTTGCATTTTCTTTAGATCACACCTCTTTATGAGTTCTAAAGTATGTATTTTATCTTTCTTCATTATTGGATCACATGTCTTGTATGTGTTCTAACTTGGAGTGCCCCAACATAAGTGCTTGCAAGTAGTTTTCTCCTAGAAGTCTTATCTTGCCTAATCAGCAATAAAAGGGAATAAGTTGATCTTATGTTACATTCCAATCCCAAATATTTAAACGTCCACGCCAAAAATCTGACAATATCTCTCCATGCCTCTCCAGATAAGTTGATCTTACATTACATTCCAATCCTAAATATCTAAAGCAATATAAAGATATTTAGCATTGGATACGAAACGTAAAAAAACATATCCAGAGAGAAACGAGGAGATGGACCGCAAATCAGGCATGAACATTTAAATAGATTATATGAAAGCATAATATCCATCTAACCTTGAATTGTCCAAAATGGGACAATTCGAGCGATTTCTATGCCACAAAAAACAGACCATATCTATGTATGGTCACATAGAAATCCTCAAACGGGTAACTAATTATCTAACTTACAAATCACAATCACAATCACAACTATAAACTAAAAAGTCACAATAATAATTTAAGAAAAAAAATGTAATACATATTAAGCTAACTAATGAGAAAATCTAACACGATACACAGAGCTTGTGTAAATACTTGTTTTTTCATAGCTCCCTAAAAGAGTTCTTCTTTGCTTCAAAACCATGTTAATGCCATATGATTCAAGCTTTGCAAAGGATCCTTTTCCTCATGTTTATTAGACAAGAACGGACGTGAACAATTGGATAAGAACATTTCAAGATTGGAGATTCTAACATATAAAGTGAGAGTCCTTGTGGATGGTAAATAAGAACAGATACAGACAATTGAATTGGGTTGTACTTTACACTGATGTCACTTAGACATGAACACATATAGGGACAAAAGTAAGGAAATGTTGATTCCGTAAAATGTCATTTTCTGGAAATTGGTCAAAATGAAAACATGTCTTGCTACTTTTTCCCAACAATTTTCAAGAAAATCAGTTTTAATTTCCAAATCTCTTGTTTGCAGAGATCACCTTTACCATGGAAATATTTAAGATTGATAACGATGAGTCCCACCTGGAAATGCCCATGGTCTGAATAATCTCAAGATTGGCCAATCAACTATGGATCCTGATGTAGAACGTGTCACAGATACGTTCCTAGCATAGTTGGGCCAAAAGAAGATGGACCGTAAATTGACCATAACTTTTGATCCGAGTATCGTTACAGGGCGCACAACCTATCAATCTTTACTGAAATGGGCCATCCGAGGTGAACCGACCCACAATGTGGGTCGTATCTGTCCATTTCGTCAGAAAACGCGCGCTTTCAGCTCAAAAACGAATTTTTAGGAAAATTCTACTATTTTTAGTAATTCTGAATTTTTTAAATATTTTTAGAGTTTTAGATTTTCTTTCCTTTTAGAAATAACTTTTAGTTATACTAGGACTCTTCTAGAGAAAGTTTATTTGCAATTTTTATTTTTAGAAATTAGACCTTAGAAGAGTTTTATTAGAATTAGGATTTTTATTAGAGTTAGAATTTTACTATTTTTGATAATTACGAATTTTAGTTTATTTTTTAGCATTAGAGAATTATCAATTATGCATTAATCTATTTCGAATTTAATAGAATTTATTTCTATTTTCTGCTCTCTTTTCTCGTGGATTTGAGAAAGTCTCTGTGAGGAGTCCAGAGAAGTTCCGTGGATTCGGAATAGTTATCCTCTTGAGGAAGACGGTGCTCGACCTCACGTCCTTCCTTGCGTCAGATCCCATATGAAAAAATATACACATGGATAGGATTATGGTTGCAAAGAAGTGTGAAGCGAAGCACCAACAAGTTCGAGTGGGGGTGCAGGGAAGTGTCTGTTTCAAAACATTATCTTGTTAAACAAGAGCATGAATGTGATTCCAAAGCGCTAATATTTGAAGTGAGAGCGACACCACCTAGTGAGAAGGATCCTGCAACTAAGGATAGGATCAACTAAAAATCACATGGCAAAGATCATCTAAGGATGGGCTAGACATGTCTAGGATCAATTAACGATGGGGCCCACCTGGTTAAGCTCATATAATGATGGGACCCATTTGGAAATGCACATGGTTAGGAGTGACTAACAATGGGCCCATGTAGCTTAGATCATCTTACTGTTTCATGGAACTATACATGTTTAGGATTGACTAAAAATGAACCTCATGGTTAAGAATATCTAACAAGGCCCCACATGGAAATACAAATACACATGGTTAGGATCAATTAACAATGGGCCCCACATGATTATAAACAATCCTAAAACTTAATTTCCTGCCCCTAAATCATAAAATTCATCCCTTAAACCAGCCCATTTAGCTCTAATCCTTACCAAGTAGCTAGTCCACATTTCACCTTAGAAATGTCATCAACAGGTGGATATTTGTACTCTTCATAGGATTATCTATGTCCAGATTCCCAGCCATATTATCATGATCTTTACCCATCTTCTAAATACCATTTGGGTTACCTTGATTATCATCATCAGCTATCCAAAGATCAAGTTTTGGGGGCGGCCATGATATTCGTTAGAAATCCATTCCATCAATTAGTTTTGCAAGCTTAAAATAGTGCAGAGTCTAGAAATGAGGCAAATCCAGAACTCATGTGGGCCGTATGATAAAATAGTGACAATGGAAACTGCACCATTACAAAATCCCTAGGGCCCACCGTGATGTTTATATGCCATCCAAGTTGTTCATAGGGTTATTACTATTCAGATAAAGTGGAGCAACAAATACAATTTCTGCACCACCTCCCACAAAGTTTCCAATGGTGGGCATTCAATCCCTACTGTTTGTGTGGTATGGCCCACATGAGGTTTGGATCTGCCTGATTTTTAAGTACCTGTCTGGTCTTCCAAAACTGATGGACAAAATGGATTTGTAATAGGCATCTCTCTTTAGTAATTAGATTGGATTGGGGAAAATGCCATTGGTCTTTTATCATCAATGGCTATGATTGATCAACCAGCTTTATTTTGTGATGTCAATCAATCTAAAGTGGGCCCCACAATTAAGACCGTTTATTTTGATTTAAACACATGCAACGTGATTATACTTACCCGATTCAATGCAGGTATGTAGCGGTGGCCTGGGTTCGGGCGTCGGGCAGGCAGTGGTGGCCTGGGTTCGGGCATCGGACGAGCGAAGGGACAGCCCAATCAAGCGTCGAAGAAGAAGAGGAGGAGAGGAAGAAGAAGACCAGGGCAGCGCTCGTTCGTTCGGACAGGAGAGGAAGTGACGCAGGGGAGGACGTGAGGTCGAGCACCGTCTTCCTCAAGAGGATAAATATTCCGAATCCACGGAACTTCTCTGGACTCCTCACAGAGACTTCTCGAATCCACGAGAAAAGAGAGCAGAAAATAGAAATAAATTCTAAATAAATTCGAAATAGATTAATTAATTCATAAAAACGAGTTCACAACCCTTTAAATAAGGGTACTAAGCAATGGGAAAGAAATCAGAATCCAACTACAACTAGGACTCCTAGAATTCGTGACTTACTATAAATAGTAAACTTACTATTTATAGACGGTCGTGATGTCTACTAGTGCGCAAGGTTTTCGGCCAAAAATAGTAAGTGTCCTATTTGGCTTCACCAACCCGTTCTCCTAATTATTCTAAGCTCTTTTCACGTTGGGCGCAACTCCTAAAGCCCGACGGATGAAGAGTTATAAGCAAACTAAAACTTACTATTTATAGTAAAAACGAAATTGAAACAGGGAAACGACCGTGAAATCAGGGGTTTCTCGCAATTCCGAGCGTCGCAACCCGGCATAGCAGGGTTGGTTGGCTAAAGTAGCTCGTTCTACCCCAAAATCATATATTTTTCGTCCGCTAACTCATCCCGGATTGCGAGATACGCCTGATTTAAGGTCTGATGGTCCAGATCACTTCTGTCGCCGACCGGGCCTTTTCTGATCCATCTTTGCCATGTAATTGTCCGCGACCCGCTCTACATCAGGAAGGGTTGGGTAAGAAAAGAGGGAGGGGTAAAAGCGATTTGGGTGGGTTAGGGTTTAGGATTAAAAATAATAGTATTTATACTACCTGACTATCCTCTCCGGGTCGAGTCGAGTCGGATCGGTCCGAATCATTTCGGTTTGGGTTTTCGGATCGGATCTGTCCGGATAGACCATTATTCGAACCCGACCTTAAATTTAATTGTCAGGTCTGATCAGGTCGGATCCACCGGATCGGGTCAGACATGCCCACCTCTACCTGTCAGTATCTAATCCGCTCCTATTTCTGGATGAACATCGTTTTGGAAACGAATTGACTACTCCCCTGCCACACAGGCTTGGTGCTTTGTGAGACCCACAATGATGTATGTGTTTCATCCATTTTTAAAGATCATTTTAGAGCTATAGCCCAAAAATGAGAATGATATAAATCTCATGTAGACCACACCAAAGAAGAACAATAGTGATTGGATTCCACCATTAAAATCCTCCTTAGGCCCAATATACTGTTTATTTGACATCCAATCCGTTGATTACATCATAAAGGCCCAGATGAATGGAAACAACAAAAATCATCTTGATCCAAAACTTTTATGGCTCACAAATTTTTTGTAATGGTCCACGCTCATTCAAAACTGTTTACTGTAATGTGGTCGAATTGAGATTTGGATTTGCCTCAATTTTTCTCTTATTCCATAAAATGATCTGTAAACATAGATGAACCGCATAGATGAAACACATACATTATGGTGGGGCCACGGAGCACTGACCATCAGCCATTGGCCGGTGGCAGGGGCAGTAGCCGATCCGTTTCCCCTCGTTTTGGGTTAAAGCAATAAAATTATCCAGTAAAATGGATGTACGGTAGTACCTAATATGCGCGGATACAGTGGAAGCGGATTGGCTGGTGTACCAGACATCAGCTATATGGCTGGTTGTCGTGCGAAGACAAGCGCTGACGCTCCTCGTGCTCCGAGTTGTACGAACGGTTCAAAGGAGATCAAAGTTACATGGGCCTACACTGATGTATTGATTATATCCACACTATTCATCCACTTTTAGAAATCATTTTAGAGTAATATTCAAAAAATGAATTATATCCAAAGATCAATTGGACCACACTACAAATAGCATCCGAGATAATGATTTTTACTATTAAAAATTTTGTACGTCCCATCATAACGTTTATTTTCCATCAAATTTGTTCATGAGGTCCAAAATACATGGATGAAGAGGAAAAACAAATTTCATATTCATCCAAAGCTTGCGTGAACCCCAAAAGGGTTTCAATGGCAGACGTTCAAACCCCCGCCGCATTTTTCAGTGTGGTCCAATTGATAGTTAAATATTTTTTATTTTTAGTCTTAAGACTCACGATGAGTTCAAAAAAAGGATGGACGGTTTGGATATAACACATACCTCGTGATGGGACCCACAGAACTTGCTGACGTTAATACATCAACTATATAGCTGGTGTGTGGTACACTGGCCAATCCGGTTCCGGATAAAATAGATAGATAACTGTGGGCCCACAGAGTTTACTCGTAAAACCCTCTTATCGATTTCATTCCTCACCCAAATTTTAGAAAAAAAAAAAAAAAAAAAAAAAAAAAAAAAAAACCTAGTGTGTGTGTTTTTCCTTGAGATGAAATGGGAATATGAAAGAAACATTTTCAATTGCTTCTCTGTCGATTTCTCTACCGGAAACAGATCCCTTCGATCCATTTCCCTCTCTCTCCTTCAATCAGGTAACCTTCTTTTCTTTTCTTTTCTTTTTTTGCTTTTTAATTTAGCTATGTTATTTTCAAAATCTGTTTTTCCTTTTTCTTCACTTATTTTTAATGATTTCTAGGGTTTGCTCCTCTTTTCTCAAGTGAAATGAATTCTCTATTTCTGCACTTTTGTTGTATTATTATTTTTCATTGCGGAGTCTCGAATTAGTGGAAATTTTCCATTAGAGCCGGCATTACAGGTGGGTCCCACATTAAGATGATCCAAACCGTTCATCTGGATGGTTCTTGCATGGGCGTGTGATGGTGCGAAATTCTTTGTTACTGGACAATCCTAGCTATCTGGTTATTGTCCTACAAATGGGCTGTTGTGATGAAAATTTTAGCCAGCCTGTCCGTATCCAGCGGGAAAAAGGAAGCCGCCGGATTGGATGGCTGGGATGTGTTATGGAGGGGATTCTTTCGTCCGTTGTCCATCGACAGCAGGGCGTGTATGCAAACGATCTGGGTCACTTGAAATGGTCCCGCCATTATGAAATGCCCCCCCTGGAAACAGAATGGGGTTGATCTGGGCCATGCATTCGACAGTTCCTCGGGAAGAGAATGTAAAATTTTAGCTGTGTTTTAGATTGTACAAGTGTTTGGTGATCCAAGCCATTCATCTGATGTACTGCACCGTATGATGAGAAATGCTACAAAGAGCTCCCTCAGCAGATGCATCCTGCCGTCTGATTGTTAGCCTGCTGATGGGTCATTAAAAAGAAATACAGCCAACTGTGGATGCTCAATGTGGAAAAGTCCGGCAATCGGTTGGCTGGAATTGACCAATGGAGGAGGCTTTCAAGGGTCGTTTGGATGGTGGTAAATGGGGCAAGTGGTAAATGATTTACTACTTGTGTTTGGATGCTCTAATTTGCTAGTAAAAGATTTACTACTTGTAAATGATTTACTAGCAAAGCCACCTTCTCATTTACCAGCAAAAAGCAGATTTCATTTGCCATTTACAGGCTATCCAAATGCTGTAAACGATTTATACAACTTAAAGCCAAATAGACAGGCTGTAAATCATTTACAGCCTTTAAGTGATTTACTAGTAAATCATTTACAATATAAACCATCTACCACCATCCAAATGACCCCTTAATCTGACCCAGCTGAATGGTTTGGTCACTAGAATGTGGGATCCGTACAGGAACACTCCTTGTTTTTGCTGAGCATTGTATAATACCCAGGGCTGCAGCTTGTGTTTGGGTCAACCCAAACCCAACTGACCCAACCTGATTTCAGGATCGGTTGTTACGGCCTTGCGTTAACCATTGGTAAACTCCAACCTGATTTAAAATCGGGTTGGATTTGGGTTGAACAAATTATGGACAGGTTGGGAATAATCACATGCATTTGGATTGGGTTGGTTGAAGGCTGAGTACAGAGGAATTCATGTTGGGATTGTGTTGGGCACCTCAGGTTGGGATTCGGGTTGAGGTACGTTGTGGGTCAAGTCCTCTTGAGTCTTGAGGTCGGGTTGGGCTCGGAATGACCCTCAGCCTGACCCAACCAGCCCAAGTTGCACCCCTAATAATACCCTGTCCAAGTTGCAACTAGGGTTCCATGGAAAGGAAACAAGATGGCTCACCGATACATGTGTCCTGTTGGACTTAGATGGAATGTTTCGTATGCTTTTGATTTGTGGGGCAACTCATACTTTGAAACCACTTTTTGATCCATGATCATACATACAATGAGTGTTAGTCTTGCTGGCTATGTGGTGGTACTAAATTTGTCATCATAATATGATATACTTTAACTGGGATGATGATTATATACTTCGGAGCTCTGATATTTCTCCTTCACTTTCAAACTTCTTGAAGATGATGAGAGTGGAAAAGCCAGGACTACAAAGCCAACTGCTACAATGTTAGGTTGGCGATATGGCTTTAAGAATTTAGATGGGTGTTTATCTTTTGCATTTTCTTTAGATCACACCTCTTTATGAGTTCTAAAGTATGTCTTTTATCTTTCTTTTATTGGATCACATGTCTTGTATGTGTTCTAACTTTGGAGTGCCCCAATATAAGTGCTTGCAAGTAGTTTTCTCCTAGAAGTGTTATCTTGCCTAATTAGCAACAAAAGGGGCTGTTTCGGTGTATTAAAGTTATAAAATCTGCACGTAATTCAGGAATAGTTTAGAAATTTTGGATTTTTCTTTTCTTTTGTTAGGATTGATTAGTCAGGTTAAGAATTTTGAATTTTTCTTGGGGATTGCTGCCAGTGGCGGTTGCGGGTCTTCTTGGCCAAATTAACCCTGTTTTGTTCTCAGTTTGGCTTGTCTGGTTGAGAGTGTGCTGGCTGGACGTGGTGGCCCAGATTGTGTTGGGTACTCTACCCTGTAGATTTTATTTTTTCCTTTTCATGTCTTTAGCTGTATAGCAGAGTATATGATAGGCGAGGCTTGGTGTTTTTGTGGAGCCTGCCTGAATTCTGTTTACGGTCCAAGAGTTTTGACACTTAAGGTCATGGAGAGAGCTTCCTCTCCATTCTCTCCACCACCCTGTCCCACAAATGCAAGGCTGGCTTACCAAACACAGCAGAAGACCTAGGTAAATCAAAGGAAAAGAACCATCTTCAGGACCAAAAACCTCAGCTAACTGGACAACCACCTCCTGAGGGATATTAATTCCCAGAAGCTCACTTTTAGGTCGAAAACCACCTTGAACCATCTAATGGCTATTTGGGACCAAGTCACACCCACAATCGATTTGATATCTCGTGGAGTTGCTGAATTTTAGAGCTAGGACACACATACTTTCCTCTCTATTTCCAACAGTAATAACATCTATTTTTTGACTTCCTTTGAAATTTATTTATCTTTTTTCTTTTCTCCTTATTTTAGGCTTTGGAGAAATATAGGTTTGAGCAGTCGTGTCAACACACAAGCCTGTTTATTGAGAAGCTGGAGAAAGTGTTGGAATACTACCATAGGCACGCTGTTCTTCACAAAAAGGGTAAAGAGGCCCTTGGTGAAAATCCTGCAATTTGATGTTAGTTTCCTTCACACCCACCCACCCACCCACCCACCCACAATGAAATTAAAAAGGCAAGGGAGACAGAAAAGAAGATGATCAAGGGTCAATCCTTGCCTCCCTAGTACTAGAAAAAAAAAAAAAAAAGAAATGGGTAAAAAAACAAATAATGAAATCATTGATGCCCTGAAAGGAACTTGAAATGGAGCACCTATTGGTGTGATTGGACATGTGGATTCTGTAGATCATGTAATGGTTGCCCAAATGATTGCTTGCACGGTCACCCTATCAAATAGGATTCTGAAAAATGGGGATATGTTTGGATAACAAGTGGAATCCTTATCTTGTTTCTTGTTTCAAGAGGATTCTCATTGTGGATAAGAGTAATGGTTGAAGTGTTGAATCCATGTATCCAAACAGCTCATCTTGTCAAGCAAACAAATTTCCATTTCCTAATGGATTCCATGTATCCAAACACGCCCAGGATGAAAACAGCCAACGGAAATCCCAATGCTAGCATTAAGTGGTGTTTTCATTACATTACTTATCATTTCTTAATTAAATCGAAACACATAGAAGGTTGCAGATGTTTGCTAACTGTACATATGCATCCACCACATGTAATAGATCCAAGCCGCCTATCAGGCAGGCTCACTGCGTGGATGTTATCTGAAAAAGGGTCTTGGATTGACTTTTCAAGCTTTGAGTCAAATAGGGAACTCCTGAGTCTGAGTCGTAGCAGACTTGTAGAAGGCTTAAAACTGTACATTCCTCATTTTCGATCATATTGTAAAAAGGAGAGCGAAATGGAATTGCTTGGGCCAGAGGGTTTTCTTTCTCACACAGTGTTAGGTCTAGGCCTTTCATTAGGCAGGCCCACTACTAACATGCCCTGATCAAAGTGATTTTTTGGAAACAATTGATGATCAAGGCCGAGCCTCACATAATGGATGGTCTAGAGAATGATGGAACTTTTCTAGTATACTAGATATAGATTGCCCATCTTCTATCTAGTGATTAGATGGTTAGGATCACCATTTCAGGTACAATGGAGCATGTAGTTTAGCGATCCAAACTATTGATATGATTGTCTCAATCTGGATACCCCATAGAACACACCAATCCTTCAATTAGTCTTCGAGATGTGCAATCCCAATTCCCAAATCCTTCAATTAGTTGTCGGCAGATAGGCAATTAATTAAAAAAGAAATGTGACAACATTCTACATTCAATGAAGAGAAGGCCAAAGAAACAATGGCTATGAACATTTGCCATCATATCAACCATATGTATCCTTGAACCACAGATCCCAATTGTGCAAAATGAAAATCCAAGCTCAGTGTAGGAACTCTTGGTTATTTAGAGTATGATACATATTAAAAAAGAAGAAGAAGGAGGAGGAGAAGGAAAGAAAGAAAAGAAAGAAAATTGGTGGAAGCCTTCCTAGGCCTACACTATAAAGAAAATTGCTTCCTATTTCTATTTTCAACTAACATATTACAGGCAGACAATACATTCAGTGAAATAAATAAGCATTAAATAAACTTTTGTGCAAATTGAAGTATAGAACATACAATAACTATTAGCACCTGGTTCCATATAAAAAATCTATTACAAAAAATACATAAATCCTTAAGTTACAATTAGAAAATATCATCCAAACATCCCATCACCGTTTAACCACCATTCCACCATTCTTCACTTCGTCTAGTTACTTTCCACGTGCATGTCTGCAATCTATGCTGTGAGAAAAATGTCTGGAAATGAAATTTGTGATTAGACCCTGAAAGCTACATGCTAGAATTTGGTTGCTTAAAATCTTTAGAAAAAGTCTACCTGACTTTAAAAAACTAATGGATAAAATAGGAAGTTCCTAGTGCATTCAGTCGGGGTGTCTTGATGTGCATTGCAGGTTGGACCAATAATTTTGAAATTCAAACTTTGTTTTAGTAGGCTTCGCCTTAGATGACAGATGCTTTAAAAATCTATAAATTGAAGCTCCTAATTTATTGATTAATATCCTACAAAAGACAGTTAACAATATAATACATCAATTGCCTAGGAAAAAGATGGCCAAAGATAGGATGACAAGGGAGTCCTAATTAGATTTACTTGGTTCATAACAAATAGAAAACTTTTTTAAGTTATAGAAATATTGCTAACATGAACCAATTTCAAGCCTATGATGTAAATTTACTAATTTACTATATTCATCCAATATGGCTTCAAAGCATGGATTGACTGCAAACAATTCTAAAGCCATTGGCTCCTCAATGAATTCTGTATGTACAACAAAAACTAAGCTACATTTATACATGCTGTAATGCCAAAAATCTTATGGGATCAAACAAGTAAAAAACCTTTGGAAGTAAACATAAACAATGGTTAAGCCCATATGCGAGTGGAATTGTGGCCATTCGCATGCAGCGGCTCGTGCCAATATGGAACATGTGTTTGACATCGTAGCTTTCTATTAGATGGGCCAAGCGCAAGAATCAAGTGTTTTGCTCTTGACGTTGGGCATAATATACAAAAGAAATGAATGGCCAATACAATTCTTTCTGAACACCCATTTATTATGTACACAGTGGTCCATGTAAGGAGGGAAACACATGCTTTTTAACCCAAATGTTCTGCAAGTATGACCCACTTGATGGGAAGCCCTTATCTCACACCTTTATAAATTTGTTAAATGCTGACTATCCACACGTGGGCTTGGAAACCTCTCCCACAACTTATACTTGGTTCAAGAATCCGGTCTGATGGAAATTAGTGAGCTAGTTGTATGGGAACGAAATGGATAGTCAGCATTTAACAAATATGATGGCACATAGATGAGCTGCCTGAATTTGCAGGAGGGACACGCGACTTAAGTGAGTCCCACCATGATGTTTATGTGAAATTTACCCTGGCCATCAGGTGCCTCAACCCCTGTTAGGCCAAGGACCCAAAGCTGAGCTCCATCCGCGATTCAGGTGGACTACACAGTTGCAAACAGTGTATAAGGCAACACTCACCCTCCGAAATATTTTCCTTAGTGTGGCCCACCCGAATCAGGAATAGGCATACACAGTTGGCGTGGATTTCATATAATCATCATGGCGGGCTCTGTAGAAATCAAGGGTGGACATCTCTCTTCCAACTATTTCCTTTGGTGTAGCCCACCTAAATCACAGTTCAGCCTTTTTATTTATTTATTTATTCCGGTCTTAGCATGAGATTACGCATCTAAAGGGTGGAGTGGATTTCGCATACAGATCAGTGTGGGGCCTATCAAAAATCAAGGACCGCATCCCTCGGATTCGGAAATGACACAGCCCATACCCACCTTTTGGTCGGTGTGGAAAAGCTCTGTGGGCCCACTGTAATGCATGTGTTTTATCCACGCCGTCCGTCCATTTTTCTTGCTCATTTAGCCAAAAAATGAGGCAAATCCAAATCTCAGTGGACCACCCCATAGGAAAGAGTGGTGATTGAACGCCCAACATTAAAAGAAGATATGATCTTACTATGGATTAAGAAGTAAATTAAAACGAAGAGAGGAAAGAGTCTCACCAATGTAGCTCTCGCAGGGATAGAAGTCCCAGTTCTTTCACCCTATTGCCATGTGTGGATGGAGGGTATGTGCCGAATCTTATGCCAATCATCTCCCCCGTCTTCTCGAAGCCTTTCTTTGAATTCATCAGCCATCTCCCACAACTCCAGTTTCTTGAGTGCCGTCACGTGTTGCAATCCTCCTGGAAGCTGCTTCAATCGCCGGCAGTTTTTGATCTTTAAATGTAAAAGACTAGGCATAGCTCCTTCCTCCACTCTCCACTCCTCTAATTGAGGTAAGAATTGAAGATGTAAGGATTCAAGGCGAGGAAACCCTTGTGCAGAGCAGGCCATCTCCACTCCCTCGAATGAACCGTATAGTCTGAGAATACGAAGATTTTTCAGCTTCTCCAACGTCGCCAATGGGTCTTGCTCTAAACAGGAGTCGGTCAAGATAAGCTTGGTGAGGTTTGTTGGGAATTCAGTAGACTCAGGTAACTTCTCTAACTTTACTTGTAAACGCAACTTACTTAACCTGAGAAGATGTGAAAGAGGAGGTACCAACAACCCTATGGTTTCCAATTCATTACCTAATGCCACTACCGTCAGAGACTGGAGGCAGACCAGATTGGCAATCGATTCACACCATACCTCAGCATCTGCTTCTGTAGATAAACATATTCCTAATTTTCTAAGATTGGTGAGGTTTCCCAAGCAACCCTCCATCCATTTACCAGCCTTTACATCTGATAGAGTCTGGAGGTTACTTATCTGCTCAAGCCTTGGATGCCCTTCTATCTCTCCCCAACTTTTGCCCTTCACTTGAAGATGTCTTAACTGTTGCATCTTCCCAATTGAGCTTGGTACTTTGATGTTATAAGAAGATGTTAGAAACAGAGTTTGTAAATTGGGAAGATTGCCTATGGATGATGGGAGGCTTTCTAACCTAGTCTTGGTACACCCGAGGTATCTCAAGTGGATTAGTTCACCTATTTCCCTTGGTAGCTTTTCTATTTGTGCGCCGCTTAGATATAGCACCCTAAGCAATTTAAAGCCTCCGTAGAGAAACTTTTCTTCTTCCCTGTGAAGCCATGCATTGCCTTGGGTGTAGATCACCACGGAACGAAGGTGTGGAGTGGAATGGCTTAAAGAAATGTACTTACTTAAGTCGATACGGTGAATTGCAAGTCGACGGGCTCTAGATGCATAAGGAGCATCTGCATTCCCATGGTGAACTTCAAGAAACTTGCCTCCCTTGGCTTCTGATATGGAGAGATCCCGCAAAAGATCATGGATACGACAACTTTTAATACCCCTGCTTGAACTTCTTCTTGCAACTTGAACCATGCTTCTCTGAATCAATTCCTTTAGATAATCTTCTCCAACCTCCTCCAATGTTTCTTCCCCTCTCTCTTCAAGTAACCCTTCTGCAGCCCACATTTGAATCAATTCCTTGGCACGGAACTCGTGGTCCTCTGGAAAATTGCCCAAGTAGAGAAAACATGCTTTTAAGTAATAGGGCAGATCTTTATAGCTCAAAGATAATATGCTTGAGATTTGGACTTCTCCTTTGACAAACTGCCAGCTAATGCACTTGCGTACATTCTCCCACTCTCGTGGTTCTTTTCTTGATAAGAGCCCTCCGATGACAACAACCGCAAGAGGTAGATGATGGCATTTTGCCACAATCTCTCTTCCCAACTCCTCCAAATCATGAGGGCAACCGTCATCTCGTCCTGGGAATGCTTTCTTACAGAACAATTTCCAGCTTTCTTCATCATTTAGAAATTGCAGCTCATGGGGCTGGCTTTGTGCATCAGCATATAAAGCTACATCTTTGTTTCGTGTGGTGAGCACAACCCTACTTCCATTCTTCGTATCGGGAAATGCATCCTTCAAAGCATCCCATGCTTCGCCTTGCCAAATATCATCCAATACCACCAAGTATCTCTTGTCATTCAGATACTCCGAAATCTTGTCCCTCAGTTCAACGACGTTCATTTTCTCAACCACCTCGAGCTCCTCCTTAGAGAGCACCATACAGCGTTTTGTGATGACCTGCAAAAGATCTCTCACAGTATACTCTTGTGATACAGAAATCCATGCACGAGAATAAAAAAATTTCTTAACACGATCGGCATTATAAAGTTTCTTAGTAAGAGTGGTCTTACCAAGACCACCCATTCCGACTACAGAAACAACACAACGTCGCAGCTCTCCCTCTGTCAACTGCACGACCAATGACTCCAAGTCCTTCTCAAAACCAACAAAATCTGGTTCTTGAACATTAGGAGAAGTGAGCCTCCATTCTTGGAGGCTTCCACCGGCAGAACTCGTCCCTTCTCGGCGTATGTTTTCAATGCCATAAGCTGACCTTCTCTTGGAGATGTCATCGATTCTAAGCTTTATTTCTTTGATATTTGAAGCAATCTTATGGCGAGCTCTCAACTCGCTGGCGATGAAAACATACCTCTTGACAGAGCCGGTGAATCCTTGTCGCTTGAAGGGTTCTATCTTCAAGAGAAAGGTGTCGATCACATCCTCCATATCGTATGCAATGCCACGCACATCCCGCACCCACTTCTTCACACTTTCATCTCCTTGTTGTTTGGCATCAGCATCTTTTAAGAAGGACTGCATCCACTCCAGTTCTTCTTGGATCCATTGAACTTGAGCTTGCAATCCAATGAAGGAAATAGCTTCTTGAACGAGCTGATTACCGAGTTTTTCAACGAGGAACGAAACAACGGGCTCGGCTATAACTTCCATCTTTCTTCTCTTTTTCTCTCACAAGAAAATTCAGATTAGAGATTTTCTTCTACAAGCAAGGTTGGATGTGTTTATATTTATAGGCTGCAAAGGGCATTTCAAACTACTTTATTCCTTTTCTCTTCTTTTTTTCTTGGAAGAAACTGTTATTCAGCATTCATCACTGTTTATACATTCTTATAAAATTGACCAGAAATGACAGGTGCTTATTCTACAACAATTATGTGTGGGGCCCACCATTGTATTGTTGATGGGAAAAGGATTTCATGCCCATGTGATCATATGAAATTTTGTTCCATAAAATGCTCGGTTGATTCACGCAAATGTCTTCAATGGTTGGAGATGCAAGAGCATGAATTTCTTGATGCTGTGTGTGCATGATTTTTGTGCATGTGTGGACCTAAAATATCATGGTTCACTGAATCATAGGCCTGATTTTTATAAAATGAAAAACTACATGTCACTTAATCATAGGCCCCAGCAGTGTACTGATTTTTGGGTGAGAGCATTTGTGTCACCATCAGACCCACCTTATGGAAAGATGGGATACCGCACTTATCTGCCACACTGGCATGTGAGAGGGGCCTAGATGGGTGTGCATTGTAGAGGCAAGCAATCTTAGCTAACATACCAAAATATTATTTTTTAATGTTAGTAGACAGGTAGATGATGAGTTGTAACCATGACTTTCTTGGAAAGTGACTCGTTGATTTTGATGAACTTGCGTATGGGTTGTAACCATGACTTTCTTGGAAAGTGCCCGTTGATTTTGATGAACTTAGGTATGGGTTGTAACCATGACTTTCTTGGAAAGTCTCTCGTTGATTTTGATAAACTTACGTAATTGTATAAAGCCTTTTATTAGTAGAGGTCAGACTTTTCAATCTCATTCTCTAACAAGACCTTCCTAAATGCAACGTGTGTGTATTAAGACGTCTGATGTAAACTCTACCACGTGCCAGCATGGCGCATTGATACAAGATCTAATCCATCCATCATGGAGGTAACCCTAGCTTCATGTCATAACCCAAGCGAGAGTTGCTCAAAACTTTCTAAGACATCCTACCGTTTCTAACTAAAGTCTTCCCTAATGAGTGGACCAGCCTGATTTTTCGGTGAGAGCATTCACACCGTCAGAACCAGTCAGGCTAGCTTGACAAACACATGCTTTCAAACTTAAATTCAAGATGAATACATGACAGACGCGTACTTTCAAACTTGGAATCAAATCAAATGGATGGCATCCATCCATATGTACTGGACCAAGTCAACTAATACTTTGGAGTTGATTTCAATTGAAATATTATGAACTTTAAAGAGGTTTGACCTTTTGGGCATTATCATCACCTATCTAAACTGTCCATTGGAATTTGGGTCCAGTCCTCCCAATCTCCCATGTTCCCATACAGGGCAAAACACAACCATTGGATGATTCTAAGCATCCTTGACTGGGCTTAATTGCTATGACTAAATATCTGCATCCATTTTTCATTCTACTAACTGTAATGTTCGGATCATTTGATCAGTAGAAACTTTTGAAGGCAGGCTATGAAGAGCAGACCAGAGTACTTAATGGACCGTCCACATAGATGATGTGGATGCCAAAGAGTGCAGATGAAACTATTCGCATGGAAAGATTTCCATGGACTTACCCAACAAATCATTATTCTTCAGTGTTTAATACTGTTTATATCAAAAACCAAGACCCAAATTCATGGTATTAAAGTGGTTTTCACTTGGTAGACTAGGCTGCAAGGGAAGAAGACTTTGGTATAGTTGAAAAACTGAAAAATAAGCTCTGAAAACGAAGATCTAAAAAATTAAATTGTAATTTTGAAATAATTTTAGGAATGTTTTAGTTAAAAGTGAAAACATATTTTAATGCACCACCACTTTCAGCATTCAGCTTCAGCATTAATAACCAAAGAGAAGCTATAAAAAAAAAATAGACTTATATTTTCAGTAAAAAATAATTTAAGCACTTAATAATTTAAATTTGCCAAACCATTATGTTGAAAATAAATGATCAATGTTTAAAATAAGTTTGATCAAATGGCACATTCATCCTTGTACAAATACTGTTTTCGAGAAACCATGGGAACCTAATTATTCTTAATTGTGCTAGAATCTTAATGATGCATATCCAATCATTATTGTTTTCCTATGGTATGGTCCACCTGAGATTTATATCCCTATAATTTTTGGGGTGAATCACTATAATTATCTGTAAATTTGGATGAACGGAATGGATGAAACACATACATCATGGAGGGGCTAACAGAGCATCGACCATGGTGGCTGGGGAGTAGCCAATCCGTTTCGTCTGTCCTGGACACGGATCCCCTGCGAAAGCCTTCCGTGGGAAGTTCCTGCGCTGGGAACGTAGGTGGGGCCACTGGGATGTTTGTGAGAAATCCTCACCTTTTATCCGTTTTGTGAGTTCATTTTAAGACATGAGGCCAAAGATGAACCGTATCAAATGCTCAGGTGGGCTGAAAACATGATAACTAAACGTCCACAGTTGAAATATTCATGGGGACACTGAAGTTCTTCATTTATGGCTCACTAGAGAGGTTCTGTCTTGATTTGGTGATTCAGGTCTGTAGCGGAAGTGCACTGGTCGAGTACTTGTTGCAGTGGGTCCGGGCATAGCTCAAGTCCAGCCCATGAGCTTAGGACTCAAGTCCACATGAAGGAATCAATTGATTTTCCATATGGTACACCGGCGCGAATTGGATGGACGTTGATTTCCTGCGAAAGCAGTTCGCAGGAAGTTCCAACACAAGGATGCTGGGTGGGGCTCACTGTCATGTTTTTAGGAAATATACTCCGTTCATTTGTTTTGCAAGCTAATTTTAGTACAAGCGACAAAAAAGAGGTGGATCCAAGACTCGAGTGGGCCACACGAGAGGAAACAATAGCCATATAACACTGATGATCATTGAGCTCTGAGTTGTACGAACGGTTTAAAGGAGATCAAAGTTGGCGGGAAATCTACATCAGGTGTAAAACATTTCCAAACAAGAGATAGGGGCAAATGTGTCAAATTAACATATTTCAGACATTTCGGATGTTTGTTAACAAACAGATTGTTTCAAATTCAGTACTTAATTTTCAGACTTCAGCCATAATTATCGAACAAGTTTTTTGACTTTAGATTTCAGATTCAGGCTTCAGATTTCAGATTCAGCTTCAGATTTCAGATTCAGGCTTTAGACTTCAGATTTAACAAACGGGGCCTTAGTCTACTCACCGTCATTTTAAAGAAGGTGGTCGCATTCATTCTGTCGGATGTGCCAGAGCTACTATTGACTCAATTTAACCGAGCATCTTGTGATGCCCAACATCAAATAGACTGAGGGACTATTTTCGGGAGAATCGAGTCCTCTATCCAGCTATTTGTCTCGAAAGATCATGCAATTTGCGAAGGGAGGATTCATTCCTCTAATGAGGAATTTCATTTAAGCACATGATAGCTCACTTAGTTCAATAATAATTTAATATTAATAAAAAAATACTTTTAAGTATAGCTGATAAAACAGTAATAAATATAGATTCTCTATTTCCTCCCCCTAATCGGATGGCTGGGATCATATGATCGAAGCTATATTTTTTTAGGAGCAATTGATGACCAAAGGTGCACCTCACATGATGGATCGTCCAGAGCATTTGATCATAACTATTTTAGAATAATAAATACGGATTTGTCATTTTTCATCTATTGGTGGGGTGGTTAGGATCACTTGTTTTGTCGAATTTCGGAAGTGATGGAAAATTTAGGGCAGGGCCCGCATGGTAGGCCTTCTCTAATATAATCAATATTGGTTAGGATCATCCAATTGAAGTGACTTAAAGAAGGGATTGGCAAGGTGCACTCACATGAAGGAAAATCAAGATCAACAATTAGACCTTTTCCACTGTAGAATATGGACCATCAATTTCCTATTTATTGATCAGACAGTTACAAACATCATATTAGAGTGATTTTTGGGACAATGTGCATATAAGGGGGTGTTTGGATCATAAGTTTCTTAAAATAAGCTACTTATGTCACAAGTAACTCATCTTAGTTTCTACTCGTCAAGAAGATAAGCTTGTTTGGTAAACATCATACTTATCAGCTTCTCCTCTCTTTGGTCACTCCTATCTCTCTCTTCAACAACTTTTGAAAAGTAGAAAAGCTAAAAATATAAAATAACTAAAGCGATTAAGTACTTTTAAGTAAAAAAGTTGCTAACTAATTATAACCGAACTTACTAAAATAAGTCATTCTTCTATTGTTGTAAGTAGAAAAAGTAACTTATCTTAGTTCTACTCATCAAGAAGATCAGCATGTTTGGTAAACATCCTCCTATCTTTAGTTGCTCCTATACCTCTCTTCAGCGACTTATGAGGAGTAGAAAGCTAAAAAATAATAATTAACTGAAGTGATTAAGTACTTGTAAGTGAAAAAGTTACTTATAACTAATCATAAACCCAACTTATATGAAATAAGTCATTCTTCTATTGCCGTAAGTAGAAAATAAGTAGAAAGTAACTTATTTGGTGGTATCCAAATGGGCCCTAAATGTCAACCACCAAATCAAGGGCGATTTAAATGATGATTGGACCTTTTTCAATTCAATGATTGATAATCAATATGGACCATCCATTTTCCTCGCCATTGTGGAATGCTTGAATCAGCCCTATCAAAGTGGTTTTTGAGTGAGATGGACCGAAGATAGGACACAAGGATTGGTCTAGATTAATGATCAGACATCTTCCAACTTGATCAATCACAACAAATTATTGTTTTAGCCACTAAGTTTAGGGATGAGAATGGGTTTATTTTTTTAGCCACTGAGTTTAGGGGTGGGACTCTGTTCTGCCCCAATCCATTTTCTAAGAAGGACTAGAATCTGGGCTGAGCCCAACTCATGATTTTTTGGGATGATGAGCAGATAAAGGTCAGCCACCAAATCAAAGGTGATTTAAATAATGACTAGACCCTTTTCAAGCCAACGATCAATGATTAATATGGACCGTCGATTTTCCTTGCCATTATCAAATGGTTAAATCAACCCTATAAAAGTGGTTTTTGAGTGAGAAGGGCCAAAGATAGGACACAATGGATTAGTATAGATTTATGATCAATTACAACAGATTACTATTTTAGCCACTGAATCTAGGGTTGGGAATCGTTTCAGCCCCAATCAATTTACTAAAAAGGCCTAGAATCTGGGCTGAGCCTAATTCATGACTCGAGATGACTAGGCCCAACCCAGAAGCAGATTCTTAAGCCCAGGCCCGGCCCAGCTTCACTCACCCATTTAAAAAATTTTGTTGCTAGCCCTGAGGACGTGGATTGGGGCCACCATGATGTATGTTTCTTATCCACACTGTCCATCCATTTTGAAAGATCATTTTAGGTTACGAACCGAAAAAGGAGGCAAAACAACGGATCAAATGGACCACATCACAGGAAGCAGTGGGGATTGAAAGCCAACCGTTTAAAACTTCTTGGAAGCCACAGAAGTTTTGGATCAAGCTGATATTTATGTTTTCCCTTCATCTAGGTCCATATGACCATGTGAAACAGCTTTCTGTGGTGTGGTCCACTTGAGCCTTCTAGCTATTTCTTTTGGGTTCATGCCCTAAAATGATATTTCAAAATAGATGGATGGCATGGATAAAACATATACATCATGGTGGACCCCACACCATCTCTATCTAGGTCCTGGTGCGGGTAGAACTCAAACCGCCCTAGCCCTAAAACCTCTTACATGCTTTTGCTACCACTAAAGAAAGAGCATGGCCGTTGAACGTTATTGATTTAGTTATCTATAAATTCTATTAGGGGCGACCCGTTCAAGCCAAGGCCAGAGCAAGTTCAGCCCATTTATTTAAATGGGCCCATAGTGTTTGAACCGAGCCAAACTCAAAACCTTATAAACTTAACCTGGGCCCACCTTTCAAGCTGGTTGGGTTGGTTGACCCATCGGTCGACCTAACCCATTCCAGCCCTAGTTGGAATGGAAATTATATTTCCTTTCGGTGGTATGTGTGATTTGTCCATGTGAGGCTCTTCATTTGCTAATCCAGACCACTGATCTGATGAGTCCCACCACAGATAGATATGACTTGAAAATCTCTTAATGGTCTAATGCGCCAAGACATCGATGGACAATACTAGGAAAGATCTCCAATTAGGAAGATTTATGGGACATGGTCCATCAAAATTTCCTGGCTAGCAATATGTGTGCATGATTTAACCATAATCAGTTTTATAAATAAGTAGGAAGCAACAAATAAAATATTCTCATGTTGGACGACCAAACATTTTAGAATCTATTTATAATTGACACCTTTTTTCTTAATGGCACGAAAGATTCTAGATACAACAACTTCAAACAATAACAATCACACAATCGGAGCTTAAAGGCAGGTCGAGAGCAATTATAAAAAAACAGAAGCTTCTATAAAAGGAGAGAGATTAGGCCTTACCTAGGTAAGGCGTTACCCCCATGTGGTGGTGGGATATCTGTTAAAGGGGCCTATCAAATTTCATGGGTTGAGCACGTACTCGAACCTTCTTTAAGAGGCCGATGATATCCCACTACGTTCGGAGTAAAAACTTAGTCAGGTAACATCTAATCCACTCTCGGAAGAGAGTGCCTATTTTTTCATATCCCACTACGCCCGGAGTAGCAACTTAGTCAGTTAACACCTAATCCACTCTTAGAAGAGAGTGTCTATTTTTTCCGTCAAGTCGTTTAAAATCAATTGTTTTGGTTTTTTGGAAGCAGCTTTTAAGCGCATAATTTGTTGATTAGGGTTAAATGGAAGTTTGTGAAAGTGCATCCGAATGTTATTAAGGAACAATACTTTAACAAAAATAGAGACCTTGCTGTTTTCATTTCATAATGGAGGCTCCGCATGATCAAGGCTCTTGTTTATTACTTGTGCTTTCGTGCCTTTCGATTGTACCCACTATGTGATGTAATTGAATCAAATAATAATATGGTAGCGTGATTGTTAAGATTTTTAAATTCAAATCCATTAGATTATCCCGTGAATTTTTCACTAATAGACTTAGGTAAGTGACCCAACATGTCTCATGTTCTTAGAAATTAGAATAGATTTTTTTTTTTTTTTTTTTTTGATTGATGTTGATTCCTGAAAGTGTACAACATTTTAATTTATATTATTACATTTAATTTCTTTTTAAAAAAAATGGAATCATATACTTACATTCTGAATTAATATAAGTGTTTATGAAATGATAACATCACACATAATCCATTGCATCCACATATCATATGGTCAAACCTAGGAGTCATTCTTAAAAGAAATGTCGATCATGTTAGAGTGTTACTAGATGCAGGCCAAGCCCATACCTACCGAAAGTGGAAACCTACCAAACAGGTGGATGCGGGTTGATGATTTCTAATCTAAGTAGATGAACAATCACCCCATCTGACACATTCATAGATCACATGCACATATTTTTGCATTCAGTGTTTTGTAATATTTTAATTGTTATATTTATGAACTATACTGAGTTATTTCACTAAGCTTGGCCAACTTACCTTTTTATTGATGGAAAAATTATATAAATGAGTCGTTAGCAGATGATGTGGCGCAAGAACTGAAAAGGGTCACTAAACTTAAACACGACCCATGTGAAACGTAGGTATACTTGTCTAAAGATGAATTAATAGTATTAAACCATTCCTTAATATCTGATTTATTTATTAGGATAGTTTGATTGGCATACAATGCATATTGCCATTAATTATGAGATTTTAATAAATTGTTTAGATTTATTTGATTAAGACATTACGAGCCTGGAATGAACATATTTATATTAATATACTATAACAAATTAATAATGTTTGAGATTTATGTTATTGGAATGGTCGTGAAGATTTATATATGTATGGTTAATTGGTGCTAAGTATTATATATGCATGATTAAATTTGATAAACTTGAATAAAATTAATTAGAATGAACATAATTCTCATCTCTGATTAAATTAATCAACAGATGAAACTAATACAGTTTGTGTATGAGTTATAAATCGAAACTCAAGCCTGAGGGTGCACACTCTATACCAAAATTTGTGGCGTGACAATACACATTGTACCACATTAGCTCAATTGAAATACAAGTGGCATCTAAACACACCTTAAATATTGCTTATTTATTGCTTATTTGATATTGGTGATTTATTCTTCTTTTAACAATACGGCACACCCATGATCACCGATTGGTGTGCTCGAGTGTTGGGGCCTACATTGAATGGGTTGTAACTGCAAATTACATTGAATGGATAATCCCAACCACAATATCATTGGATTTTTGCCACTCAATATTTTTATTTTTATTTATTTTATTATTATTACTTTTTTACTTACTCACGCACACACACCACCACACACTCATGCCATGGTGGGATTTCACCACCTATGGGTACTCGAACCCTCAACCAGGTGTTGAAACTCCTGAGAGTGGAGTAAGAGTAAGGACCCTTCTGCCACTCAATATCATTCAATACTCATTATCTTTTGTTTAGATGGTTATGTTAGTTTGATGGGTCTGACTTTTGAGTTGTGGCCCACCTCATCTCATGGTTCTAACTCGTGGCTAGTGGCTGGGGATGGATGATCGATGCTAAGTCAGCATTTTCCAATCCACTAACCAAATATTTTTTAAAAAAAAAGTACAAACATTTCACGAAAAAAACTACAAAAATGAAAAACCCCACGAGGTGGTGGGTGGGCAGGTAACATCTACTAAGTGCTCTTCCCTCAATCATCGGCACCATATGCTTGCACCACGTGTCGTTGCCCTATTGCTCATCTGCTCTTAAAAAATACTCTGGCGGTGACACATGTCAATTGTCTGTTGCACTTCGGAGATGACACATGTCAGCATCACAATGCACTAATTCACATCCAAAGAGTATAGCTCTTTAATCACATACGACCACCTCTTTCCTACCGACCTGCAACTTATGTAGAACATCTGATCCATGCAAAATGTGGGCCAGATCAGGAAGATCAGACTCGATGAAAGTCAGGTGGATCCAATAATCTTTCCATCAGGCCATCTGATGTTGATTAATTTCAATATTGTGGACCACTAGATGAGTAGATCAGCATGATTGTTTATTATTCAGGTAATCTTATTAGCGTGGCCCACCTTTTGCATGGCTAGGATATTCTACACAAGCCACACATTGGCAGGACACTGGCTGTATGTGATAATCTCTTGCATGCATGCTTCGAAGTAGAAACAAAGACTCTTTATCCCGAGGATGCCGATTTGGAGGGCAATGGCACACTGCTTCCAGTGACAATGAAATAACGTGAAATTTCATTGGCCCGTTGTCTGCAGGTCGGCAGCCTTTTTAAATATTTTTGGCCAAGTAAAAAAATCATTTCGATCATTTGCCACACGTACCGTTATACAATCAAATCTCATCACATCGTTTCACCGCCACCACAGGCAAACGGAATGCGTACTCAGTAACTCAGTACCTAAGGCCTTTGGTGCATGGCATCAAGGGACCGTTTGGCCGGGCGGATTGGAAAGGATTGGATGGTATTGGAAGGAATTGGAAGTTAAATCTTGGGATTGGCCGGGCGTGCCAAACAGACTGGGTGATCTGATCCCAGGATATAGCAATCCCATGGATCTTAAGACAATCCACTCACAACACCATCATTAAATCCCATCCAATCCACCCTAATCCATTCAAATTTGCCTGGGACGTGTTTGGTTCGAGGAATTGAAAGGGATGGGAAGGTTTAATCCCTGGATTGGCTGGGCGTGCCAAACAGACTCGATATATCAATCCCATGGATCTTAAGACAATCCATTGACAACACCATCATTATCTTGAAACCCATGCCATCCACCCTAATACCATTCAATCCCTTCCAATCCACCCGGCCAAACGTGTTGGGGGTCTTGCACAAAACCTTAGGATCTAGCCCTCCAGAACAAACCAGAATTATGGATAATAAAGCAATGAAAATAATCGATGCATCAATCACACACCACACAAGAGAATTTTTACGTGGAAAACCCTCAAAGAGGTAAAAACCACCGGATCTCGTCCAGATCAACAATCTACTATGAAGTAGAACGTTACAATCTTCTTCACTCACGCAGGAGTGGATAAACAATAAGAAAAATAGAGAAAATCAGAGAGATCTCACCGATTATGAGGACATAGAAGCGCTGAGATATAGATTGCACAGTAGAGAACCTCCACAAGCAGAACCTCCCTTCTATAAGCTTCCTCTCTCTCTTTCTCCCTCTTTCTCACATTTGATAGCCCTAAACCCTTTAGCAAATCCCTTGTAAAGCTTTAGGAAACCCTCTTGTTGTTTTTCTCATCAACACAACATACCCTAGAAAAATCCTAGAGACCCTTTTTTATAGTTTTAGGAAACTCCTTTCCGCATCCTAGTTGCGAAAGGACTTGCGCATCCCAGTTGCGAAAGGACTTTGCGCATTCCAGTTACGAAAGGACGACAGGTCAAAAAAATCCATCAAATCTCCCCCTTTTTTACCCAGGAGGGATTTACCTTCTTTAAGCCAGCTAAGTTTCTACAAACCTCAAACTTGCCCTTGAGCAAGGCCTTGGTCATCATATCTGACCCATTATCATCCGTGTGGACCTTCTCAAGCTGTAACACTTCTGTTCCAAAGTATCCTTGATCTAGTGATACTGAATCTCTATGTGCTTTGACTTGGAATGCTGACTTGGATTCTTGCTCAAGTGTATAGCACTCTGACTATCGTAATAGACCACGTGCTCCTCTTGCTTTAGGCTAAGTTCCTGTAGGAACCTTTTCATCCAAAGCATCTCTTTACATGCCTCTGTGACTGCAATGTATTCGGCCTCTGTCGTCGACAATGCTACAACCTTCTGTAGCTTGCTCTGCTAAGAAACTGCTCCCCCTGCAAACGTGAACATGAACCCCGATGTAGACTTCCTGGAGTCTATATCACCTGCCATATCTACATCTGTGTAGCCCTCTAACATAGGTTTACCATCACCATAGCATAGGCTCAACCTGGACGAGCCTCTTAGATACCACAATATCCACTTCACCGCTGCCCAATGCTCTTTTCCAGAATTGGTAAGATATCGGCTGACAACACCAACCGCATATGCTATGTCTGGGCGTGTACACACCATAACATACATCAAACTTCCTACAGCTGACGCGTAGAGTATCTTCTGCATCTCTTCCACCTCTGCCTTCGTCTTGGGACGCTGTCTGTCGCTCAATCTGAAGTGACCATCTAGTGGAGTACTGACCGGCTTTGCTGCATTCATATTGAACCGCTCTAGGACTTTCTCAATATACCGCTCTTGTGACTGCCAGAGCTTCCTGCTGCTTCTGTCACGGGTTATCTTCATTCCTAGGATCTGTCTAGCCGGGCCCAAGTCTTTCATCGCAAAAGACTTGCCCAATTCCTATTTCAGCCTATCGATCTTCTTGATGTCTTTTCTCATGATGAGCATGTCATCAACGTATAATAGCAGAACTAAGAAATCACCATCTGATAACTTGCGCGTGAACACACAGTGGTCCGACTCCATTCTGTCATACCCATGTTTCAACATAAACGAGTCGAACTTTTTGTACCATTGTCGTGGAGCTTGTTTCAGCCCATACAAACTCTTCCTCAGCCTACACACCATATGCTCCTTGCTCTTGACTTCGAACCCCTCTGGTTGGTGCATGTAGATCTCTTCTTCCAGGTCACCATGGAGAAAAGCAATTTTAACATCTAACTGCTCTCTCTAGATCCATGCTAGCCGCCAACCCAAGCAACACCCGTATGGATGTCATTTTCACCACTGGTGAGAATATCTCCTTGAAGTCTATGCCTTTCCTCTGACCAAAACCTTTCACCACAAGTCTGGCCTTGAACCTTGTCTGTGAATTCTTCTGCTCAACCTTCTTTCTGAACACCCACTTGTTGCTCAAAGCTTTCTTACCCTTAGACAGTTTCACCATGTCATAGGTGTGGTTATTATGCAAGGATTTCATCTCCTCTTGCATAGCTTTCAACCACTCCCCCTTATGCTCGTCGGCTAGGGCCTCAGAATAATCTTATGGCTCTCCCCCATCAGTCAGCATAATGTACTCATGTGGCGAGTACCTCTTGGACGGCTGTCTGTCCCTAGATGACCTCCTCACCTGTGGCTCAACAGGTGGATCAAGTGGGGGCTGCTCCCCTCGTCCATCTTCTGAAGGAACTCCCTCGTCCTCTGCACCTTGTTGTACTCCCCCGTCATCAGGCACCACGGGAGGAATAATCGGATCCGTGTTCTCTAGTTCACCTGAACTAGGCTGATTCTTCTCTGACTTACCAATGTCTTCTATACACTGATCTTCAAAGAAAACCACATCTCTGCTCCTGACGAGCTTTCTCTCGGTCGGATCCCACATTCTATAACCGAACTTTTCATCACCGTACCCCAAGAACACACACTGCCTGATCTTCATATCGAGCTTGGACCTCTCGTCCTTTGGTACGTGAACGGATGCCCTACATCCAAACACTCTGAGATGACTGTATGATGGATCCTGTCCAGTCCACACCTTCTCAGGTACTTCTCCATTCAACGGGGCTGATGGAGACCTGTTTATCAAATACACTGCCGTGTGCATTGCTTCTCCCTAGAACGTCTTGGGTAATTTCGCATGGGATAACATGCATCTAATTCTCTCAATAATGGTGCGATTCATTCGCTCAGCTACACCATTATGCTAGAGGGTCTTGGGAACCGTCTATTCATGCCGTATACCCAGGGACTTTCAGTACTCGTGAAAGTCGCCAATATATTCACCACCATTGTCAGTACGGATGCACTTCAATGGTCTATCTGTCTCTCTCTCGACCATAGCATGAAACAATTTAAACACACCAAAGACCTCGTCCTTGGATTTCAAAGCATAAGCCTAAACCCTCCTTGATGCATCATCTATAAAAGTAACAAAATACAATGCCCTACCCAAAGTTTTTGTCCTCATAGGACCACAAATATCAGAATAAACCAAATCTAATGCATGCACTTTATTAACATGAGAAGCAGTTTTAATAAATGAAACTCTATGTTGTTTCCCTGATAAACAATCAAGACAGGTTTTGAGAGGTGTACCTGTCACGTCTAGAAGGAGCCGCTTCTTTGCTAGTACCTGAAGCCCTTTTTTACTCATGTGGCCTAGACGCCTATGCCACATGTCAATAACTGAATCTTCCGCGGCGTTCAACCCACCCTTGCACATACTGACACTTGTCTTGTAAAGGGTGCAACACTTCTTCCCTCTGGCCATGATCAACGAACCCTTGATGAGCTTCCATTGCCCACCAGCAAACCGACTTTCATAGCCATCATCATCCAGCCTTCCCATCGACATCAAGTTGAGGCGAAGGTCTGAGATATGCCTCACATCCTTGAGAACTAATGTGCAACCCACATCAGTTTTCACACAAATATCACCGACTCCCACGATTTTTGATACACCAGAATTTTCCATCTTCACAGTCCCATAGTCACCTGACTTGTAGCTTGTGAAGGAGTCCCTGTGTGGAGTCGCATGAAAAGAAGCTCCCGAGTTAACCACCCAGTCGGTGTCCTGACTCGAAGCCATGAGACATACGTCATGATCTGCAGAAAGAATAACTACAATGTCGCCATCTGAAGCGACCGCAGTAGAATCTGATTCATCTTCCTTCCTTTTTCCTTTCTTGTCGTTTTTCTTACCACAACATTCATGCTTGTAGTGGCCCTTCTTGCCACAATTCCAGCATTCAACATTTTTCTGTTACTCGACTTGCCTCTTGATTTATCTCGGGCCTTCCCGCCCTTCCTGTTCTTTCCTCTCCCCCGTTCCCGTGTCACAAGAGCCTCTTGCTGAGTAGACCCCTGAGACTTCCTCCTTGTCTCTTCATTGAAGAGACAGCTAGTCACCTGTTCCATGGATATCTTTCTGTCTGGCGCAGAGTTACTTAGAGACACCACCAATGTCTCCCAACTGTCAGGCAATGAACTAAGCAATAGTAAAGTCTGCAATTCATCATCCAAGACCATCTTCATAGAGGTGAGTTGGTTCACTATATTGCTGACCTCATTCATGTGCTCGGCCACAGAACCACCATCTTTGAATTTGAGATTCACAAGTCGCCTTATCAGAAAAATCTTATTACCGGCTGTCTTCCTCTCATACAGCCCTTGTAATTTCAGCCATAGGCTAGCGGCTGAGGTTTCTGTAGACACATGGTGGGACATAGAATCATTCAATCATTGTCTAATAAACCCCACCGCCTTTCGGTCCATCCTCTTCCAATCATCATCAGTCATATCCTTGGATTTTGCTGATATGCCTAAAATTGGAGAATATAGGTCCTTGCAATAAAGCAAGTCCTCCATCTTAGTCTTCCATATGGTCCAATTAGAACCATTGAGGCTGATCATCCTTGAGTCACCTTCCATAATTCAAAACCGATCCTACCCGTTCAATGAACTTAGCTCTGATACCACTTTGTTGGGGGCCTTGCACAAAACATTAGGATCTAGCCCTCCAGAACAAACCAAAATTATGGAGAATAAAGCAATGAAAATAATCGATGCATCAATCACACACCACACAAGAGAATTTTTACGTGGAAAACCCTCAAAGAGGTAAAAACCACGGGACCTCGTCCAGATCAACAATCCACTATGAAGTAGAACGTTACAATCTTCTTCACTCACGTAGGAGTGGATAAACAATAAGAAAAATAGAGAAAACCAGAGAGATCTCACCGATTATGAGGACATAGAAGCGCTGAGATATAGATTGCACAATAGAGAATCTCCACGAGCAGAACCTCCCTTCTATAAGCTTCCTCTCTCTTTTTCTCCCTCTTTCTCACATTTGATAGCCCTAAACCCTTTAGCAAATCCCTTGTAAAGCTTTAGAAAACCCTTTTGTTGTTTTTCTCATCAACACAACATACCCTAGAAAAATCCTAGGGACCCTTTTTTATAGTTTTAGGAAACTCCTTTCCGCATCCTAGTTGCGAAAGGACTTGCGCATCCTAGTTGCGAAAGGACGACAGGTCAAAAAAACCCATCAAAATGGGCCCTATATGGGATTAGGCAGGACGGAATTGCATTTGTTCTTGTGGGTTCGGATTAAATGGGAAGAATTCCATTTAGTCCCACACGGGAGTTTCATGAATTTTAAAATCATCTAATACACATGTGGGCCTCATTTTAATGCACGAGTTTTATCAAGTCATCCATTTATATACATTCTTTACAATTATGCTTATATAGGTGTATAAGTGAGTGACATCTGTTATGAATTTGGTTCATTAATAAAGCGTTTTTTCAATAATAAGAATATTAATCTAAACATGGGATTGGATGGCTAAAATAACATGGTATTTTGAGACATGTAATCATTGTATAATAATAGTGTTAATCCCTTCTAATATAATTTCATAAAATGTATCATGCAATCCCAAGTATATAGACTGTGGGATCTAGCATGATTTATACATTTTATCAAAGCTCAAGTGAACCACACCATAGGAAGCAGTGTGAATTGAACATCAACTGTTGAAAATTTATTTGGAACCATAGAAGTTTTGGATTAAGCTAATATTTTCGTTTTCCCTTCATTCATGCATGTGTGATCTTATAAACAAGGTGGATGACAAATAAACATCATTGAAGCTCCTAGAAAGCTTTCAACAGCGGAAATCTTTATTCCCACTATTTCCTGTGATGTGGTCCACTTGAGCTTTGAGTATCTTTGAATTTTAATTTTGGGCTCAACTCTCGTAAAATGAGATGAAAAATAAAAATTAAAAAAATAAATGGATGATATAGATCAACCATACATTTGTGGTAGACCCAACAAAGTTTATTCGCACCATAAAAGCATAGTACCTCGGTAGGCGATCCGATTTCGCTGCAGGTGGCGTGGTTTCACTATCAATCCGTCTCTTTGTTCCAGACGTGGATTGGTGACCCATCACCCACCTCATGGCGAAACAATGGACTTCGATTTCCTGTGAAAGGCTTTCCATGAAGTTTCTGCACTGGGAACTTAAGTGGGGCCCACCGTAATATTTATAATAAATCCATCCTAGCCATCTGTTTTTTGAGCTTATTTTACAATATAAGATCAAAATAGATCTGTATCCAAGACTCAAGTGGGCCTATACGATAGGAAACAGTGGGGAATGAGAAACCACCGATGAAAAAATTGTATAGCCACGAAAGTTTTGTATCAGGCCAAGTTTACTTTATAAACGGTTTAGATGTCATATAAACATCAAGGTGTAGCATATGAAGATTTCAACTATAAGAATTTCTTTCCCCAGATTTCCCTCTCGTGTGGCCCATTTGACTCTTGGATATCGCTCAAGTTTGGCCGCATGCATGTCCTAAAATGATCTCTTCAAAATGAATGGACAGGATGAATTTATCACAAACATTACTGTAGGCCTCACCTAAGTTCCTAGCCCAGGAACTTCCTGCAAAACAACGTGGAGGATGTGATTGGAGAGACGTACTCTGTCAGAGATTGGTTGGGCCTTTTTTTAAGGACACAGATTCAATGCGAAAGCCTTTAACCGTTATGTTTGTGATAAATCCATCTTATCCATCCATTTTTCCAAATCATATTAAGGACATAAGCCCAAAAATAATCCAAATCAAAAACTCAATCAGGCCACAAATAGAGGAATAAACGTCCACCATTGAAACATCCGAGAGGCCACAGAAGCTTTTGATCAGGCTAATTTTTGTATTTTCAGTTAATCCCAGTAGGAATGACCTTTCGATCAAGTACGTACTCAACCTACCTCTGACAGCATATTGTCCCTTCAATTTCAAGGGCTATGATCTATGGCTAGGATCATTTGATCAGCATTGCCTTTCGACTGTGGGCCACCTACAGTGGACGCAGCAACATGAACGGTCCCAATTCACCATCTTCCTTCGCCGAATGTGCTGTCGAAGGTAGGTTGCACTGAGTCAATTTCCTTATTTTATGCTAGATGTGGCACTTATTACCATGCTATTTGTAAATGATCTTCTTTTGTAGTGCAGAGCCAATATCTTTGTACAGCTGGGGCCCACGTTTTGACTGATCCAGACCATTGATTTGATTTTCCCCACAATGGATAGAGGGCAGCCCAAAAGCTCTCACAGTAGATGGATTCTATCAGTTCAACCTGTGACCATTACTTTTAACCCACTGATCCAAGGGTTATAATCATACAATCTGGAAATTTGTTTAAACATCACCCATCAATTATAGGTTCATACAGGTCAACGGTTGGGATCTCCAAATTGGGTCTTAAATGTAAAAATCGACATATCAGGACAGTATTCATGTTCTGGTGCACCTGGGCCCTACAATTCTTCTATGGTGGCCTCATGTCAGTGTCCAGGCCTTTTAATATGGATATGGAATGTTAAAATAAAGCATTCTTATCATAATATGTTTAAACTATTAAAATGGAGGGCTACAATTCAAACTTTCATGGCATTAAAATGGAGTGATTAGTTTAAAAAAGGAGGGTCATCCATCTAGACTTGAGAACGACCCATCTCTGATTTTGATAGAAGTATCTTTGTTGCTTCATACCAGGAAATCCAACCACATGCTGACTCAACAGCAATAGCATGCCCAGGTGGCCTGATGAATCTAAAAGGCACTATGGAAGCAAGCCAAATTCTCTCTTGGATAATCATTGTAGATCATATTGTCTTGTACTTGGCTATTCTATCTATGTCATGCAACCTTAGATTTGTAAGAGTTTCAACAGAGGTCATGGGTTCTAGTATTCATTACCATGAGGTATAAGTGTGTAAAAAAAAAAAAAAAAAAAAACTAAAAATGAACCGTGGAACATCTGACACTCATTGAGAGCTTAATATAGATGGTATGCAACACTTATGGCGCATGTATAATGCTTGAAAATAAATAATATTATATATAACACATGTAAGGTGCTTGAATGTGGACAATTACAAATGTAGTGTCCACTGGCCCGAGCAGTGATTGGATCACAGGTCTAAGAAAAAATGCCATTAACTCATGTGTGGGGGTCATTCAATAATAATAATAATAATAATAATAATAATAATGAAAAATGACGATAAAGAAGAGAGGAGAAAAGCTTTGCCAACTCATCTATCTTTTCAGGGGTTCGATTGCTTGAGAAGTGAATCAGCGCATCTTGCCAGCGTGGCCAAATCACTGGAAAGGAAAGGCTTTTAGGCTGGGAGGGACCATCCACGTTACGGTAGCGTCCTCTCTTTGTAGTACACGTGGATGTGTGGGATATGATCTGGACCGTCAATCTAGTGATGGATGGGATGATACGATAAATGTAACTTTCCTAAAATTTAAAAATAAAAAATAAAAAATTATATACATGAACCAGTTGATGTACGGTCCTGATTGATATTTACCCATACCATGTGTAAAGCAGATAAAGTGCTCTACCGTATTCCAGTGCTACTGCGCATACATCAAGGCGGGCGCGCCTATTGAAAGAAGCTATTTGATATTCCTGCTGCCGTGTGACTCCTCAGATACTCTGCTTTTCAGAAAACATAAAATTCTTATTATCAGTATTCCGATTGGTCCACATCATCACTAACATTATCAGCATTACTGACTTGAATGCAGTGTATGATGATGTGGCCTAATCCACTTGCAATAAATAGAATTTTTTGTTTTTTTTTTGTGATAAGCAGAGGAATTGCACACGTGGCATCCACCATCTCAAATTAAACGAACTAAATTTCAAAATAACCATTTCTGAGTAATCCATCTCAAATTAAACACGAAATTTCAAAATAACTATTTTGAATTATTATTTTTTTTCCTTATTTTTTTTTTATACACACGCCCACACACTCATGCTAGTGGAATTTCACCACCTATGGGTACTCGAACCCTAGACCGGGAGTTGAAACTCGTAAGAGTCTACCACCCGAACAAGAGTAAGGACCGTACTCAAACCCTTCACCAGGTGTTGAAACTCCTGAGAGTCTACCATCACTTTAGTTCATGAAAAGCTTTTAATGATCATTCATCACTGATTCTAATAGTATGGTCCACCTGAGATTTAGATCCTGAGAGTTTCAACACCTGACTAAGGGTTTCAAAACTAGCTTGATAGTCATCACTTTTTATGAGAGTCTACCATCCACCACCTAAAAATTAGCTTGATCCAAAACTTTTGTAGCTCGTAAAAAGCTTTTAATGAACATTCATCATTATTTCTAATAGTATGGTCCACTTGAGATTTGGATCTTCTTTGGATTTGAGATCTCATCTTAAAATGATATGAAAAAACAGAAAAACAGTGTAGATTTATAACAAATGCATCAAGGTGGGCCCCACATGGTTAGGGTAATATGTTGCCTGGGTAACTAATAATTAATCAGTTCCCAGCCCACACTATTTCGGCCCTTTTAAAGATTTTTTGCTGCCTAAGAAGCAGTATTTGGTTCAGTTGACCCCACGTACAATGAGCCAATCAAAGCTCACCGTATCATTTCACTACCATCCAAGTTGGTGTTGGTTTCACTACTCAATACCGGAGCAGATTGCCTGTCCCAGGACACAGATATATTCATGCTTGGGGCTGTGTGGAGTTCACAGAAATGCCCGTGACAAATCCACTCCATCCATCTGTTTTAAAAGACCTCAATGGGACAGGATTTAAAAAATCAACAGATCTAAAACTCAGGTGGGACACACCAATAAAACAGTGGGAACTGTTGAAACTCTTTGGAGCTTACCGTGATGTTTTGTATGTCATCTAAATCATTTATAAAATTATTACCATTTGTTCTACTTTTTTTTATTTTATTTTTTCAGATTTTGTTTTTGTGGTCACATATAGTGCGTGTGCGGGCATTCTAGAACTAACGTTGTGGCTTCATTCCAACCAAACAACTTAACCCCAAGTGTCAATATAGGCAAATATGATGAACATGACAATATAAATGAAGAACTACTTGTATTAAAAATGGATAAAGTCTAGTGTATAGGTGTAGACTTGGATTATAAAAAAATTAGGCAAATCCAAAACTCAGGTGAGACACCAACAAAACACTGGGAACAACAATGTCTACTGTTGAAACTTTTTAGAGCTTACCATGATGTTTATATGTCATCTAAAACGTTTATAAAATTATTACCACTTGTTCCACATTTTTTTTAAAAAAAATTTCAGTTTGTGTTTTTGTGGTTAGATATAGTGTATGCGGGCATACTAGAACTGATTGTGCAATATCGTTCCAACCAAACAACTTGACCCCAGGTACCAATATAGGCTAATATGATGACTGTGAGTATATATGATCATGATACGAATATATTAGTTACCTATTCAGCCACTCACAAATTATTTTAGAGAATGATCAAGCGATAGCCAGATGAGTGGGTTCTTCCTCCAATGATGGGTTTAATTTTTCCTTCAATACAAAATGACTTTTATACATACATGTCTTCAAACTAGAAAGAAATACTCATAGTCGACAGTTGGTCAAGGTGCAACTACAAGAAACCTTTCTGCATGAAGGACTGCTTGCATTAAGAATAGATAAAGTCTAGTGTATGGGTATAGACTTAGTACTAATCCTAAGATAGATCTAAAGCTAAAGCCTTGCTTTGTTGATTTTCTACTGCCTATATTGCTTTAAATTCTTTTCTTCAACTATTACAGTAGTTGAAACCGTTACTATGTAAGTCTTCTAGATAATTATCTCTTTACATTCTTCTAACTATTCCACTTTTCTTGACTGCTTGCTATACCTTGAACTCTTACAAGCTATACTTCTAGATCAATAGATGGCGTGCACTATCTAGCTATTTCGAGCTATACTGCTCTAAAAACTGATCCAAATATCTTTTATATGCTATTTCTTTTATATCAATGATACTTATATGATTAGAAGGTACAATATTTCTTACAAATTATAAAGTAAATATTATCATTTATTTTTAACACACACTCACACAATAGTGGGATTTCACCACCAATGGATACTAGAACCCTTGACCGGGTGTTGAAACTACGGAGAGTCTACAACCGGAGACGAGTCCACTTGAGATTAGAATATACCTCATTTTTGGTCTCATACCATAAAATGATCTATGGACGGCATAGATGAAACACATATATCATGGTGGGGCCTACAAAGCACCGACCATCAGCCATTGGCTGGTGGCAGGGGGAGTAGCCAATCCAATCACTTTTTTAGACCTCTAACCGCGTACAACCCCTTGAAGACAATGATCCGTGGCTAGGATCATTTGATAAGCATTGCCTTTCAACTGTGAGCCACCTACAGCGGACGCTGCAATATGAACGGTCCCAATTCGCCATCTTCCTTCTCCGTATATACTGTCGAAGGTAGGTTGCACTGAATCATTTTCCTTATTTTATTCTAGATGTGGCACTTATTGCAATGCTATTTGTTAATAATCTAGGACTGTGGAAATGCCACTTGTCAGCAGGAGAGTATCGAAATCATATGGTAAACGGCCGGCCGGTATATCTCTCAGATGCTAAGGAATCTGAGAGATAGCACCTGTGGCAAATAAAATAATTAAAATAAAGCTTCTCTTAATTTGTACTGCAAAGCCACTATCTTTATACAGCTGGGGGCCATGTTTTGGGTGATCCAGACCATTGATTTGATTTCCCCATACTGGATAGGATAGCCCAAAAACTCTCACGGTAGATGGATTCTCACAGTCCAATCCCTGACTATTATTTTGGACCATTACTTTTAGCCCACTGATCCAAGGGTTATTATAATCATACAATCTGGAAATTTGTTTAGGTATCACCCATCAATTTTAGGTTCATACAGATCAACGGTTGAGATCTCCAACGTGGGTCCTAAATGTGCAAATCGGCACATCAGGACAGTATTCATGTTCTGGTGCCTCCGGGTCCTGAAATTCCCCTATAGTGGCCTCAAGTCAGTGTCTAGGCCTTTTAATGAGGAAATGGTATGTTAAAATAAAGCATTCTTATAATAATATGTTTAAACTATTAAAAAGGAGGGCTATAATTCAAGCTTTCATGGCATTAAAAGGGGGTCATTAGTTTATTAAAAAATTTAAAAATAAAATAAAATAAAAGAAGAAGAAGAAGGAAGGGTCATCCAATCGAAGACCTGAGAAAGACCCATTTCTGATTTTGATGGAAGTATCTTTGCTGAATCAGACAACATGAGGAAATCCAACCATATGCTGACTCAACCGCAATAGCATGCCCAGGTGGCATGATGAATCCAACAGGAGGTATAGATGCAAGCAAAATTATGTTTTAGATGCACGGTTTAGATCATGCCATTCTGGACTTGGATTATGCAACATTAGACTAGGTTTTCTAAAAAGATGGGACTGACTAAAAACTGAACCATGGCATATTGACATTTGTGATGTATGTACGATGGATGGTACATGGTATTTATGGTGCATGTTCTTATTAACAATCATGGTGCATGTCCATACTAACAATCGTGGTGTCCGATGGATGGTACATGATATTTATGGTGCATGTCTATATTAACCATGTGGCATATTAGGCATTGTATTCTATTGTAAGAATAAGTTTTTTTTTTTTTTTTTCAACATATCGTTAACTATTCCAAAACACACACACACACACACACACACCACACACACACACACACACACACACACACACATATATATATATATATATATATATATATATATATATATATAAGAAGTAGTGTAACATGTGAAACTTTAAAAAATAATTATATGTATGATATTATGATGCATGTGCACATGATTTACACATGTGACATATATGACATTATTGAAGATTAATAATGGTACATGTAAGTGATTGAAAATGAATTGTAACGCATCGTATAACATTTGTCCCATATGCTATACATGTGCATGGACATTATATTCATGTATGTATCATACAAGTCTTTCTACATATGTAGCCAATCTAACCTTTTTTTTAAAAACAAGGATAGACTACTCTAAAAAGGGTGCTCGATAAACCACCCATGCATGCTATCAACGTAGGATAATAAGTGCAATATGTTACTTATATGTAGGGCTGTATATGAACTGAGTTTGCTTGGTTAGCCCGCTTGACTCGACTCGAAAAAGTTCGATTTGACTTGGTTCGAAATTGAGTTCACGCTGAGTCTAGTTGATTTTTTTAGCTTGAAAAAAATTTTGAACCAAGCTCAAGCTCAACACAACTTGGATCGAACCCCAACTTGAATCAAACTCGGATTGAATCAATTTGGTAATTTAGTTACTTTGATATTGATGTTGCTCACTAAGTGTTTGATGAAATGACTCAACGAAGTGTCAGCTGGTGGCAAGGAAGATATGTATATAAAACAAATACTTTTTTTCTTGGTTTTGATGTTGCCTACAAGGTGTTTGATGAAATACTTGTAAACAATCGCTACTGTTTTACATGCAATAAGAAATTGAAAGTGTACTCCATGTGTTTGTGAAAATGCCGCATAGGCTCGATCTTGGCTCTACCTCGTTTCAACACTTGAGGTCTTGGTATCGATCCCTAGTGGGGGTGGCTAACAGTGTAGTGTGTACTAACAAACTACCAAAAAAAAAGGCTCGATCTTTGCTCGAACTAGCCTGAGTAGCTGACCGAACCGAACCGAACCAAGTTGGCCAGTCAGGCTCAAGGACCGAGCTGAGCCAAGTTAGAGCTGGGGTCAGCTAGTGGCCGAGCCGAGTCAAACTATGCCAAGCTCGACTCATGTACACCTCTACTTATATATATATATATAAACAACACCTGCTAGCCATGATTTCCTTGCTCCATTCTAAGGTTTTATGGCCTGGAGGAAGGCTCCACTGGGCTTTCTTAGCGTTGTAAGTTTCTTCATTTCACTTGGGCAGTCCAATTGTTTGAAGAACACATTTAGTCGGCTATTGTACCAAACTCTTCATGATCAGATGACCCATTGTATCTTTCATTTGGTCTAAACTTATACAGCCATTCATTTTCGAAGCCATTGATGGGATGCAACTGCCAAGAAAAGTAATTCTTTAGCATTATAAGCAATCATGTCATGCCTTAACAAATAGAAGCATCAAATTGTTGATTGGACCTACTTTTGTATTATTTATTGTAATTGTCCATATTAAAGACCGTTATTGAATGGTTCATACTCGTCATATTGTTTATGTTTGCTTGTTGGCTTATGAAATGTGCATTGAACCTAGTGAATAGTCTACATCAATGAAATAGACTAAGCGTCCTAATGCAACTAAGAGCACTATATCTTATGGTGCTATGAGCTCATTGGAGCATCTGTCAATTGTTTTTATTTTCTTTGATTTCCAAATATAAAAAACCTTAAAGAAACAGTGGAAAGCTTGTCCCCTTTGGATAACCTTTTTCCGACACAGCTTTTCTTACATCCAAACACCACCCAATTCCTCAGCCCGGCCTACAATGAAAATTTCATCTTTAGCTTTTCCCATGGAGCTTGCCCCAGTTGATTTTTTATTTTTATTTTTATTTTTATATAAAAAACCTAGAGAAATTAAATAGAATTTTAGAGTCTCTTCATAGAAAATCTAGAGTATCAACCAAACAAATTTACACATTTAAAAATAAAATAAAATTCTAGGCCAAACTTTAAAGTTACCCAAAGGGATAGGCCTCAAGTCCACTTATTGGACCACAAAGTAAAGTCTAAGTAGTGGATAACATTCAACCTCGTAAATGCATATGACATCCAACCTTCTAATGTGTTGGTCCTACTGTGAGGATCATCTAATGCAAAAAATCATCCCTATCTACTAATCAAGTTGGCCACACCATTAAAATGATTTTCAGCCATTAATAAATACCGAAAAAGAAGTGTGGTATACTTAAGATGAGTAATACTTTTAACTTTTATACAAGGTGATCCACGTGGTAAGCACAACTTACCTACATGAAAGGTTGACGGAGTAGACCATAACTTGCGGTCCAATCAGTTGAGCTTGAGAGCTTATCTACCAAAAAACTTAAAAATCAAACAAGCCAATATAATTCTTTATATATATATATATATATATATATATATATATATATATATATATATATATATATATATATTATAATGTACACAGACCCCCACACAATCAGGCGTATTGGGATTTCACCACCTATAGATACTCGGACCCTGACCAAGTGTTGAAACGCGAAAAAGTCTATCACTGGAGCAAGAATAATAATCCAAACACACCTCCACACAATCAGGTGTATTGTGATTTCACTACCTATGGATACTCAACCCTCGTCCGGTGTTGAAACGCAGAAGAGTCTATCACCAGTGCAAGAATAATAATCCAAAATAATAAATATGCCAATATGCAAGCTTTATCCAACTCAATTTACCAAGTTTTACAACTCCGCCATGATGTATGTGTTATATCTATAATATACATCCATTTTGTGAGGTCATTTTAATACATGGGTTTAAAAATAAATGCAGATGGAAAGCTTAAGCAGACCACACCATGAAAAGTAACAGAGATTGGACAACATCTACTGTTAAAAACTTCTTAAGGTCATAGAAGTTTTGAATAAACTACAATGAGGTCTTTGATCTTATGATTAGGTTGGATGGAAAATAAACATCATGATGGGGCTATAAAGGTTTCAACAGCGGATATTACTGTCAAAACTGCTTTCTATTATGTGGGCCACTTGAGCTCTGAATTGGCCTTATTTTTGGCCATGTGCACTAAAATAATCCGGCAAAATGGATGGACAGTATGGATATAACCGATTCATCATAGCGAGGCCCACCGAAATTGGTGACGTCAACACACACCCAATTGCTTCCGTTTATTTTCAACCGTGGAGTCAGATTGGCCCGACCAATGGTTGGATCATAACTCTAAGAAAAAATGCCACTAACCCATGTGTGGGGTCCATTCAAACAGCTTTGCCAACTCGGGTACCTTTTATCAGGTTCGATTGCTTGAGAGATGAGTCAGCACATCTTGCCAGCGTGGCCAAATCATTGGAAAGGAAAGGCTTTTGGATGTGAGGGACCATCTACATGGAAGTATGGTAGAGCCCACTCTTTTCAGTACACCTGGATGTGTGGCGTATGATCTGGACCGTCAATCCAGTGATGAATGGTATGGTACGATAAATGTACCTTTTCCCAAAAAATAAAAAAAAAAAAATCCATCCAATACATGAACCAGTTGATGGACGGTCCCGATTAATATTTACCCATGCCATGTGTACAGCGGATTAAGTGCTCTACCGTATTTCAGTGCTACTATGCATACATCAAGGTGGGCCCACAATTTAAGGGAGTTATTTGATATTCCGGCTGCCGCACGATGCTTTATACGCAGCCACTTTGAAGTGTATACGTGGCATCCACTATCTTAAATTAAAAACTAAATTTTCGAAATAACTATGCTACTAACAATCCCCAAAAGTTAGACTGTCTGGACAATCCTAGCCTTTCATTTATAGACACATGTTTGTTGAAATAAGATCAGTGATTGATTTTCAGTTTTAACCGTCCAAAAAAGTCCCCAAATTTTAGAGTTACATAATCAAGTAAGTCCTAATTTTTTGTTCATCATACACCTAAAGAGGAACCAATAATTTGGACGATTTAATTTGAATTATTTGTATGCCACGTATTCCATGTAATCTGCGTATCGTTCATCACCGCCAGAGTATCAAAGTTTTTATCTCTTATATATATATATAGAGAGAGAGAGAGAGAGGAAAATGTCCCCTACGCACGTGCGCACTTTTGTACACGTGCCATGGGTGTCTAATCTGAACGGTCCATGTGATGCGGAATCCCATGAAACTCCATGTGGCAAATTTTCACCCCTTTCTAAAATTCTGGTGGGCCACAGAAAAGAGAAATTCAAATCAAGGGAGGAAACTGTTTTCATTTTTCATGGCCCATCAAAGTTTTAGATCAAAGTAAAACTTGGGTTCAGGGGGTTTAACGAGGTGCTGCTTCACATGAACGGTTCAGATTTGAGATACAAATCTAAGTATGATGGGTTCTCAAAAAGTTCGTACGTTGGTTCGCAGGTGACCGTTTTCCTATATATATATATATATATATATATATATATATATATATATATATATAAAGCTGATTTTATGGCACAAGATAGGAGAATAAAGGAGTATCGAAAGCTTAAGTAGACCCGCCAATCGAGTTGTGACCTACTCTACATCAGAGGACACAAACATCGTCCTAAGACTAGGAAAGGTTTCAACGGTGGATGTGAGTATCCCCATTGATTACAATGGTGTGGTCTACATGAGCTTTGGATATACTTCAATTTTGGGATCATGCCTTAAAATTAGATGTAAAAACGGATGGATGACGTGGATAAGACAAATCCATCCCGGTTGGCTCCACCGAGTTTATGTACGTAGTCCGGACCATTCAGCACCTCAGTCAGCCGCCCCATGAGAAACTGCCAAATCAGCAACTGCAGGATGAATAGCCTGGAATTTTGTAGGGGAGCAATTCAGTTCCGTGGAGTATCATTACTTCATACTCATGCACTCACAGATTGAAGAAATAACATAAGGCGAATACAAATAAACCACCCAATTAGTGGGACCGATCGAAGATAAATCACAAATCTAAAATCAGATCTAATCATCAGAATCCTTTTTGTAGAATTTGTTCGATTGACTATTTATTTTCATGTCATCCGTCTATTACAACACCAGTTCAGTATAATAATCAATTAGTGGTCCATCTAAGGTGGGCCCAGAAGTTTGAACAGTTTAATTTTGTTAAATACGTGCAATTTGTACAATTTCTGAGAACTCGTGTATGAACTATCAGACTCTGCCAGAGTATGAATGTTGATTCTCCAAATTTGAAAGGTGGTAAAAGGGTCCAACCCCTTTCATTGGTACTGGGGCCCTTGGACTAGTCTTCGGTCCAATTTCCAGTGCACAATCCTCCAAACTGTCAGATTTAGTACACACACCGACCCGAATTGATTGTGAACCGACTACATGAAGTTCCTGTGGTTGGAAGCTATGTGGAACCCATAGAGATTTCCGTGACAAATCCACTCCGTCCATCAGTTTCCAAAGATTAAAATAGGACAGAAACCAAAAAATTAGGAAGATCCAAAATTCAGGTGGACCACACCACCTGAAAATAATGAAAATAGAAATTTACCGTTGAAACCTTCCTGGAGTGGACCATGATGTTTATATGCCATCCAAACCGTTCATAAGGTTAATATCACTCAGATAAACTGTAGCTACAAATACCATCATGATACAAAACTTCTGTGGCCCCGCAGTTTCCAATGGTGAGCGTTCATTTCCCTCTGTTAGTTTGGTGTGGCCCACTTGAATTTTTAAACTAGCTGATTTTTTGAATCATGTTCTATTATGGTCTTGAGGAACTGATGGACAGAGTGGATTTATCAGGGGTATCTCTGTGGCCCCCACATAGCTTTCGGCCACAGGAACTTCCTGTGGCTGGGGGCACCGGCAACTCGCGTCCGTACACAACCCTAGCTTGCCTATTTTCATGTTGGGTTTGAAGCCTCTTACCCAACAAGATCTGACGGTGGTTCCCCTCCCAAGGCTCATTTCCCCTCCCAGATAGCTCTGATACTATGGCGGAGTATGATCATCCATACACAATCACACCACCAATGTTCACATAACACATCCTTTCTCCAATCTAAACTCTTCAAATAGAGAGACCCATTCCAAATAAATTCATGAGTATATATTTAAAACTATGGGATTGTTCTAACAGTCAGATATATGGCCACAATGGAGAAATAGTATGAAAAATAGATCAAATTCCACTTTTTTGGTGAATTAATCAACATGTTTTTAACAAGATGACCCATATAAAATTATTTAGACCATTTGGACGGTTTTGATTGTGATATATGTGTGATAATTTTGAAGATAAAGTGTGCATATGTATGGATGGAAAACACTCTGCCAGTGTATCAAACAACTCCTCTTTTCTCTGTGTTCTTTCTGACCAGCCATTGGCTTCTCTGTGACAGACCCATGACATGTAAAACAAAAAGAAAGTACCCAACAAAATAAGATGAGAAATGGTGTATGCACCCCTATATTTTCTGTGCACCCCACTCCTTTTTATAAGATTTTGGTATTACAAGATCATCAAGGTGTACTATCCAAATGACAAATGTAGAAAAGGAGAGGGTGTTTGAATAAAAAAGAAGGGTGCAGATGTTAGTTTATAAAATAAAAGAGGGTGGAGTTGCACCATGTACATCTGCACCACCTTTTGAAACGCTGTTTTCAAAGATATTATATTCAGGCCTTACAGATCAAACCCCTCATGCATTAGATTCCCTGTCTCTTGAGATTTACACCTTTGTTTATGGTGTATAGCCTCTCTCTAGAGAGAGAGATGTATTAGGGTGAGTAAGAGAGAGAAATTGCTGTATTGGGTTTGTTGTATTGGGGGTGAGAGAGAGAGAGAGAGAGAGAGAGAGAGAGAGAGAATTGCTGTATTGGGTTTGTTGTATTGGGGTGAGAGAGGGAGAGAGGGAGGGGTGCTGTATTGGTGAAAGAAAGAGGGTGGCTTTGATAGATTGAAATGGAATGGAGTTAAGGAAGAAGTGGGGTTTTTTTGTACTGGTGTTGCACCATGTGGATTTTCTGCAGGTGGGCCATTGATATCTTCTCCTCCATTTCCTGCACCAGATTACTGCATTTGGGTCCTTGATTTTTTGTCCTCCATTGCCTCAGAGAAAGCTCAGATCTTTCCAATTTTTTCTCCTCGCTAATGAGAAATGTGCAATGATTGTTTTCAAACAGCTGGGCCTTGATCTGAACTCTCCAGCACTGCAGCAGTCTTTTCTTTCTGCATTTATTTTGGAGGTGGGCCTTTGATGTCATTCACCATTCTATAATAGTCAGGACACACAAATGCAGCAGAAGAACAGGGAAGAAGAGGTGCATATTTACTGATTTCTCTGGTTTTCAAGAGCCTTGAAATGGGGGAGAGAAGGGCTAGGAATCATCAGCATTTGGGTTTCCTCCTCTTGGAATTCAAATTCTACTGAATTTGATTTGAAACTTTGAAGAAGAAAACCCAAGGCTGCCATTAGTCTCTTCTGTTTATCATGGACTCAGCAGCATTGCCATCTGAAGATGATCAACTGGCTCTTGCAGAGACGGATTCAGGGGCCTTAAAACCACAGCTGACTATCAAAATCACAAGCTCCGGCAGCAACCCAGGTGATATATCTCTCCCAATTTCTCCATCTCTGAATTCTCCTTGCATAAAACTGTCGCCGGAATCATCCCAATACAACTCCCCTTCCCTCATCTCTCCGCCATCGTCGGCATTCGTTTCGGCTCTGCAATCACCTTATATCTCTCCACGCGCCATGGTTCCTCCACCTGGGAACTCGACCCCAGCTACACACCCATCTCCGCTATCTTACTCTGGGTCCCACTCCGACGACATTCCGAGCACCTCCTACACTCCCCCACCAGAAAGATACGATTTTTCTGATGGCCCAACAGAGCAAAATCCGATATTTGCCGCCCGCACTTCAGTCACTGACACGGCGGCGCCACGCATCTCATTCTCCTTCCCCGTCCCTCGAATTTCATTCGCAAAAGGCGGCCCGGTTTCTCCTTCCTCCAATGCGAAGCTTAGGAGCTGTGATGTTTACATCGGCTTCCATGGTCCAAATTTCAACCTCTTACGCTTCTGTAAATGGCTGAAATCAGAGCTTGAACTTCAGGGAATAGCTTCTTTCGTTGCGGACAGAGCCAAATACTCGGATACTCAGAGCCATGAGATTGCTGATCGAATTATCTGCTCAGCAACTTTTGGCGTCGTCGTTGTCACCGCATCCAGCTTTCTCAACAATCTCAGTATCGAAGAAATTCGGTTCTTTGCTCAGAAGAAGAATCTAATTCCTTTGCTTTTCGACTTGGATTCTAGTGAAATTGTGGGCCTTCTGGATCGCAATTCGGATGGGAAGGAATGGCGGGAAGCAATTGACGGGCTTATGAAATCTCATGAATTCAAGCTTGAAGCAAGCGATGGTAATTGGAGAAGCTGTGTATCAAGAGCAGTTGGGATTTTGAAATCGAAACTTGGGAGGAAGAGTGTTGCTAAAAAGGAGGTGGAAGGTTTGGAAGAGCTTCCATTTCCGAGGAACCGATGTTTTGTGGGTAGAGAGAAGGAGCTCATGGAGATTGAGGCCACCTTCTTTGGAAGCAATGATAGTCTTGAAAACGACTGTTCTAAATTGTCGAATGCAGGATCGAACGGGCTTTCAGATGGATACGAAGAAAGTGAGATGAGAAGTGGGGGGAGATATATCAGCTTGGAAATGAGGAAATGCAAGGAGCCGACGTTAGAGGCTTGGATTGAGCCGGTGATTGAATTGAAGAACAGGAAAGGACTACAGAGGCAGCGGTCAAAGCATAAGAAATCAAAGAATGGGAGCGGCAAGAGCTATGGCAATCCAGGCGTTGTTTGTATAAATGGTATTTCGGGTGTTGGAAAGACGGAGCTGGCATTGGAGTTTGCTTATAGATACTCTCAGAGATACAAGATGGTTTTGTGGGTGGGTGGTGAAGCAAGGTATTTCAGGCAGAATTTACTGAATTTGTCAATGAATTTGGGATTGGATGTGAGTGCAGAGACAGAGAAGGAAAGGGGACGTATTAGGAGCTTCGACGAGCAAGAATTCGAGGCTTTTCAGAGGGTGAAGAGGGAGTTGTTTCGGGACGTTCCGTATTTGCTGGTAATTGATAATCTTGAGACAGAGAAGGAATGGTGGGAAGGGAAGGATTTGCACGACTTGATTCCAAGGAATACTGGTGCGACCCATGTGATTGTGACGACCCGGCTCTCGAAGGTGATGAACTTTGAACCGACGCAGCTCCCAACGCTCTCATTGGCTGATGCTATGGTTCTGATCAAAGGGAGGCGGAAGAAGGATTACACAAATGAGGAACTGGATGTTCTTAAAAAATTCGATGAGAGATTGGGACGGTTGAGTTTCGGATTGTGGGTGATTGGGTCATTGTTGTCTGAGCTAGCAATCGCTCCATCTGCTCTATTTGAAGCCATTAACAGAATCTCCTTCGACGATGATTTGTGTTCTTTGAGCAGCAGCGATGATCAGTTCTGCAAGAACAATCTGTTTCTGATGAAAGCCTTGGAGTTCTGTTTTGTTGTTTTGGAACAAACTGACCAAAGGAGAAAGCTTGCCTTACGAATGGCTCTTGCAGGGGCATGGTTTGCACCAGCACCCATTTCCACAACTCTTTTAGCAGCTGCTGCTAAGAAAATACCCGCCACGGGAAATGGGTTTCGCCGGTGGCAGAAATGCTTGAGCAAGATCTTCTGTTGCTGTTCAAACTGCTACTTATCACCCCAAGTTCGGAAAGTTGAGTCTGAATCAGCTCTTCTGCTAGAGAAACTAGGCCTAGCAAGAAGAACTAGCAGACAGCCTGGATACTCGATCCAATTCCAGGAAATTGTGCAAATCTTCGGAAGAATAAGAGGCGGTCTACCGGCTGCCAAAGCGACAGTGCAAGGCGTAGGGAAGATTGGACACCCAGCCTCGAATTCAGACCATCTGTGGGCTTCTGCATTCTTGGTTTTCGGGTTCAAATCAGAACCCCCTCTCGTCCAACTGAAAGCAATCGATATGGTCATTTTCATCAAGAAGACTGCCCTCCCCTTGGCGATCCGATCGTTCATGACGTTCTCGCGGTGCAACTCAGCACTGGAACTGCTGAAAGTGTGCACAAACGTGCTTGAGGAGGTTGAGAAGTCGTTCGTGTCACAGATACAGGACTGGTGCCATGGGTCCCTATGCTGGAAGAAGAAACTGCAGTCTACTACTAGCAGTAGGGTGGATGAGTATGTATGGCAAGATGTTACATTGCTGAAAGCTACATTGCTGGAAACAAGAGCTAAATTGCTTTTGAGGGGTGGGCATTTTGATAGTGGGGAAGAGCTTTGTAGAACTTGTATTAGTATTAGGACTGTGATGCTTGGACATGACCATGCTCAGACATTGGCAGCTCAAGAAACACTAGCAAAACTGGTCAGGTTGAGGAGTAAGATTTGAAATTTGAATTCAAATTGCTGCAAATTCTCGTTTTATGTGATTTGGGTTTTTTCTTTTCTGATTTCTACACTGTAATCTTACATTGAAATGCTATTAGTTCAATTAGCAAGCCTTTTTTTTTCCCTTCATGTTCTTAGTGTTCATGTTAGTCATATATGTAATCGGTCCGAGCTCTTGGATACTCCTGATTTTTTTACACTGTAATCTTGAAATTTTCGAAACTGTTTTTTTTTCCCTCTCTCCTGATTAGAGGATGTAATTAATGGTATTTGAATCCTTGAGATATGGAACTCTTTCAAACTGTCTGTTTTAACTCATGGGTTGCTGAGTTTTGCTTTGTAATCTTTTACTGAAAGCCTTATTTGTTCTTTCAGAAAGATAACTCCACCAGGTTGAATGTCATTATCTACAACAGACATGAGATGAAGAGGATTCCATATGGCAGAGCACCAACATGGATCACATGTGCATGATCTGAGACATTCATCAGGTGGGGCTTAGTATGAAGATAACATCACCTGATTGATGCAACTAGCATTCATAACACTGAGCCTTTTAAAAAAAAATAATAATAATAAATTAAAACACACGCACCCGCCACACACCCACGCACGCCGTAGTGTTGAAACTCCTCAGAGTCTACCACTGGGGCAAGGACTGGAACCCCATAACACTGAGCCCTGATAATGGGGCTTGCACATACTTATGAAGGGGTTTCTATCTGTCATAAGCACCCATATGGGACAATGCATGCAGGATCCAGGCCATGCCTTATCAGCACAATTGTCAGGTGGGCCACGGGTAGAAAATGGACGGCTGGAGAAAGAAAACGGGGCATAATCAACACACCTATCTCTGCAATGTCATAAATTCTTTCAGGAAGCTATTTCCTTGTTCTTTTTTCGTATTAGATGATCTTCCAGCATTCGTATTAGTTATGTAAGTTTGCTAAGCCAGCCAGGCGTGTAGAGTACTGCTCATCCTCACACAAGCACACGTGTGTGAGATCTGAGCTTTTAATCAGGTGGGCCACACAGTTTAGATATCTGGCCTAAAAATCAGATTGTTTCACTATTTAGGTGGGTAACTGTAATAGCAAGCCTAGCTGACTAGTGAAATGAAAGCAGCCTGATTTTTAGCCAAAAGATCTAAGTAGAGTGGCCCATCTGATGGAAAGCAGGGATCTTCCATATTGGTCCCTGCAATCCTTTTTTAAGACCATCCAAACATGATGAGTTTCCCTACCTGATTTCTTGCAAGGTCATCTTCATGGTGTGGCCCACCTCATGCACTAACATGTCGCAGACAAGAGGTGCTTCTCAGCTAAGCAAGGCTCATTTCATATATGAGAAATAATTCAAGGAAAATCCCAAAATATCAACATTCCTGATTTGATCAGATAACAAATTCACCAATTTTCATCATCAACAAACCAAATCCCACTTCAAACCCTACCCAATTTCTCAGCTGGGATATCAAACCATGCCAGGAACATCATCTCTCTTATTCAAACTTGGTCCAGACCCAATCAAACCTGTTGAAACTGCTTCGCTCTCATCCAAAAACAACCCATCAGCATTCCTGAAAAACCCATGAACGGCTACTATCACAACGCCAACTCCGAACCCGATCATCAGATTCCATAAAATTCCTGCTGACCAACTTGAGAAAACAAATATCAGAACCAAACCACCCAGCTTCCACCGATCACCCGTGGGGCGGTCCCAGAAAACTGATGGATCTTCGCGGAAATAATACAAGACCAACCAAAGAAAGAAGATCCCGGACGTGAGAACAAGACCGATGGGTGTAGTACAATAGAGTAGGGAGACGAACAAACACATCAAAAAAATGGCGAAATAGTTCGCACGGAAATATTGCATGTTTCTCTTGATGCGGTCTTTGGCTGAGGATAGAGATTCCGGCCAGTCGGATCCGTTCTTGGGGCAGAATTCTTCAGCGGGTCGCCCATGAGAGAAGAACACAGCAATGTTGTGAAGGGATCTGGACCTGGCGTTGGTGGGGACTGGTGTAGTCGAGCAATTGGGAGCAGATTGCATGGTTGGAATTGAACTTAACAAACCTTCAAGATTTCAGGGTGTGGTGTGTCTAAAGGAGAAAGAAAAGGTGGTTGGATTTGTAAAGGAGTCTGGGAATGGAGATTAAGGAGAAAATGATTATTTAGCCAAGTAATTAGGACATCGTTTAAGATGCAGTTGACAACTTGACTTTTTGAGTGCTAAAATTGAGGAAGGCTGCCAAATGAATGAAGGACTCATTGTGATGTACGTGGCTTATCCACACCGTTCATCATTTATGCTAGCTTCATTTAGGGCATGAACTTAAAAATGAGGCAGATCTAAAGCTCAAGTGGACCACACTGCAGGAAACTGTGATATATCATTCACCTACCATTAAATACTTTTTGGGGCTCCGATGAAGCTGATATTTGTGTTTTCCGCTTATCCATGCCTGTGTGACCTTATGAAGGGTTTAGATGACAAACGAACTTCGATGTGGGCCTGGTGAAAGAAATAGCTTTCAATGGTGGATATTTTAAGTACACTATTTCCTTTGGTGTGGGGGGCAATTGGGTGTTGTATCTGCCTCTTTTTTCAGCTTACTCCCAAAATGTTATGTTAAAACGGATTGACAGCATGGATATGTCACATACATCATGGTGCGGCACACAAATTTAAGTCATTATTTTTGGACAGTTGTTTAAAGCAGAAATACAGCCGGATTATCAAACACGCTTAATAAGTAATAATTACTTATTTACCATGTATTTATGCTTAATGTGAAAAATCAAACAGGCAAGTCTTTCAGGTCAGCCAACCACTCTGAAAAGGTCAAGAATAATAAAGAAAGAAAAGTCTTTGGCATTTTTTCTAGTCAAAGAAATCACTAACCAAGAAGCTGTAATGCAAATACCAATAACTTCAATTACAGCTTGAAACTGAAGGATTGCCTAGTGTAGGTGTGTGCTTGGAAACAAGAATTTCCATTTGGGTCTCAGGCCTAACCCATGGGCCTATGGCTCACTAGCCAACCTCAGTTAATGGGCACGGATTCAGTCAGGTTCGATCCTGACTGGACCTTGGGAACCACCTTAATGTGTGTATATTCACACCATTCATTTGTTTTCTAGCTCATTTAGGACGTGGGCGTAAAAGTGAAGTAGATCTAAATCTCAGGTGAGCCACATCACATGAAACTGTGGTGGTTGAGCATATGCCATTAAAAAATTAAAAACTTTATAAGGCTCACTGTAATGTTTATTTGCCACCCAACCTGTTGACATAGTCAAACAGACCTGGTTGAAGGGAAAATACAAATATCAGCTTAATTCAAAACTTTTGTGGCCTACGAGGAGTTTTTAACAGCCAAACACCATTATTTCCTTGGTGTTGTCTATGTTAGATTTGGATCTGTTCAGTTTGGGCCATGTCATTTAAAATGAGTTGAAAAAAAAAATAATGGATGGCATAGATATACAACACATACATAAGGTGGCCCATGGTCTGACCTGACTGAACCCTCGCCCTCAGGCAATAAATGCGGCCTGCTTTGATAGCCTAATCAAAGGCTACTTTGAAGGGCGGATTGGACAATGTCAAGGTCCGTCGCCAAGTCGCTACTGAAGTGACGTCACCAAGGTCCGTAGACCACAACCATACCATGATGCGTGTTGTATCCATACTGTGCTACCATTTGTGGAAACCATTTCACAAGGACGGTAATCCGGCCGGGCAGGGCTCTGTGGGGCCCACAGTGATGTGAGTGTTTTATCCACATCGTTCAACACTGTTTTCAGATAATTTTAATGTGTGAACCAAAATATGAGGTGGGTCCAAGGCTTAAGTGGACCACAAAGTGGGGATTGAAATGTACATGATTAAAAACTTCTTAGGAGCCGGAGAAGTTTCGGATGAAGCTGATATTTGTGTTTTCACTTCGTCCACGTCATGTATAGGTTGTATGGTAAAAAAAACATCATGTTGGCCCTTAGAAAGGTTTCAACGGTGGGTGTCATTATCAATGTAGGTTCCTTTGGTGTGGTCCACTTAAGCCTTGGAACCACCTCATTTTTTTTGTTCACATATTAAAATTATCTGAAAACAGTATTGAACAACGTGGATAAAACATTCACATCACTGTGGCCCCACAAAGCCCTGGGGGTAGGACGCAATCCATGTCCATTTCATGGCATTACAAAGAGAATGAGATGGATCTAAATTTCAAGTGGACCCACCATAGAAAACCGTGGTAACCATCACACCCACCGTTGAAACATTTATGAAGCCCACAGTGATTTTTTTTGAGATCTGTCTTATTTATAAGTTAACATAGAGATAGATGAAGTGAAAACAAAAATATCAGCTTCATCCAAAACTATTGTGGCCCCTAAGAAGTTTTGAACTGTGGATGTTACTGTCCCCACTATTTTCTATAGTGGGTTCACTTGAACTTTAGATCCATATCACTCTCTTTGTAATGCCATCAAACGATCTCTAAAAATGGTTGGACAGTATGGACACGACACATGCATAATGGTGAGGTCCACAGAGCTTGTCAGTATCCAATCCGCCCTACCAAAAATATAGAAAAAAACAAAACAATAATTCATTAAAGTTAAAAGTCATTAAGGGCGTGTTTGATTTTACAAGCCAATGACCTTGTCGGTGTCCAATCCGCCCTACTTTGAAATGAACATCCGTGACATCACCAAAAATATAGAAAAAAAAACAAAACTATTCATTAAAGTTGAAGTCATTAAGGGCATGTTTGATTTTACAAGCCAATGGTAAATATCATGGAGATAGGCAATGATTATTTCCTCTCCTATTTACATCCCTCCTTGGAGAGCTTGTAAATGGAAAATGAAATAGGTGGAAAGTGATTCGAGGGTGAATGACTAACTTCCGTGAGCTTGTGTCTAGCTGTGTTTGGATGGGAATAAATGAAATGTATCTGAAATTTAATATTATATTTGAATGGGAGTGAATAGCAGAAATGAGAAATGCATTAGAATTTTTCAATATATTTATGAAAACATATGTAATATTTTAAATCAGCTTTAATATTTCAAAAAAAGTGTACATATATGATATTTAACTGAATGATTGTAATAAACTCATTGAAATATGTACTTTTATTTTTATTTTTTTTTTTAAGAAAAAAAAAAGAGAGGAAATTTGAGCATTATGTGGGCCACAAATGTAAGGATCGCGAATAAACAACTTGTCAACATTTTTTAACCGTCAATTTAGACGGCCAACCTCAAGGCATGTTAATCATTCTAATGGTGCGATTTCAATAATGTAGCAAATAATTGAATTGTTTCATAGTATCATTAGTGTGCCACGAGTGTGGTGGACATGTACATAGCTGCACCTTTGTTTACCCTGCGCATTTTATTCCCTTTTTACTTCCAAATCCTCTCGAAGAGAGGATTTCATTTAGAGGCTCCTTTGCTCTCATTTCATTTCATTTCATTCCATTCCATTTCCATTCATTTAATCCCATATAAACATACCTTACATGGCATTTACCTCCATTTACTTCCATCCAAACATTACCTAACAAAACTCAATTCACAATCACTAGAGTTTCATTCCTATTGAAAAATAATATAATCTAGTGAATGAGTCAAAAACACCAACAACATCTCCACTCTTTTGATGCAAAAGAAAAACTTCAATTGAATTCAATAGCCATTCACAAATGAAGAAGAAAATAACATAGACACCTCCCTTACAACATCAACTACCTACATTTCAAAATCAAGACACTCTGGAAAAAAAAATCAAATCAAATCAAATCAACAACTCCAGAATGCAACATCCCAATTCAATCAAATCCAAACACACTATCAAAAACTCCAAATCAACTAAATCCAAATACACCACAAAAAACCCCAAACCAATCAAATCCAAACAAGCCATGGTCCATCCTCGTATAATTTCCCTCCAAACCCCTCAATAAAACCCAAGTCAAACTTACTAACCCAATTTCACCCAAAGAAGCAAAAAAAAAAAAATGAAAAAGAAAAAAATTAGTTCCCCAGCAAGCCAATCCCCCAAACACTCCAAATTCATATCAAACCCCACATCCATTCAATCCAAAACCCATATCCTATTTTCTCGTAATTTCCTTTCAAACCCATCGATAAATTCCAATTCAAATCCCAAACCTCAACCACACCACTAATCTCAGTTTCCCTCAAATCCACCATAACACACCACTCAAATCCATCCCACATTCTCCACTTATTTCCTTCATCAACACGCCTCAATTCAAATTCCAAACCTAAATTCAACCCAAGAAAAAACTCATTTCACACCAACATCAACTCACACTTAAAACTCCCAAAATCAATCAAATTAAAAAGAATCAAACCTCAAAACCATCAAATTCAATCCTCACCATTCAAAACCCATTTCCCATTTTCCCTATATTATCTCCAGACCCACCATCAAACCCCAATTCACCCAAGAAAAGAACCCAAATCACCTCATCCTCAACCAACAAAACAAAACCTCAAACCCCAAATCTATCAATTTCAATCCTCACCATTCAAAACCCATCTCCCCTTCACCCCAAGCTACAAATCCAAACCCATCAACAAACCCAAATCACACCAATCTACAATCCCACTCAAAACCCCCAAAACACATCAAATCCACCAGAATTACAGAACAAAAATCCACCTCCCGTTCTCCCTCAATTCCCCATGCCCTCTCCCCTCCGATCCAAACCAGGCCACGCCCTGATCAAACCCTCCGAAGCCGCTTCCTCTTCGTCCAAAGCCAACCCCTCCCCATTCCTGAAAACCCCGTGAACGGCCGAGATCGCCCCTCCAATCCCAACCCCCATCATCAAATCCCATAGAACCCCCAAACCGAAGATCATAACCAATGACACCAGAACCAGACCGATCAGAACCGTTCGATCGTTCAAATGCCGGCCCCACAAAATCAAAGGGTCCTCTCTGAACAAGTACAGGACCAGCCACAGGAAGATGGTGGCAGAGACGAGGATGAGAGAGAGGGGTGCTTGGATGAGAGAGAGAAGTGCGCAGGATAAAATGATGAGTGCGTAGTTTAAGCGAAAGTAGGCGGCATTCTTGAGGAGGCGAGATTTGGCGGAGGGGAAGGAGTCGGGACGGTCGAATCCGCTGGAGGAAGGGAGGAACTCGGTCCTGGGGCGGACGACGGAGAAGGCCGAGGAAAGGTTGTGAATGGAGCGGGAGATGACGTCACCAGGGGAGATGGGAATGGTGGTGTAAGTGGTGGAGGTGGTGTGAGGTTGCATTTTTTGGGGGTCTGTTTTCTCTCTTTTTCTGCTTTTTGGGGGAGGGTCTTGTTTTCATGGGGGAAGGTGATGGACGGTTGGATTTTGAAGTTTTTAATTGGTGGGTTAGTCCAGTGGCCCGCAGGACTAGGTAAAATCTTGTAGCCTTTGGGAACTTAAGAGGAAGAAGCTAATTTCCGATAACCCCGTTACCGTTAGCACGTGTAAGCAAATGGTAGATGGGCCATCGTGATGCTTGTGTGATATCCAGTCCGTCCGTCCGTTGGAGCAGTTTACTTTAGGTCATGAGATAAAAAAGGAGCCAGATTCAAAACTCAAGTGGGCCTTTAGCACAGAAACTGTGGAAATTGAAAAACCCACCAAAGCTTATTGGGGCCACCGAAGTTTTGAATCAGGCTCGAGAGCTGAGATGCGGATTGGCTACTGTAGCTGCACGGTGTTCTATGGGCCCACCATGGTGCATGTACTTTATTGGTGTGGTGATCAATGTTGGATAATAATAATTTTAGGGCACGAGTACACCAAGATTACAAGAAAATAGTAGTGATTGAATGCCCACCCTTAAAAACCTCCTAAGGTAGGATTTAATGTTTATTTGCCATCCAATCTATTAATTAAGTCACACAGACTGCATGAATTAAAAGCACAAATATCAGGGCTTTTGTGGCCCCCGAAAAGCTTTTAATGTTAGGTGTTCAATCACCATTAGTTTATGTGGTGTGGTCCATGTAAGATTTGGATTCACCTCATTTTTGGCCTCATATCCTAAAATGACCTGAAAACATAGATGAATAGTGAATAAAACATATACAATTATAGAGCCTACTGGCTACTGAAAGCATCAATAAGTAATCCACATCCCTTGGATGTCCCTGATGACCCTGTGGGCCCCACGAGATGTGTTTATTTTTTACATGTAGTTCATCCCTTGTGTAGATCATGAGCCCGAAAATGAAGCAGATCCCACCATAGAAAACAATTGGGAGAATGATACACAACTGGAAAACCTTCCTCAATCTAATCTATTTATTTGCCATCCAACATGTTCATAAGTAGCGCAGACCTAGCTGAAGGGAAAACACAGATTCTATCTTCATCCAAAACTTTGTTAGCCTCAAGAAGTCTTTAATGATAGGGGTTTATGAATCTACTGTAGTATTGATCTATTATCCTGCAACGATCCAAAAAAAAAAAAGAAAGACGGACAGCATGGATAAAGCACATTCATCAATCTAGGCTCTACAGATAAGAATGGATTGAATGACATGTGAAAATTCCGGTATGCCCTAAAAAGGCTTTATTGGTAGGTGTTTTCAACCCCACTTTTATATTACGTCGCTCACTTAAGTTTAAGATCTACCTATTTTTGGGCTCTTATACTAAGATGAGCCCGGGTGCTGTGCCGATGGTAACCATTCATCAGTTAAACCTCCTTTCTATATTGTCCATGACAGCAAATCTCATAGATGGATTAATACAACCGGTTATGATTGAAGGAGTATTTGGGCTTTCTTCCAGATAAAGCAAATTTCTGGTGATTGTACAGGGATTTGATTGAATCATGTGCTATTGTTAGAGAAAGAGCCCAAATAATTTTCACAGTTGATAGGTTCAAGACATTCGGTACCAGTCCTGCTGTCTCTGGCAATGGCACTGTGACCTAGTCAAATCCTTGGGCCAGGCGGGGCCACCATAATGTATGGATTTCATCCATATGGTCCATCCATTTTTTTCATATTATTTTAATGTACAAGCCCAAAAATAGCTGAAACTTCCTACCGTAGAAATATTCATGGGACTATTGAAGTTTTGGATCAAGATGATATTTGTTTATGCACTTCATCCAGGTGGATATGACTATATGCACAGGTTGGATGGTAAATAAACAACTTGGTGGGCCCTAAGAAGGTTTCAAAGGTAGGGGTCCTTAGCACAGCTGCTTCTTGTGGTGTGGTCCACTTGAGCCTTGGATTTAACTTATTGTTGGAATGGTAATATAAAATGAAATACAAAATGGATGGACTGTGTGGATAAAATCCATACATCATGGTGGCCTGTCGAAGCCTCCACCTATCGGGATCTCCGAAGAGGTGGGGCCAGCCCTTTCCCAGTGATCAGATGTGGCAAGAGTTGGTTGGCCACATGCCGATGACAGAGATGGAGCCGTATTAAATATTTTGAAAAGTTTTATTAATTAACTGTTTATCTCTAACAGTGACACATGGCTCAATCAAATAATCAATAATGCTTAAAGCAATTGGCTTCATTGGGTCCACCCATATTTGGCCGCAGAAAGGATGCATTATTTTGCTTTGTTTTTCATACAAGTAGGATGGTAGCAGAAGGGATGCTTTCCTTTTCACAAGTAAAACCCATCAGGCAATCCTAACCATTAACTTTTCAACCATTTATACTGTTTCATGTTTGGCTGTTAATTGTTTTTCTTGTTTTCCACTGTAACTTTAATGGCCATGTATCAGATGAATATGATTATCTAATAGGTATGATTCTCGAGACATAAACCAACCATGCCTAGGCCCTGCATATGGACGGATCTGATTTGCACATCATGGAGCCACACGTGTACTGTATGTAAATGTCTCTACCATAGTCCTTGGGTCAGGGATTCCTATGTGGTCTGTGGATGATCCGACTATGAGGATTCCCATTGATTGGTTAATCAAAACAGTCCGACTAGTCGAAATTTGCATTTTTGAGAGCGAATTGGTGGGCTTTCACAAGTAGGGCTGTAAATTAGGGCTAAAAGTCGGGTCAGGTTGGTGCTCAACCTTAGCGCAAAGTTTCTATACCTCAACCCTAACCTTAACTTAACCCAACCTTGGGTTGTGAATTCTCAACCCAAGCCCAACCCAAATGGGCTCCGTAGGGTTGGCCAGGTGGATACATGCTAATATTTTTGTTATTACAATAGTTTATTAAATTTCAATACATGTCTTATTTCTTGTTATGCTAATATTTTTGTTATTACAATAGTTTATTAAATTTCAATACATGTCTTATTTTTTGTATGTATAATTTTATTAATTATATATGTAATTATTTATTGTAAAGAACTTTATTTTTTTAAAATAAACAAGCTAAAATATAGGATAACTACTCCTTTAAAAGTTATGTTGTATAGCACGCAATTTATGTGGGAGAGAGAAATCTTGTTAGCTTGAGTCATCGGAAATGATGGAGGCTAATGAGATCCGATGACACTGGAATTTCTTGTGCCTTCAACACTGACGATCCGCATTCAATTATAATTTAAAAGTAACTTATATATCAATCGCGTTCATGTTGGTAAAGGCAACCCGAGACCTCAACCCGAGCCCAACCTAAGTTTTATCGGGTTGGTATTTGTATAGTCTAAGCCTGAGACCAAACCCTGTATATTCTGCCCGAGCCCAACCCAGTATCGCGTTGAACCTGCCCGACTTTCAACCCTACTGTCAATGGGCCAGATTGACTTGTTGGACTTTTGGGTGTGGCCCACCTTCAGCTGGATTTGGGCTGGGTATCAGGTTTGAGGGCCAGGCTCGGGCTTAAAACCCAAGCCTGCCTTTTAGTCAAGCTGGGTATGGTCTGTGTACAACAACCCATTCACTCAACCCGAATGCGGCCAGCCCATTAGCGTTCAAGGGCAGTTTTGGCCAGCACTCAACATGAATCCGGCCCGGCCCATTATCCCTACTAGTTTGGGCTTAGGCCCAGGTCCAGCATTAACATTTAGGGCCGGAATCTTTTGGCCCATAACGAGCCAAGACCATCTCGAGGCCTTAAAAGCACGGGACAGGATTTCTGCAAAAAGCTATTGGATGCTAAGTGGGCCCACCGTGATGTTTTTCAGAAATCCATACCGTCCATCTGTTTTACTATCTCATTTTAGGACCACAGACCAAAAATGAGGAGGATCCAAAATTTAAGTTGGCCAGATGAGAGGAAACGGTGAGTATTCATGGACTACCGTTGAAACATTCTTATGGCTACAAAAGTTTCGTATCCGAGTAAGTTTTGTGTTTCCACTTCATCCCAGTGGGAATGACTTTAGAAACCGGTTGGATGGAAAATAAACATCAAGGTGGATCTCATAAAGGTTTCAACAGTAGGCATTTTTTTCTCCAATTTTCCCTCTCTTGTGTCCCACTTGAGTTTTGGATTTGCCTTTTTTTTTTCCAAGATATCCTAAAATGATCTCGTAAAATAGATGGACGAAGTAGATTTTATAGGCATTTTATCATATGCTCAGTGAGCAACATCAATGTCAAGGTATAGGGCAGTCTTATAATGTAAAGTAAATTTTTTTTTTTTTGTGAGGATTTATTTCTTTAATCTTTTCTCAAATACCCCCTTTGAGAATATTCTAATATGAGGGCAGTAAAAAAAATATATTTCATTAAGGCATTTTATCAAACACTCGATGAGCAGCATCAAGAGCAGAGCAACCGAATCATCGATCCGATTCGATCTGAGTTATCTGATTCAATCTGAGTTAATTCGAGTTAGGGTTCAAGCCGAGTCAGCTTAGGCAAGCTAAAACTTGGGTCGGAATTTTTTCGAGCTCAAAAACTAGCTTAACTTGGTCCGAATTCAGTTTCAAGCTGAGGTTAGTCAAGCGAGCTCATTGTGCTAACTCAGCTAGTGTACAACTCTACTTCTCACGCTGCTAGTGACCACGTCTATTGGAAGGTGCTCAGTGGGCCCCTCGGTGTATATTTTTATCTATGTCGTCTATCTATTTTCCAAGATCATTTTAATACATGAGCCCAAAAAGAGGGAGATCAATGTCTCTAGTGGACCACACCACAAGAAAATAGTGGTGATTGAACATCCACTGTTAAAAACCTCCAAGGGCCTACTGTAATGTTTATTTACCATTCGACCAATTGATTACGTAGCAAAGATCTAGATGAAGGGAAAACACAAATATCAGCTTGATCCAAACTTTTGAGGCCCCTAAGATTTTTTTTTAATGGCGGGCATTCAATGACCATAATTTCCTATGGTTTGGTCCACCTGAAATTTTTATCTTTCTCCTTTTTTGGCTCATGCCCTAAAATGAGCTGGAAAAATGTATGGACGTCAGCGTGGATTAAACACATACACCATGCTAAGGCCCTTAGAGCAACATCTAGTAGAGGCTGTCAATCTCGGTGGAAAACACATGGTTTGATATATCAAATGAGAGAAAACGAGGCTAATTTTATCATTTTAAAACTACATTTTTTAAACTGTATATAATCTTCATGGTACGTGATGGCAAACGGCTGGATGTCTAAAGGTGTAAACCTTAAAGCGTTTTAAGCATTTATTCGAGAATAAGTTAGGCAGTTATACAGAAATCCTTGTAATTTAAACCAGACTACTAAATTAATTAAGCGTTGTAGTTAAGCAACGCGATTGCCTTCAAGTGGTAGACTGAGTGAAAGAGGTGTAGTTAAGCAATGTGATTGCTTCCCAAGTGGTAGACTGAGTGAAAGATACCTTGTTTCAACACTGAGATCTTGTTATCAATTCCCTAGTGTGGGGGTGGCTAGCAGTGAAGTGTAAACTGACTGTACTAACAAGCTACCAAAAAAAAAAAAAAGGTTAGACAGTTATTCAGAAAATTCTTGTTTTGGCCCTCTCCTTTTCCGACCATGATTTCATGTGCCTTAAATATGGACCAATATGCACAACCTAGCCTTGATCCTAAACTTTGATTCTTAGGGGTAGTTTGATGCTTGGAATGTTGTCAACCACACCAACTATTTTAAATAAGTTATGCAAGTCATGTTGTCTTAAATTAATTGCACTATACTTTATTCTTCAAACATTTAAAATACAATGGTGCTATATGTAAAAAGCTTAAGATGAATGGTGACTGTTGATGCAGAAATCTGGTTAGCTCTCTTTGGATCCATGTACCTGCACAAGGAACGGACAAGAAAGACCCTAGCTAGAGTAGGGGACCCTCTGATGCCTAAGTCAGGAAAGGAATCTGGGTATGGTTGAGCATTGAGGGTTTAGGGCTAAAGATTGTGTGTACCTTTCACCATTAGAGGCGTCTCTATTTATAATTTAGGAGAGGCAGTGGCATATGAGAGATCTCCTATTTAGTTAAGTGTGTATTGTAGAGGGATTCGGATTTCGAATGCGTGGGGAATCTCTCGAGATCCTTGGCGAAGATCTCGGGATCCTGAGCATGTCGCGAATATCCTCTAAAGACCTCGGGCAGATCTCTATCACGATAGACTTCCTGAATCTTCGATTAGGATCTCAGGTGGATGCGGTCGGGCTTTGATAGGAGATGAGCTACGCTGACTTAAAGTATACCAACCTAGTACATGCCGACCTGGGACACACTAACTTGTCTCCTTAGTCGAGCGGTTGGGCTCCATTGAGGTCTGTGGTCCTTCTGGCCTATTAGTGGCATGTCGAGCTCGACTTCATCTCCTTATCGACTTCGGAGTTCCTTGTCCGATTGAGATGCACCGCAGTCACTGTTATCTTCCTCATCGTCATCGCCATTATTGTCGGGTAAATGAATGGAGCGTTCCTGATGCACTCTGAAGATCTTGGAATCGACAAAGGTGGTGGCTCTTGCGGGCATGTTCCTCGGCCACGAACTCTGAGTAGGAAGCAAACTTTCATAGCGACTGAGCTTCTTTTCCTTCTCCTTCCCTTTCTATCTCTTCGTCAGAGCAGGCTGCATCGAATTCGAAGGCTCCCTCTATTGACAGTTTCTGATGCTGGAGAGAGGAGAATGGAAGGGCTTATTATTTGCTTGGTTGAGTGTGTAAGGTTCCGACTTGACCTTTTCCCATTGGTCGGTCCGTTTTCCCCATAACAGTAAGCTCCTCTACTTTCAAGTCTGTGAAGTCGGCTTGAGAAGTAGGTTAGACCCGGTCAGGTCGGATTGTTGTTTTGACCGTCAAGTCGGTTTTGTCATTAATCTGCCTCGAGACATATCTGCAATCTTGATATGCCTCACTCGAGATGGCGTGTTGTGGCTCGAGGTCACATGAGTTGTTAGGGCGCCTTTTCAATGCTTGGCATAGGGAGTGATGACACATGGCTTGCCCTTCGTTGAGTATTGAGGGTTTAGGGTTAAAGATTGTGCGTCAATAGCGACATGTGTAGTTTTTTTTTTTTCCTTAATTCACACTCACGCCACGGTGGGATTTCACCACAATGGGCACTTAAAGTTATGACTTCGTGTTGAAACTCTTATGAGTCTACCATTGAGGCATGTAGTATTTATATTACTTGTGTACACTGATGCATGTAGTAATATTAAGTGCTTTGAGATTGATGGTGGCATTTTAGGTACCTGGGCATGGATGGTCTCATATGTCAAACTAGTATTATATACTTGTATATACCATAAGATATTTAACCAATTTTGCAAATTTAGACACAGTGTACTCATTTTCCCCCATTGTGTATAGAAATGAGATTAACAAACTATGTACAAGCAAGCTAGCTGGAACAACTTCATGAGCATCGAGATAGCCTTTTAAAATCCCTTCAATTAAGAAACCACAACAACCCACCTAGCAAAACATTTTATTTGGCACATAATAAAAAGTTTACATGAAATAAAATATTAAAATTTATACCAAAACAACCTAGACACAACATAGATAAATAAGCTAGGTCTAGATGCCCTCAGTCAAGAGCCAGCCAAACCAATGTAGACTCAAACCCTACCCATGAAACAATTGACAAGAAGTTCACATTTAACAGAAATTAGTTAAAAGAATGAAGGTTGTAATATTTTAATATGGGATATGTTGGGTGTTTATAAAAAAATAAAAAAATAAAAATAAATTTTAAAAATAAAATACTTTACTTTAAAAACTAAATAAATAAATTATAGATAAAAAATGTCTCAAAAATATTTATATGGATTTGGAAGGGGGATTAGGAATGGGAAACCTGGGTTCAAATCTATGTGAGCGTATGGCATGGGCTGTTGAGGTAGTTTTTAATACTTTATTAAACGCACTTTGCATTTGGTTACTAAATTTTTATTTAGATTATTAAATGCTTGAAAGTGGTTTTTAAAAGTAGTTTTTTTCCTCTTCCCAATACTCTTGTGATACTTTACCTTGTTTTAAAACAGTGGCAACTCTTCAAATGTAAACATAGCATAATTGTAACAAAATCCAAACAATCCAAATTGTTAACCTAGTTGTTGATGGAACACATAGGAAAAGTCCAGATAAAAACATGATATTTACCATCTGATTTTTTCTTTGGAATTTGGACCATTTACCATTTTACTTCTAGACATTCATTTGATACACATCAATAATTGGATGGTTAGGATTTCCTGACCAATGGGGTTTTAGAGATACGCTCCATCAATAATGTGGAGGAGAGGCCAGGGAAGCAATTTCCAAAAATAAGTTTCTTTAGTGCTGTCCACATGGCCACACCTAGTTAAATTACCTAAATGCCATTTAATCAGTTTTAAAACCCTTCCCATTATTCTTTGATAATGCAAAGTTCTATGGTCCATTTGGATAGGAAAACCTGCTCAATTAGGATTAAATACACTCCATTTTGAAGCAGCCTATGACTACCATGTTGGATGAGGGCCTATTGCTTACAGAGTAAACTCTGTGGGGCCCACATATGATGTATGTGTCTTATCCACGCCCTCCATCCTTTTTACCACCTCATTTTAGATCATGAGAAAAAAATCGAAGCATATCCAAAGGTCAAGTGGACCACACAACAGGAAACAGTCTGGATAGTGACATCCACCGTTGAAACCTTCCTAGTGCCCACAGTGATATTTATTTGTCATCCAACCTTTTCATAAGCTCACACAGACATGGATGAAGGGAAAACACAAATATCATCTTGACCCAAAACTTCCGTGGCCCCCAAGAAGTTTTCAACAGTAACCATTCAATTCCTCTGTTTCATGTTGTGTGGTCCACCTGAGATTTCAATATGCTTAAACTTTTGGTACCCGTTCTAAAATGACCTGAAAAAACGGATGGACGGCGTAGATAAGGCATATATATGACTGTGGGCCCCATGGAGGTACTCAGTACGCAATCCACTCTCTTGCTGTACTATAATTGCAATTAAGCAGAACAAAATGCTGCTTTTAGTGCAATGAATCAGAGGCAAACAGAACCTTAGCCACTCAAAAAACTAATTGGTTGGAAAACATCGGCCACAAATCTTCAAAGGAAAAATCAATCACATACAGTGCAAGGTCCTCAAAGAATCCCAAACAAATGGCTCACAGCTCTCCACGTGGCATAAGGAGCTTCAACCTCACACCATAAGATCCCTTATCCAAAGATTCCCAACACATGTCTCTCTGTCGTTGGCTATCTGGATCTTTCCTCATCTCCTAGAAGGCCACCTTACATCCACAAAGATTTCCATGGCCCACACACATCTAGCCCTCCAATATTTCAACTGTTTCCACAACAAATTCAAAACCCAACTTCCATATTTCAGGGCAGAGAGAGAGCATTTTGTAACATCCTATACTAAGAAAAGAAAAGCACAGAAAAAATCAATGGCAGCCCAAGCTCTTCTGTCATCAATGGAGGCTGGAAGACAATTACTTGGGAGGCCCCTTCAATCCACGCCGTCCAGAGCTTTTGGGTCCTCAAGAAAAGCTTCATTTGTGGTCAGGGCAGCTGCCACACCCCCAGTCAAGGTTAGTAACGTACTCTCTTAATACCACTAAAATTTTAACATATTGGGTGTGTTTGGATGTACCCCAAATCGTCATTTGGTTGCATTAGTCAGTTCTCTGACTAAAATTGAAAAGGAAAAGACATGAAAAGGTGAGTAGAATGTGGACCAATCGAGGGTGTGGATACATTTCCAACCAACCATCCAATAGCGATGGGCGGGAATCTCAACATACATTTCAAATGGGTTTTTGAAAATTCACATTTTGAAATGGCCATTAGGCATGGTATGTAGAATATAGGAAGAGAAATATTCAATCATTTCCATGATGGCCCATCACATAGATGCCTGATTGGATATATTCTTATACAAATGATCTGGACCGTTCATTTTTTACACCATTGATTGGATTGTTAGATTTGTCTGATGGGTGTGATTTTTGTGATTTGGTGATCCACTTACACCCACCCACCTACACACACCTTTTTTTTTGTTTGGTCGTTTAAGACTCACTAAATATATATTTATTTGTGTCATTTTTCAGCAAGGAGACAGGCAGCTGTGGTTTGCATCCAAACAGAGCCTTTCTTACTTGGATGGCAGGTAATTCCAATACACTGGACTACACTGCGCATGTTAGTAACAACCCATGATGTTGCATCATAAGAGTTTTTCTCCATGGTTCTTTCCATGCAAGGGTAATTTGATAAAAGATAAATGTTCACGTACAACGGTGCATGTGAACTTTGGCATACAACGCTCTCTTTCCAGCCAACATGTGGCTTTTGTAGAACATCCAACCCGTTCAAAAGGTGGACTGCTGGAAAGTGATGTCATGGAAAAAGAAGCAGGTTGATCTGCTCATCAGATGATCTACACCGTCAAAATCAATGTACAGGTGTGGCCTACCTAATGAGTCTTCTGATTTTTGCCCCAGGTGGTTTTAGTGGGACCGGATGTTCTATACAAGAGACACATCAACAGGAAAGAGAGCATTGTATGTGAAAGTTCAAATACAGAGTTGTATGTGAACATTTCTCTTTCACATCCTACCATGCTCATTATGGCTGCAACTGGGCCTGATTGCATGATTGCACTGGCCAAGGATTTCCTGAGCCCAAATCATAGACTCAGACCTAGGGCTGAAAGTAGGGCAGGTCTGGCCGGGTCTGGGTCGGGTTGGTGCTCAACCCTAGCCCAACCCAAGGTTCCTATACCTCAACCCTAACCCAACCCAACCTCGGGTTGGGAATTCTCAACCCAAGCCTAACCCAAACCGGTTGGATCAGGTTGGCCGGGTTGGTCGGTAGATATATGCTAATATTTTCATTATTACATTAGTCTTTTATATTTTCAATACAAGTTGTATTTTTTATACCTATAATTTTATTAATTATATGTTGTTATTTATCGTAAAGAACATTTTTTCTAAACAAATAAGCTAAAATATAGGAAAACTACTCCTTTAAAAGTCATATTGTGTACCAAGAAATCTATTTGGGAGAAAGAAATCCGATGTATCTTGTTAACTTGAGTCATCGGAAATGACGTCGACCAATGAAACCCGACGGCATTGGAATTTCCTATGCCTTCAACACAGACGATCCACACTCAATTATAATTAATTTATAAGAAACTTATATATCGATCGGGTTCGGTTCGGGTTGGGTTGGGCAACCCGAGACCTCAACCTGAGCCCAACCCAAGTTTTATCGGGTTGGCGTTTGTATGGCCCAAGCCCGAGACCAAAGCCGATGCATCTTGTCCAGGCCCAACCCAATGTCGGGTCGGTCATGGGTCGGTCGGGTTCAACCCCCCCAACTTTCAGCCCTACTCAGACCCATCCTGGCCTGCTAGCATAGTAAGCCAGTCCAACCTCTAAGCCCAGCCCAGGTGCGGCGTTTCTGTCAAGCCTCTGGGATGGGCTAATGTGGGCCTCTAGCCTCAGCCCAATCTTGAAAATCCTGATGGGCCTGTCCAGCCAGCCCACCCATGAACTCTTAGGTTGCCTGCCATGTAAGCATGCATTCCATGTGTGGATCTGCAACTCATGTTTCATTCTCATTCAGTACTAACATGCATGCAATGCAATTCAATTCACTTCAGTCTCCCCGGCGACTATGGTTTTGATCCGTTGGGCCTGTCGGACCCTGAAGGAACTGGAGGGTTCATCGAGCCCAAGTGGCTAGCTTACGGCGAGGTCATCAACGGTCGCTACGCCATGTTGGGGGCTGTGGGTGCCATTGCACCGGAGATCTTCGGCAAGCTGGGCTGGATCCCACAAGAGACCGCCCTTCCATGGTTCAAAACCGGTGTGATCCCACCTGCTGGGACCTACAACTACTGGGCTGACCCGTATACGCTCTTTGTATTTGAAATGGCGCTCATGGGCTTTGCAGAGCACAGGAGGTTCCAGGACTGGGTTAAGCCAGGGTGCCTGGGTAAGCAGTACTTCTTAGGGTTTGAGAAGTACTTGGGTGGGTCAGGGGACCCACCATACCCAGGTGGGCCCTTGTTCAACCCTCTTGGGTTAGGGAAAGATGAGAAGTCATTTAAGGAATTGAAGCTGAAGGAAGTGAAGAATGGGAGGTTGGCCATGTTGGCCATCGTGGGCTATTTTGTGCAAGGGCTGGTGACTGGGGTTGGACCCTTCCAAAACCTTTTGGACCACTTGGCTGACCCAGTCCATAACAATCTGTTGACTAGCCTTAAGTTCCATTAAGATTAGGGTTTGTTGTATGAAGTGTTGAAGGGACTTCTTATGTGTGTTGTAACATTTTGTGGACACTTGTAATTTGGTGTACTCCCTACAATATGTTGAGCACTTCATCTTTGTAAATGCTACTGCTCTCTCTCTCTCTCTCTCTCTCTCTCTCTCTCTCAAGAACTGATCAGCTACAGGTACCACAACTTGTGTTATCCTACCATCTTTTATCAAGCACGATTTGATTGGGCTACTAATAAATGAGGCCACAACCAATCAAATCTCACCACGTCAGGACCTCACTGAATCCACTACCCCATATAGAGCAGATTTGGTGAGGCAAGGAAACACCAACTTCAGTGAGCCGTTACCATGGGGCTCACATTTATGTATATGTTATATGCATTCTTTGGAGTATTTTGATATTATTTGTATTTCTAGCTTGGAAATACCTATAATATAGATAGTATAAAAAAATTCAGATATTAATAATATATAACTAAGTATTGCAAATGTATTGATATTACCAATTTATCGCTAATATTTTTGATATGTCAATTTCAGGTGTTGCTTATACCGTTAATATTGTATCAATATCGCTAATGTATTGTCAATATTTTTTATGTATAAATTCTAAGTATTGCTTATATTGCGAGTGTATTAGCGATATTTTGATAATAATGTCAATGTATCGTCAACATATCCATATCATTGAAAATTTGTTATATATATATCATTTCAAAAAAAAAAAATTATGCACACATTGTATGATGAAATATATATTTGTATGTGTGTGTGTATATACATGCATAGATGGATAGGTAGATCATGAATAGATGAATGCATATATGCATGGATGGATGGATGGTTGATTGGTTGGTTTGATGGACAAATGTTTGTGCATGTGTGCATGCGCGCACATACGCATGGATGGATGAAATATGCATGTGTGTTTGTATGTATGTAGATGAATGGATGGATCCAAACTTTTCCCATGTTTCCTTAACGTTACTTACATCTATGCTTTTAGGTGCTATTAAAAGGAACTTATTATTTAATTCTTAAACATGTAAATATGCATCTTTTTATTATTATTTGATTCTTAAACATATAAATATGTGTGTGTATCTCTTAAAATATTATTGAAAAAATTCACAATTTTCTATATTTCTTTAATGTTTTTCTTAGTCCACGTTACATGCTTTTAAAATTCTATTAAAGAAAAAGTTATCATGTGTGTATCTTTTTTGTAATTATTTGTTTCTTAAATATGCAAATCTATGTATTTTAGCATATTTTGAAATTTCATTAAACTTTTTTACCATTTTATTGTGTATTTTGAATATTTTCTCAATGCTACGTTTTCAAATATGAGCGATGTTAATACATGTTTTTAACAATATCGATACTATGTACACTGCTTGTATATCCATGCCGTCCATCTGTTTTTTAAGATCATTTTAAGAATTGATCAAAAAAAAAAATAAATAAATAATATAAAGCATATCCAATTCTAAGGTAGACCACACCTCAAAAACAGTTATAATTAAATGCCCACTTTTAGAAACTTCTTGTGGAACACAAATGTTTTAGATCAAGTTGATAGTTGATATTTGTATTTTACCAAAATCCAGTCTATGTGACCTTATCAACAGGTTGGATGACAAATAAATATTATACTCGGGCCTAGGATGTTTTTAATGGTGGGCGTTCAATCACTACTGATTTCTGTAGTGTGGTCCCTGGAGATTTAGATATGCTTCATTTTGGGTTCATGTTCTAAAATGATCTCGCAGAACAGATGTGCGGTGGGATATATAATACCTGACTCACTGAAGTGTTTTCCGGCCTCATAGAATCAGCCCGATCTCACTTAACCCGTAATCTTTCAAAATTTATTTATCCATCATGAGGTAGAATTTCGACTGCCTGTATACTGACAATCATAAATTATTGGATGTGATAAAATCAAATAACGATTGATGGATCTTCCCATCTTAACGATTTTTGAGACATGGTCCATCTGCAGAATCTCATCAAACCAACAGTGTAGAATCTAGATCATTGAAACCATGGGCCCCGCTTCGATAAATTTCTGTATGAAGATTACTTAAAAACAAAGGATTGGGTTTTGCTAATACATTGATGTAGGAAACATTGAGACTTTAGTGCTTTGATGTGGGGTCACCTTTCAATGATCCATACCGTTTATACGTGGATTAAAGTAGACAAAAAAGATTAGAAAAGTGATAGTAAAACATTAATCCATTCATGGTAGCCCATCATATAATTAGTTTGGATTATTGAAGACTCTGATGCAATTGCTGAAGTCCTGACGCAAGCTCTACCAACATGTTCGCATGTATTCTAGCAAATCTCACGATGGAGTTGATAGAGCTATAGAATGATATTAATTGAATATTGGTTCCTGTTAATAAGTAGGAAAAGAAAGGAAAAAAATAACAATAATAAGAATTTTCTTTTTATATATCATTTCCAACTATTTGATATGCCTAAAAAAATAAAATGAAATTGCCATTAGTTTTTTAAATAATTGCATTTCTCTAACATAAGAAATAAGGTGCACTTGTTGTTGTGCCTCAGTTATAGACTCCTCGGAGTTTTAACATAGTCATAGGTTTCGAGCATCTCTTGTGGTGTGAGTGTATGTGAAAAAAATAATAATAAGAAAGAAGGTATACTATTGTCTAAGCAATATAAAATTTTCACTTGAAAAGAAAATATTATAGGATCCATTTCGAATAGTATTAATGAAAATAATCAAATGCCATTGCCAAATTTTTAGATGCAGATTGCTTACTAATGGACGCAGATTTCCTGCGAAAGCCTTTCGCAGGAAGTTCCTGTGCAAGGATTCTGTGTGGGGCCCACTGTAATGTTTGTGAGAAAGACACTCCGTTCATTCGTTTTCCGAGATCATTTTAGTACATGCGACCAGAAAATAAGGTGTATCCAAAACTTAAATGGGCCACACGAGAGGAAATGGTGGCGAAAGGAAAGCCTTTCACAGGAAATCCGCATCCCTTACCAACGCTGTCAGTAGTGAGGTGGCTGCTCGACAGTGCTCCGTGGGCCCTACCACCTTCCATGATGTATGTGTTTTGTCCATGCTGTTCATTTTTATTTTTTTTCCATATCATTATGTGGCATGATCCCAAATATGAGTTAGATTAAATCTCTAGTGGATGGCGCGCATGATCTCAAACATGAGGCAGATTCAGATATCTAATGGACTACACCATAAGAACACCCACCATTAAAAACTTCCTAGAGCCCACTTTAATGTTATTTGCCATCTAACTTGTTGATCAGGTCATAAAGAGAGACCTAGATCAAGGAAAAACACAAATATTGGTTTCATCCAAAACTTTTATGGCTACTAATGATGGGCGTTCAATCACCACTGTTTCCTGTGATATAGTCTGCATAAAATTTGAATCTGCTTCATTTTTTATCTCATATATTAAAATGATATGGAAAAATGGATGGACTGAGTGCACAAAATACATACATTATGGTGGGCCCTACGGAGCACAATCCAACTTCAATAGGCAATCCACGTCCCAAATTTACATTCTCCAACTTCAAGTTTCACTTTATACCGTGGACAACCAAAAGTTCTCAATTAGATTATTTCAACCTTTTGATTTTTGGACTCTTTTAATCTGAATGTAATCAATCACAGGAACTTTTGTATAATCAATGTGTTGAAATATTCACCGTCAAGGGTTTTTGGACATCCAATCTAAGGGAGCCTTTTCAAATAAACGGTTTTATATAATGAAAGGAGGCATCCTATCTATCACTTGTATGATGATCCAATCCATGCACTCCAATGGTTCCATCATTGATTGGCAGCTATCTAACAGTTGCCTTGATGAGACTATCATAACCATCTAATAAATATGGATCTTGTCTCACTGAATGTGGGCCATTGATGATTTTAACCTTTCAGTGCCTCGCCACTTGAAGGGCTAAAATCTTCTGAATAGTGTGATTTTTGGTCTCTGGCCCATTTACCACTGAACCTACTGAATGAGAGGCTGCAGTCTTGTTAATGGATGCCACATGTGTGCGACATGGAGGGCATGGTGGCTTCCATGCCTCTAGATGCACTGGATCTGCTCCCCCTATAGGTGGCATGAAAATTGGCAGAAATTGACGGTTTATATTTATCACGAAAAGGTGGGTTAAAGTGAACTTTAAACTGTAGGCCATCCAATGAGCCTGCAACTAGATGGACGGTTCTGATCCCTCAATCTCTTCTGTGACTTGTTTGGAAAGATGTAGGCGTCACAGATGCTCAGTGGAATCAGCTCCACTGAATCATTTCGCCCCACCAAGTTTTGTGGAGCGGATTAGGTGTTACCTGGACAACACCTTAGTGGGTGTTTCCCTTGCCGTGGGGCCCACCTTGATGTATGTTTTGTATATCCACGCCTTCCATCAGTTTTTTGAGCTCATTTTAATGCATGATCACAAAAATGAAGCAGATGCAACTCTCAAGTGGACCACACCACAGGAAACAGTGGCCATTAAATGCCCACCATTAAAAACTTCCTGGGACCACCATAAAGTTTATTTGCCAAACAACCTGTTGATGAGGTCACACGGACCTGGATGAACGGAAAACACAAATAACAACTTGATCTAGAACTTTTGTGGCCTCCAAGAAGTTTTAATGGTGGAGATTCAACCCCTACCGTGTGGTCCACTTGAGATTTGGATCTGGCTCATTTTTCGGACTAATACTAAAATGAGCTGGAAAAACTGATGGACGGTGTGGATATACACCACATACATCAAGTTGGGCCCACGATCAGGAAAACACCCACTGCCGTGTTACTCGGATAACACCTAATCCGCTCCTAAGTTATGGCATTGTCGGGCTTTTTCCATGCCATGCACACGTGGGAAGATAAAGACGGCTAGATTTCATGAACATTTGTAATCGTAACGGCTAGATTTCATGGTTAAACTATAGAAGTTGCAGCCCACATGTACTCACACGTGCCAACTTTCACCTGTTTAAGACATCTGACCGGTGCATAAGGTGGGCCCCATCATAGATATGATCTGAACAAAAGTCAGGCGGGTCGACTCATCACACAGGCCACATCTTGCATGGAATAATTGGACAGTCTAATGGAATTTGCCGACGGTTGACGTCCAAAGCACAAGCATGGCCTACCTGATTGAGTCTACCAGTCTCATTTTCATGTCAGGTCAGCTTCGTGGCGGATCTCATCTCATACGCCGGACCCGATTGATAGCAAACACGTGCTGCAGCTGAAGTGCATGAACGTACGTTCTTGTTTATGATAGTATGCAACAGGCTATATGCTAATCACTAATCAATCTACGAAGATTTTTCAGCTGAACGATGATAATAATAAAAACATCATTATCTCATAACTACAGTTAAAGATTCAACGGTCCATTTTCTCCTCAACGATAATCAATGATGGATTTAACAAAAATACATCTAATTTCAATTAGTGATTGATCAATTGGGAAAAGGCTATAAGAGTGATTTATTAATTGGAAATTCCAAACTCAAATAGTGGGACAAGGCTATGATGATGGTGGTGGTGGTGTGGACGGTGTCGATGATTCAAGTGAGAATAATTTCATGGTGATGGTGTTGATCTTTATCTGGGTCCGTCAGCTTAAGTCAGTCTTCACTTGACACCACTCAGATAAATAATAATAATTTTTTTTTTTTGAAAGATCACGATATACATATATATAGTGAAGGAAAAGGGGGCGGGGCCGCTGAGAAAGTGAACCAAAAAAGCCCTAAGAAAAAGAAGATTACAGCACTTTAGATTATCTACATTAGAAGCTCACTCTATCATCAACTGTTTAACTCTTATCTATATCACTCGGATAAATAATTAGTAAACTTGATATATTTTAAATAGTTATGGATATGTAAAATAATTATAGAGAATTCTTCCTCATCATCATCTTACTTACCCGAATCAAATGGGGTCGTTGTCATCACCATCAGCTAAACTTTAGCTGAACTAAATGAGATCATCGTCGCCATCATCATCTAAACCTCATCACACAACTAAATGTGGTCAGCTACATGAATTTTGTTCCACCATTCCACTGTGAAGGACCATATCCCCAGCTAAACCATGGGTCATCAAGTATTTTCTTACTACCTTTACTCATGTTCTTTTCGGACTTTCCCTTACTAGACGTGTGTTGGACGCATATTTGTGGGTGGGAACCTCTAGTGGGGCCCACCCCACATGTGGTAGTAGTAGAGGACTGCTTAGCCTCCACCACCCACCGCCTCTCCCTCTCTTTTTTAGAGATATATATATATATATATATATATATATATATAGAAGAGAGAGAGAGAGAGAGAGAGAGAGAGAGAGAGAGAGAGAGAGATGTTGTAGCATGAGACAACAACAGGGAGACGAGAGAGAGGGAGAGAGAGAGAGAGCGTAGTGTGTAAGTGAATCAAATAAGAGGAGATATGAGACTGAAGAGGTGGGCCTTCTCTCATGCATGATCGAGATCGCATATAGATTAGCAAACCATTATTGTCGACACATTAGATAAATATATTGGCATGTCATCCCATTGTGTGGTTGACTTGAGTGGACCATCAAATTCTGTCTCAGTTTTTCTGTTTGGTCATCGTGTAATCGTGTCATTCGATCTATAATAAGTCAAATGTAATATGTCACGTTGTCCACATGCTCCCTACCCCATTGTCATTTTAAAGCCTTCAAACATTTTCTTCGCTCAAAAGGAAATGTCCATTTTATTAAAGAAAGTATTGGGATATCACTAAAGCACTTTAAACCCTTCGAACTTGAAGGAACTCACTTCTAATTGGTGCAATTCTTGATCTCCATTATACATGGTCAAATCTTCTAAGTCTTATTTTCCTCATTTTATTACCCATTGGTGCTACTAATTTCCCTCAATGCACTTTTTACTAATTCTATTCTTCCTCATCTTGCAACTCATCTATTTCAACATCCTCATTTCAGCTTCACTAATCAAACATTATTATCATCATCTCATTCTTATCCAAGCGAACCGGGGTCGGCTCATCCCATAAAAAAGTCGTTTAACTAACCAACATTCTAACCCATAAAGCATGCTTGGTCTCATAGCTCTCCTATAAAATTTCCACTTCAATTTGATTGGTGTGCAACGATATCATAAAACTCCAGAGGAACATTTCCACTTCATCCACCCAACCTTAATTCTATGAGAAACATCTTTCTCAATCACTCCGCTCTCAAGAATTATCAACCCAAAATATCGAAAATGGTCATTTTTGGGTATTTTTTGATCAACAATCTTAACTATGTCCTTGTTTCTGCTCCTATTATTACTAAGATTGTGTTCCACATGCTCTATTTTAGCCTTACTAATTTTAAAACTTTAGACTCTTTCTTTCAAAAAAAAAAATAATAATAAAAAAAAAATCTATAGCATCCTAATGCGGGACAATTAACTAATTTGCTCTAAAAGCTCAAACTGATAGAGCATGACAAATTAATCTTTTTATCTCATAGCCCAGGCCCCACATCGCATTAGTTAGGACCTCCGTTGAACCCCCCTTGCGGGCCCCAAATCACATGGGTACCGCCTTACACGAGCCACCCACCTCACACGGGCTGCCCACCCTAAGTGTGTCCCTGCATCCCACAGGCTACCCTACTCGAGCCTGGTGTGAAAATGCCCCTACAATAATCCCTCGATAGTTCTAACTTTGTGTTCACTCCTAGTCTCATCAATTAAAACTATGTCAAAACAATTATAGATATTTAATAATAATAATAATAATAAACCATAAAATAGCATAGCTCATTGAATGACCAATCAGTACTGTGGTGGTCCAGGATCAGGCCAGGCTGCCCAGCCCATTGCCACCCCTACCCCAAACAAGCATATTGCATGTACCAAAATCACCAAATCAATTGCGATTCAAGGGCAGATTCAAAATGGGCCATAAAATTCAGCAGTTCGAGATCATTCTCTATGTAAACATGATTTTTGAAGAAGATATAAGCACAATCTGAGGGCCATTTCAATTCTTGTGATGATATATGGCTATGTGCCAATAACAGCATACGGTCCATTTGGGATATCTTGGCAATGAATATGGGGAGAATTGGCAATCCAGACAGAATGGTGGAAACTCATTCAGCACAATTCCCATTTTCCATCCCACTTTTCAATTGTTAGGGTGTAGCCACACCCCCCATATCCTCTCAATATCTACGTTTGGGTGTCATTCCAAACACACCATTAGCTACAGATCAAACATGCAAAAATAATCTTATGTGGGAAAGGATCCTATACAGCTAGTAGCATTGCATGCTTACAATACAACTTCTTGCCTGAGAAAAACATGAGGTTCGGTCAAACATCAATCTGGACCTTTCGTTCCTTGTAGTCAACACTTGACAGGTACGAAGATGAAAGAATCACACTGATCAGAAGGATTGCTAACTGTCCAATCAATATCATGCAAAAATGGATGGTCAAGATTGTGCAAAGAATAGTAAGTCCATTCATCAACTTGAAGCATCCATTCAATGGCATTCGCTATGCATTGCATAGATTCCAAAGAAACACTTCGTTTAGATGATGCTAATCAACACTCAAATACGGCAGGATCATCCAATCAGTGTGATTTTTTTGCATAGTAGCCAGCAAATATCCAGCTTGAATGGATGGACCATCCAGATTGATGTTTCAGCAGTCCCACATGGCCAAATCAACACCACCAGTTCATCTTAACATATGATTAAAAAAAAAACTAGTTGTATAAGATCCTTTCCCATCCCATGCAACACAGCATCATCAGTTCATCTTAATATTCTAAAACAATATGCTGACATGTGGCACTTGTGTGTGTTCTGGACCATTAATCAGGTAGGGCCAACTTGAACATGAAGTAGCCAAGTCCACTCATCAAGTGGGGCTAATGAGTATCGTAATAATGAACGGTTGACAAACAAGCGGAACATAATAATATTGCAATCAATGAATTAGCGTACCCATGTAGCCCACTTGATGAGTGATAGCTCGGCCCCAGATGTTGCAAATGTGCACTACGCTGGCACATCTTCAATCTCTCCTGGTGCAAATCAAACCGCCTAAGCATTTATGAAAAGAAGGCTCCATTAAGTTAGTTCTGTCAGAGTCATGGATTATTCAAGATTTTGCATAAGCGAACGCCTTAAGACTGAAATTGGGCGGAAAGCAGTCTCTACAAACATTTGAATCCAACCCCCCCCCCCCTTTTTTTTGTTTAAACATCAGATTACAGCAGCATCTGGATGTAAAACTGAATTGGATTGTGATAACTCAGATAAGTAAAGAGGATGAAACCAAATTGTAACAGGTTTCAGTGCAATCACAATAGTGTCGGTTCCTTATTGAACTGAATTATTGAAATCCAATTCGATAGCGCATCCTAACACAGCCTAAGTGAAGATTACTCACAAGTTCTGATTTGCAGCAGCATTTCACGAGCTCCATGTGCCTGTCAATTGCATGGATCCACCACCCGACAAGAGCAATGTCCGTCTCCAAAGTGCTTGACCTTACTGACTCTCAACAGTCCTCAGTTCAATAGCAAATGCCCATCGGTTTGGATTTCAAATTTCACAGAGAAGTCACTGAATTTCTCTGCCAACCGTGCTCCCAAGGATTAAGGGGGCCATTTATCAATTTGGCTAGAGCAACCTCAGAGAGATTAAGACAACGTCGAGTTCATGTAACCTGTCGACAGTGAGGAAGTATAAAAGGGCTATCTGGATGAACACCTGCACCTTCCGAAGTACCTCCTCTCTTTGCATAGCTCGCATTTGCTCCAGGACATGACATTAGGAAACTCATTGGTTCCCTTGTATTGTGATTCAGAATTGCTGGGGTTGAAATTCCCATAAGAGGCAGAAGATTCTTTCTTAATCCCAATGTGTACTTATGATCATTTGTGCTCAAATCAGATTCTGGATCAGAAGAGTCGTCAATGAAAATCACCTCTCTGGTGGGTTCGGCAGCTTGAGCAGAAGAAACAGGCTTCTGAGCAATTCTCTCGACATTATGTGCAAATGGAAAATCGGGTTTTTCATTCAATTTATTCTGCTGAGTCTGCAATGCAGAAAGAGCAAATCCTCCTGCATGCATGGCCTGATGATCGCCAGGCAGTTGGTGAACCTTCAGATTACCATGATTTCTGAAACTTCTTGAGAAACCAACATCAAAATCCTGTGGTGCGCTCGATGACTCAATAGTCCCATTGGAGGACTGATTGGAGACATTGCCAGAAGAAAATCCGAGAAATGTAGGAATGGGACACTTTGCACTTGCGTGGTCATTCGGAGTAGCGTTAGGCCTCACGGAATCATCTTCATCTTTGTTCCCAACCATCAAGTTCTTTCCCATCAACCTTAAGATGGGATGAGAATGCATCGGCGGCCGAGGATGAGTTTGAGAGGACGGACTAGCTGGGCTGTTATCACTGAAATTTTTGTTTTCTACGGCAGATATGGAAGATGCCTTTGCTGAAATGACCATCTCATCACTTCTCAAACTGAGGCCTGAACTAGAAGTACAGAATTCCACTGGCTTGCTTTCCCAATCAGGAGCCATCTGTTTTCCTTCATTTGACAGTGTCATGGCAGTGGCTGTGATGCTTTTTTGCTTCAAGAGCTGTGGGTCATGATGCGTCATGGCAGGACCATGAGAAGCACTTTCCTTCCGCATGCAACAGCACAACCGGTCTTCTGACAGGCTCGTACGATCTTTTTCAGATAAATCCATAACTTCTGGTTTCTCTACATCTATTTGTGTTCTTTCTGCTCCCACTCCCAGCTCTACATCATTAGCATCAGCCAATGCAGATTCATCGCCATTGTTTTGAAAGCTTGAAATCATGTTTCCTTCAACTGTAGCAGAACCTACCACTGGTTCCTGTTTAAAATATTCGAACTCAGATCTCTCTGTCACTGGGGCTGAGACGGTTGAGCCTGCAGAAATAGGAGAACTTGGTGGGTCTCTATCGGCTGGCTTATGTTGATCTTGTTCAGATGGAGGCCCATTCGAAGTTATCGATGAGTCCTCCTGAAGAAGTTGGAATCCCGTTTCTCCAGGACTCGCCAAGCATGCTCCCGATCCTTGAATAGGAATACAGTCAGAACACTGAAGCTCTTGATCAGCACAAGATGCAAATGTGGGTCCCACACTTTCTTCGAGAGATGGAGATAAATTGGGGTGGATATCAGAATGAGCAGCTGGTACATGGTCTTCTGAACTTCGGGCTTCACTGGTCCTCAAAACAAGGTCTCTAATAGCCTTCCCACCAGAATATTTAATACCAGTATCCCCACTTGCCGTGGCCACCTTGGCCACAGATTCTTGGCCATTGGATTTGAATTGGAAAACATCATTGCTTGGGTTTTGATGAAAATTACCTCCAACTTGAGAATCCATGCTGTCCAAGTCATGATCACGGCATTCAGCTTCAACATTTGGCCCTCTTGAATTTATAGTTTCCCGCCTTTCTGATGTATCTAATGCCTTTCTATCTAATCCACATTCCAGATCATCAGTTCTTTCATGAGACACTTCGTCGACAATCTGTTTTGTATCAGACCTTGTAAGATTCTTTGATCGACCCCATTTATGGGTCCTGTTTACCTTAAGGGTCCTTTTAAAGGACGGAAGCTTTCTCTTCTCATTACATATGCTTGCTTCTGTTGGAACAGATGGTTTTCCAAACAAAGCACTCTTCCTCCAAGTTGAGATTTCTCCAGCTTTCCACAAGATGGTATCATGACCCCCGGATGATTTTGTAGACATCCGGACAGCAGTAGTGTTAATCTCCACTCTCTTGCTTCTCGGAGAAGAGACTTGATTTCCGAGAGCTCTTCCAAATTTCAATGCACAGCCACCAGCTTTAGAAGAAATGCCTTTTGTTGACAGATTGAAGCTATGCTTGGGCAGTTCTGGGGACTTGTTCCCATTATCTGCGAGACCATCCACGTTGGACAAGATCTCCACTCTCTTGCTCCTTGGAGAAGCCATGGAATTCTCTGGCAATCTCTTGAGTTTCAGAACAAGACTTCTCTCTGCAGAAGGATTGGATGAAACTGATTGGTTTCTTTCGATCGACGGGTCCTCCATCACAGGCACTGGATCTCTGCCATTGAGCTTTTTTGGAAGATTGGTTCTTTTGGAGCATACCCATTGTTTTAATGTTCCAGAACTGCTACTTTTGATTGGGGGTCGAACTTTCAATAACTGAGATAGTAATTCTTCCTTCTCCTTGTGATTGTTTTTCCCATCTGGTGCCCCATGAATCTGATTACCAACAACCCCCAAATGAGAAAATGAATAACATATCTCATGCAATTAAATAGTGAGATATTAAGGATGCATTTGGTTGCACAAGTGAATAGGAAAGAAAATTATTAGTTTAATCAAAAGTGACAAAAGATAAAAGAAATTCCTAGTATTCATAATGAGGATGAAGGCCTCAAATTGCAGTTATGTCATGGTTTTATGACTTGGTGACTTGTCTCAACTCATTTGGCCCGAGTCGAGGGTAAATCAGCCCAACACGCCTGAGTTGGGGGTGAATAGGGGGGTTCATGGTTCCGTTATGACTTGATCACTACCGAAATCAAGTCAACTCACCCGAGTCATCAAACAATGAGTTATGCTCCTTTCAAATCCAAATCGAGAGCATTGTAATTGCAATTTCGATGACAGACAAATGTTAAGGAAATCACAATATGGTGATAACAATTGCAATTCAATTCAATAATGCATCCAAATGCACTTAGAATTTTCGAACCTAGCAAAGACAAAAATGAGAAACGACATGAGATTAATCCAGCACAATCATCAAAAACTCTGAAAGGGTCATTTTCTGATAAAAAATTCAAATTGCAGCAAGTGATCTCAAGAGTTTCCAAAGACATTGGATACTATTAGTCATTTTGCAAGAGGATTGAACTCCATGGAAAGATTAAAAGACCTGACATCATTGTTAAAGAGAGGGAATGAAACAATCCATGAACGGTGGACATCACATGGGAAATTTGCATTCGAAATTCAAGAAACAAGAGAAAAAGGAAAACAAATATACCTCGCCTTTGCTCAGCTTTATGGTGCATGTTCTCTTGCTGAGACTCAAGTGCTTTGAACATTTTGATGCAAGATGTTTTTTCTTCCTGATTGAAAAGTTCTTGTTATTCGTATCATCTTCTTTCACATGTTTCCTCAGCTCACAACTCTCCACAGCCGTTGATGCTGATCCACTGTCAAATTTCGATAGAATCCGGAGCTTTGTGCCGTTCGAATCGAAATAGACTGGATTTTCATCATCGTCGTCCATAAAATTGACTTGGGCCTTACGTTGTCTTTTGCTCTCAGCACGAGCCTCATCATTTGGTGTTGTCAAACTCAAATCTGTGGCCCAGTTTGAACCATTCCTACGATCAAGCTCTTCTAGAGTGCAACTTGGGGCGGTCTTGTAGATATCCACCAGCAACCTTTTCTTCCTTGGTTTAACTTTCTGTTCGGTTAATTTAGTCATAACTCCCTTCATAGTAGACTCCATAGCAAGGCACTGATCGATGTGAGCATTCAAAGTGGTGTTTGAAGTGGACGAGAATGTCTTGCAAACAGGGCAAACTTTCGAAGCCATGGGCTCCGTCACAGCACTCGAATTTGGTACAATCTCTTCTGTCCGGCCAGGTCTGGAAATGGGACCCAATCTCACAATCAACCGGCGCTTCTTATCTGACGGTTCACAAAAAGTATCGATTTTCTTAGAAGAGTGGGGAGGATTTAAAACTTCTACCGAAGCCTCTGACACGGTCTCTCCTTCTCCACCTACCTCACTGGAACCTGAGGATCTTGACAACCCACATGGTTTCTCGTCTGCTTGATTGGGTATTAAATTACCCTCTTCTAATAAGGAAGACTGATCTTGATTGGATGATATGAAAGCCGATTGATCAGATGGCCCACAATCATCATATTTAGTTTCATTTAGCTTCAAATCCTCTGAAC